>CM008285.1:37478402-38078402 GCA_002319775.1 Fagopyrum tataricum
TATATATATATATATATATATATATATATATATGAATATGAATATATGTGACACGAGGAATATAACCCTCGCCTCTCGGTGTAATGCCAGCTGGAGTGGTCATCTGGGACTACTCCTCCGTGTATCCTAATGGAGTGGAGACAGCGCCCGTCCCGTGTACCAGATCTGGACGATCCGCAGAGAACCTCCCAGTCTCCTCGTGGGATGACAGGGCTGGGTTGTCACGGCCCTACAATGGGCGCTCACTAAACCATAGGTAGGTAATAACAACATCGCATGCTATCGAGCATATAACACACACCACTCATACATACATCCAATATAAGGATGACAGCTAAGTAAGTCCTATGGACTTACCTCAACCTCAGAAGTCGTCTCAACTACGACAAACTCTCAACCTGGTCCACTCCAATATGGAGGACAACACTGCCTAGTAACAAGGCATAACTATATATCAAACTCATATCCATCAAAGGGTCACACCTAGACCCAAGGGATCCATAAGGATCGTATCCTAACTCATAAACCTCAAAGCCATAACCGGCATAACGAAATCATACTCATCATCATTCTATCCTCAAACATATACCTAGCATGCTACTACCGCTCATACTAGGAAAGGAAAGGATCTACCTAACTCTAGGTAGACCCGGGACAAGACGCACCTGCGTGACAAGAGAGACGCAGGGGCGGAGTAAGGCAACCCGCAGGCGAGGCTATGCTTGGCCGCGGGCGCGGTGACCGTGGCCGCAGGCAAACACAAGCGCGGGGACCGTGGCCGCGGGGCGGCAGCTTCCAGGCGCGGGTGCAGTGACAAGGTTCCCGCAGGGGCGGCGGCTTCCAGGCGCGGGGGCGGCGACAGTGCAGAATGTGACCCCGCGGTTCCTCTTCGGCTCTTCACGTGATCAACTCACGTCTTCTCAATTCCAAAGCCACATATAACCATATACATACACATTCTAACATCAACAAGCCTTTACATACATCTAATCCTAAGCTATGGAAGAGGAAGCCAAGGAAGAAAGGAAGAAGAGAAAAACCAAGACTTACCTACTGATGTGGTCACCCAAGGAAGGAGCATAACACACTCTCAGCTGGCATCACAAGCTCAGCAACCAAGCACAACATCAACCTCAACAAGCCACACAACCAACTCTCTTGCAAACTCTAAGGAACCAAGATCAAGATCAAGATGGAGGATGGGAGAAGCAAGGACGTGAGAAGGCTGGAAAAAGAAGTGAAGATGAACCCTTGACCAGCCAAGGACGAAGCTTAAGAGGAAAGAAAGTAAAGAGTAAAGCACAAGTCAAGGTCAACAAAGCCGGCTGCAGCCGCAAGAAACTGCAGGGGCGGTTCCCTGAGCCGCAGGGGTGGATCACTACTCTAGCCGCAGGGGCGGCTCCACTAACCCGCCGGGGCGGCTAAGGCCAAAAATGGCTCCAAAGACTAAAGCTCTTACACCTCACCCCCCTAAAAACAAGTTTCGTCCCGAAACTTGTAAAATCCTCAAACCACTCGGACTCACAAGCCGAGGTAGAACTCTCTCTATAACCTCAAACACAAGCATGGAGGAAATCATCAACTCCAGTAACAAAATCACTATCCAAGGCATAGAGGAAAACCATCTCTAGCCAAACCATAATCACATCACAAGGCATAGAGGAAAATCATCTCTAGCCGTATCAACATCACATAACAGAAAGGCATGGAGGAAAAACATCTCCAGCAATACTATGTCCATCAAACTAGCATGGAGGAATAACCATCTCCTGCTCACCCTAATCGTATCACAATAACATGGTGGAAAGAGTCATCTCCAGCTATAAACAGCAATCGTACTAGCACAACAAGATCTAATAAGATCACACGTCATATCATAGCTAGTACGAAAATAAACACATCATAGCATATAAGCACATAAGCATAATACTCACCAAGATAGTACTAAGATCTACTCGTCGATCCTACAGGTACATCTATCTCTGCATAGAACTCTGGATAGTTCCTCTGGATACTATCCTCAGTCTCCCATGTAGCCTCATCAGGTCCTCGTCTCGACCACTGTATCCTCAGCATAGGAATGTCCTTCGAACGCATGCGTCTCATACCTCGTTCTAGGACTGCAATCGGGTGCTTAACAAAAGTGTGGTCCGGCTCAACCACCAAATCATCATAACTCACTATATGTCTCGGATCTGGTATGTACTCCCACAGTTGAGACACATGAAACACAGGGTGAACACCCTCTAATCTCGGAGGCAAGGCTAACCGGTATGCTGCGCTCCCAACCCGATCCAGAATCTCGAATGGTCCGACATATCGGGGGCTCAACTTCCCTTTAATGCCAAAACGTCTAACACCTCGTGTCGGAGACACTCTCAGCCACACATGGATTCCCACTCTGAACTCTAGAGGTCTACGCCTCCTATCTGCATATGACTTCCGACGGCTTTGGGCAGTCAGCATCCGCTCTCTAATCAGTGCTACACGAGCAACATCATCCTAAATCTGATCAGGTGTCAAACCACCAACACTGCTCTGCTCATCCCATCATAACGGAGTACGACATCTCTGCCCATACAGTGCCTCATATGGGGCCATCCCAATAGATGCATGCCAGCTGTTGTTGTAGGAGAACTCAACTAGTGGGAGGTGATCCGTCCACACTTGTCCCCAGTCCAACACACAAGCTCGCAACATATCCTCCAGCGTCTGGATGGTCCTCTCTGACTGACCATCTGTCTAAGGATGAAACGCAGTAGTAAAGTGCAAACTCGTCCCCAGGGCAGTCTGAATCTGCTGCCAAAACCTCGAGGTAAATCGTCCATCTCTGTCTGAGACGATCGTCCTCGGTACCCCATGGAGTACTCTCACTCTCTGCCTAGTGTACTCCTCAGCTAATCTGCTCACCGGCCATGTCTCCCGGATAGGGATGAAACGTGCCGTCTTCATCAATCTGTCCACTATAACCCAGATAGCATCAAAACTCCGGCTCAGTCACAGCCCAGTCACAAAGTCCATGGTGACGTCCTCCCACTTCCTCTGTGGAACAGGAAGTGGATGGAGCTCACCTCTAGGTCTGCAATGCTCTATCTTGACCTGCTGGCAGGTCGCACACTGTGCCACAAATCTGGCCACATCAGGCTTCAGCCCTCCCCACTAATATGAACGTCTCAAGTCCTGATACATCTTACTCGTACCTAGATGTACAAAGTAAGATGTATAGTGAGCCTCCTGTAATATCCTCTAGTTGTGCCAAAATAGGAGCAGAAGTCAGACGTCTTCAGCTCCTCAAAACTCTGCATACAATGATCAGACCATACAAACCTGGTAGTCTTCCTCAGTAGACTCGTCAGTGGACGGGCAATCACAGAAAATCCCTCCACAAAATGTCGGTAATACCCGGCTAGGCCAAGAAAGCTACGTACTTCCTTGACGTTCGTCGGTGTTGTCCATGCTGCTACTGCCTCTATCTTCGCCGGATCAACCTTGATCCCCTCGGCGGAAACAATATGACCCTGGAATGCTACCTCTGGCATCTAGAACTCGCACTTAGAGAACTTAGCATAAAGTTCTTTAATCCCGTAAAACTTGCAATATAGTCCTCAGCTGTCCTGCATGCTCCTCTCTGTTGCGAGAGTACACCAAAATGTCATCTATGAAAACCACCACAAACTGATCCAGGAAGTCGATGAAGATGTTGTTCATCAACTCCATAAAGACTGTTGGGGCATTCGTAAGCCCAAATGGTATCCCTACAAACTCGTAGTGTCCATATCTGGTCCGGAATGTTGTCTTGTGCACATCCTGCTCTCTCCCCTCAGCTGGTAATACCCTGAACGCAGGTCAATCCTGGAGAATACAGTCGCTCCCTGAAGCTGATCTAACAAGTCATCAATACGCAACAATGGATACTTTTTCTTGATGGTCACCTTGTTCAGCTCTCTGTAATCAATACACAGTCTCAACGATCCGTCCTTCTTCCGTACGAAGAGGACAGGTACTCCCCATGGGGATACGCTAGGGCAAATGAAGCCCTTCTCAGCCAACTCCTCGAGTTGCTTCTTCAGCTCCAACATCTCAACAAGCGTCATCCGGTATGGGGCCTTCGAGATCGGTCTCGTACCAGGCTCTAACTCAATACCGAAGTCCACACTCCTCTGAGGCGGCAAACTGGACGGCTCAACAAACACATCTGTAAACTCACAGACTACTGTGATATCCTCTAATGCTGGACGCTCCCCCTCCTTCATGGCATAACACCAGAAGGCCTCACAACCTTGTGCAATCAGTCTAGCTGCCCATATCGCACTGATAACCAGCATGTCTTTCCAAGGTCCCAACCTCGGAAAACCTCTATCTGACCTAACTCGGTAGAGAGGGTAACAATCCTCCTACCTACATCTAACATTGCAGAATGTCTATCTATCCAATCCATACCTAGAATGACTTCTTCATGCTCTAATGGCATGACAAAGAAGTCAACTAGTAACACACGAGTCCTTACAGAAATGGGACAACCATGAATCTCACGGGTACCTCTGAACCTACCACCATCGGGTAACCCAATAATAAAGGGCATCCCCTCAACCGTATCTAAACTCTAACGCTCTACACATGCATCAGATATAAAAGAATGCGTAGCACCCGTATCAAATAAGACTCTAACAGGTAAACCATGAATCAGAATGGTACCTATAGCAGTCGGTGCAGCTGGCTCCTTTGCACTCCTCAGCTGAAAAACTCGACCCGGTGGTCCTCTGGTGTCCGTGGTACTTCCACCACGACCTCTGCCTCTACCCAACCCAGGAGCAGATCCTTGAGTGGTAGGACGATATGGGATACTCTACTGTCCCTGTGTCTGCTACTGCTTTTGAGGTGGCCTTTGTCCACCCCTTGCTATACTAGCAGGAGTAGAACCCTACTGAGATGAAGATTCGCCCTGTCGGCAGAAAACAGCCCTATGACCGGGCCGGCCACAAGTGTAGCACATCACTGTCTACCTCGTGTACTCTGGCCGCATATATCCATACCTACCACAGTTGTAACACTGTACTCTCTTATCTACAGCTGGTGTAGATGAGGGATGACTCTGGCGACTCTGGCCTCGCCTGAACCAGAAGCTCTCCTCTGACTAGCTCGCTCCCTCTCATAATCGGAAGCTCTGTCCTGATAATCCATCAGAGACTCACAGTGGAAACCCGTCATATAGGTCCGGGTAGTATCCCTCAGTCGTCGGGAGAAAAGATACACATGCTGATCTGCACAAGGTGCAGTTAGTCCCACAATGCCAGTTCCTCCTGAACTCTCCTGATCGCCTCTGAGGTTGGTACATCCTCAAAGCCATCCTCTACAAAGTCTCGCAGTTTCTCCATCCTCAGTGAGGCAGGGCAGAAACGCTCTCTAATCATGGTCCTCATTTGATCATAACTGCTAACCTATACCCGTACAAACCTCCACCAGTGCTATGCCAAATCTCCGAATAGAGTCTGCACCAACTCAATCTGCCTATCCGTTGGACATCTAATAGAATCCAGAGCCGAGTCTACATGTCCTATCCACAGCTCTACCTCCAGCCCCACCTTTCCAAAGAAAGGGGGCACTCCCATCTGATGAAAAGCCTTCAACCAAGTATCTGGTCGAAGCCCTCTCTGCTCCTCTGTAACTCTAGCAATCTCAGCAGCAGGTGCCGGTGCAGTTGGCACATGAGTAACCCCGTGGGATCTCTCAGACGATCCCTCCTGTGCTGGCAGATCCGGAATAGGTCTACCCGCTCTAGCAGCTGTAACGTCCGAAATTTTATTAATTTTATTCCGGACTTAGAGCACCTTGTAGTTATCCCGTAATCCCGAGATGCCGAGAGCCGGGATTTATTCCTAAGAAAATCCCGAGCCGACTCGTCGTTTTTCCTCTTTTTCCGCATTCCGACCCTTCGTTCCGGGTTAAAAGTGACAAGGGGTCATTTCCGACCCCTCGTTCCGAGCAAGCTGACAAGACAGCTGTTGTCCCCTCTCCCTTTTGGCAGCCTTGTCCCCTCTCTCTCTCCCTTCTCTTGCTCATTCACGTTAGTTTCTTTCCCTCTTCCTCCCATGGCTCCATTTTTGCTCTCTTCTCTTCTCATCTTCCATCTTGTTGAGGATCTTTGTGTATGGACTGTAGCAAAGGGATTCCAGGTTGTTGGTAAGCTCCTTCCTCTCCCTCACCTCTCTTCCTTGCTGTTTTTCCCTTCTTCTTCTTCCCTTCTTCATCCATGGCTATGGAGAAAGATCTTGAGGAGTTTTTTCCCAACTCTTTGCATGCATAGGTTCTTAGCTCGATTAGGTCAAGGAGAGGTGCCTAAGACCAGTGATGGGTGTTTGGAAAAGATCCAGCAAGAGAAGAAGGACTTTGGAGCCAAGGATCCACGATCAAAGACGAAGAAGATGACGTTCTGCAGCACGACCGCGGGCGCGGACGGCCGCAAGGGCGGCTCAGCACGGCCGCGGGAGCGGCACAGCAGCGCCACGGGTGCGGCTCGGCACGGCCGCAGGGGCGGCTATGGGGCGCCAGGACACGACGGCCGCGGGGGCGGCTCCCTTCCGCCGCGGGTGCGGCCGGCAGCGCCGCAGGGGGCGGCCTCTGGTTCCGCAGGGGTGGCTCCTGCTCCGCCGGGGCGCCAGCTTGACTCCGCGACTGCGTTTCTTCGACAGTAGGTTCATCTTCTCCTTTCCTCTTCGTTCCTTCCTTAGTATTGATTTTGGATCATGTTAGTAGCATGCCTAGGATGAATCTAGAGTAGCTTGGAATGCCACTTAGTGGTTGTGAACCTAGGAGCCCTTAAGGCTCGATGTAAGTGATGGATATGAGTATGTGAGCATGATGGACCTTCTAGGATAGCTTGTGCCTCTTCGGTTGAGAATTACTCTTGTTGAATTATGGACTGTTGTGGGTTGTTTCATTTTTGGAGAGTGTGATGAGTACTTGGGACCTAGGATGCATTCCTAGCTTGAGGGTTAGGTGATTTTGCATAGATCACTATAGTGAAGTCTAAGACTTCTTGAGCGTGAGTATGTATTGATATGCATATCTCTTGTGAACAGGTTCTGGGCTTCCGCCTTAAGGAAACAAGAGTGTGGTGACTTGAGTGTGGTGACGAGGTAAGTCTCCGGACTTACTTAGCTCGTATTTTATGTATTAGCATTGATGTGTGTTTGGTGGTGTGTGTTTATGTTCTTGTATAACATTAAAACCGGTAATTAGGACCACCGACCTTATATATATATATATATGTTGGCCGAAGTGTATGATAACGGGCGGTGACATCAGCTGCCTAGCCCGGGGGAGGTCTAGGAGGTTCTCGGCGACGAGTCCGGCTGGTATACGGTCGGGTGCATCCGTACCATTCCTTGCCGGTAAGGGACCGAGGCGAGACCACGGTGGTCTCGTGTCACAAACCGAAGTTGAATTAGTACGGGATATGACTTAATAATAAAAAGATAATAAACCGGATTGTGTGTTTTATGTTTTGTGTTATGTATGTGTTTGTGCCTTCATCGCTTTTCTAATGCCTAGAATATGAGCTAACAGTTTAAAACCGTTTGTGTAGATGACTTGCAGGTTAGGGATGCCGCCGAGTGAGGTGGAGGAGTGGACAGCCGGGGTCTCCGTACATTATAGGACGGGGACGTTTTTTAGTCATGTTTCATATTGTTGTTCATGGATGTTGTCGTACTTTTAGACTTCGTATCAGGTTATGTTGTTTTGAGGACTCGGCTGAGTTTCCACATTGTATTCTTACTTTTCAGTGTCTCGCATACATTATAAACGTTTTCGAGTTTTGCCTTTATTTGTGCCTTGTTGGATGGTCCGGTGAAATTGTTGTCAGGCTAAGGGTTGGGACCCATTGTGAGGTCTCGCCCGTAGCATCCCGATTCCCGCGGATTTGGGGTGTTACAAAAGTGGTATCAGAGCCCTAGGTTGACAAAAATGGCACTCACAATCTTTTAAAGGCCGGATGAGGTATAAAATAGAACCCACACGGGTTCTGACCTTTCGTTTTCAAAATCATGTGCATGAGTCGGGTTTGGGTTAGAATGTACGGAACCACCACTCCTTCCGCAAACCTCGGCGACATAGATCTCTGGAATAGAAATATGTATAGATTATTACATAGTTATATATATATATAACCTTAGGATGTTTGTGGATTTGTATGTACTTAGCTATCTATGTGGCCTTAAGGCGTTTGGGCTTGTATGCCTTGGAGGTATTGTGTGAGTATGCTTACCTTACGTTTTCTTTAGTTTTATCATACCGATATCGTAAATAGAACCTATGTATTTATACATAAGTAAACGCCATACGCTATTAGATGGCACGTACGAGAGCTACCGATTAAGTAGGACCCGCCAAGGGTAGAACCCCTCTTTCTCCTACCATCCCGAGACGGGGACGAGTAGGAAGACCTCCAGGCGCGAGAGGTCGGGGACGTATCCCCATTGCGGACCCGCCAGTTGTGGATCTACCAGTAGATAAGGTTCCCGTAGAGGACGTCTCCGAGAGCATCATTCCCGAGGCTGAGGATAGGACCGTTGGGGGTCTGGGCGCAGAGTTCTCCATCTTCTAGGACCCTGGGAGCGTCCATTGGAGCTACCGTGTTTGAGGATTACGTACGACAAGAACAATGGAGATAGAAAACTTAAGTTCGTCGAGAAGACGCGTGGACAACTAAAGATGCGAATCAAGGAGGAGATGGGTGCATTCTAACAAGGTTAAAGGCGGTGTTCCATCACGAGAAGTGAAGTTGTCCTTAGACGCTCCTAAGCTTTGGAGTCAAGATGAGAACGCGATCGAACCAAGTGTGAAGGATGTAAGATACCGTAAGTTAAGCTTACGAGGTACCATTAAGCGAAGAGTTAACATTACGAGAGTTATGAGAAGAACGGCAAGGTGGGGATTTATGCGGAGTTGACCGGTTTCTGTTATGACGATAAGGCAAAGAAACGCCAAAAAGAAGGAAGTATGTAAATGATGATCCCAAGAAGATGAGAGCAACACGTGATGCTAACTAAAGTTAGAGATTCTGAGAAGACGCGCTTACAAGACATCATGAAGCGCGGTTAAGCCTATGAAGGCAAGTCATGTGACTCAACAACGCCGAGAAGGGTATATTTATCTCGCATAAGGAAAAGGAAGCGTGGAATGAAGAATGAGCTAACGGAGTTTAAGGTACCCCGAGAGGGTAGCCTTCATGGGAATGGTAACATGGAAGCATAGGAGAATGGTAAGTCATTGACGTAGGAGAAGGTCAGTTACCAACTAATTGGTGACAACAGAGAACGCGCATGTGCGGGTGGTATATGGATGAGTGTGGGGGAGAGTAACCAGGTTGTGGAATCCTAAAAGAACGGTAACAAGAGCTTAGATTATATCTTAAACTCTTGTTTTGAAGTTGTTATGTAGAACACCAGTTTGCGGGAAGAGAGACGGTTATCTCCATTTGTACATCGACTACAATGAGCAAAAAAAGATTACAATGTAGAACAAGTACCCTCTTAACACGTGTAGATGATCTACTCGACCGGTTGCAAGGGTCGGTGGTCTCTTCTAAAATCGAGTTAAGGTTGATTGTTGCCAATTGAGAAGTCGAGATTGGGGTAGTGCAAACATCGTATACTGGACAAACCATGGTCACTACGAGTTGTAGTGATTCCATATGGGCTTACTAATGCCCGAATAGGACACTCTCGTCTACTCTCGAAGAAGAGAGAAGTTGTATGACCAGTTGTCTCGGGATGACAACCCGAAGGATGTGAAAGAAGTTGCAAGTTTCTTGGATGGGCTGATCATTATCGGATTGTGGGAAGATTCTCCAAGTAACACCATCTATGGCTAACCTCCTCCGGATGACGATGAAGTATTGAGTGGGACAAAAATGGACAATGGAGTCGTCGGGAGTTAAAAGGGGATTCATTTGTGCAACTGTTTTGGAAATTGCCTCGAGGTACGATCGGTTTGAAGTGTACAAGCGATTCTTCAAGACATGGTCTTGACTGAGTATCGAGAGACAATGTAAAAGTTATAGTATACATGTCTCGTTAGTAGAAGTAGTGTAAAGCAAAGTACTTCCTTCATTACTTAGAACTTGCAACAAGAATTGAGGAAAAGTAACATCAAAGGTTGGTTGGACAAGAACCAAGTCGACGGTGTAAATTGGAAGTTCGATCTTCTTTGTTGGAGACAAGCAAAGAAGAAACATAATGAAAATGTTGTAGTGAGGAAGACCCGAGAAGGAAGTTGAGTTTCCGATACATCGGAACTTTTTGAGATCTTAGCGCAAGTTGGGAAAGTATTTTACAAGCTGGCATGGCCGCCGAGAGTAAAGGGTGTTCACCCGGCGTTTTAAGTGTATCAATCGAGAGAGGAGGACGTGCCGAAGACGGCATTCAGGACGAGATACGGCCATTATGAGTTTGTCGTGATGCCATTCGGGCTCACGAATGCACCGCCGTCTTCATGGAGTTGATGAACGACATCGTCATCGACTCCTTAGACCAGTTTGTGGTAGTGGTTATAGACGACATCTTAGGTTATTCCCATAGTAGGGAGGAGCTCGAGAGACACCTGAGGGCGGTGCTTCGAGTCCTCCAGGATAGAGAGCTTTGCGCTAAGCTCTCTGAGTGCGAGTTCAGGATGTCGTAGGTGGCATTCCTGGGTCATATAGTTCCTCCAAAAGTGTCATGGTTGACCCGCGAAGATAGAGTTGTTTCCTCACGACCGCTTCCTAGGACGGTCAAGGAAGTTGGCAGTTTCTTAGGCTTAGCGGGATACTACCTCCGTTTTGTTGAGGGTTTCTCCGTGATTGCACGACCGCTCACTTCCTTGCTGAGGAAGTCTACCAGGTTCGTTTGGTCCGAGCCTTGTCAGCACAGTCTCGAGGAGCTGAAGAGGAGGTTAACCTCCGCTCTTGTTTTAGCCCAGCCTGAGGGCGTGGAGGTTTTTGTAGCGTATAGTGACGCCTCCAAGCTAGGATTGGAGTGCGTTTTGATGCAAAGAGGTAGGGTTATTGCGTACGCTTCTCGGCAGCTGAAGCCGTACGAGGAGAATTACCCTACCCACGATCTTGAGCTAGTGACAGTGATTCATGCCCTGAAGATTTGGCGAAACTACTTGTACGGGGCTACGTGCCATATCTTCACAGACCATAAGAGCTGAAGTATATATTCACTCAGTGGGAGTTGAATAACCGCCAAAGGAGATGGCTGGAGCTGATTAAGGACTTTGACTTGGAGATTTTGTACCATCCGGGGAAGGCGAACGTAGTCGCCAGTGCTTTGAGTAGGAGGACACCTCGAGAGGAGGCGATAGCTCGGCTTACGGTTCAGCCTCAGCTGCAGAGGGATTTGGTGGGTTTGGAGTTGGATATCCGGTCCCCGGATACGGACGGTTGTTGTCCGAGGTAGGGGTAGTACCAAACCTGTCCGGTGAGACCCTACAGAAGCAGGAGGGATCTCCTATTTTGAGGAGGGTCCGGGACAGGGTGTCCCGAGGAGAGACAACGCCGTTATCACAGGAGCAGACGGGCGATTGAGACGTCAGGGACGTACTTGTGTACCGTCAGACCAGGAGTAGAGCGGATTTTTGCATGGGGCACATCCCACACCTTACACGGTGCACCCAGACACGAGTAAGATGTACCAGGATATTAGGAGAATTTATTGGTGGGGCGGGCTCAAGCCCGATGTAGCTAGATATGTGGCCCGATGCGCGACCCGCCAGCAGGTCAAGATCGAGCACCAGAGACGGAGGAGAACTTCACCCACCGCCCATGCCACAATTGAAGTAGGAGGACATATCCACAATTGTTAGATTGTGAGATTACATGGAATACCGAAGACCATCATCTCGGACAGGAACAGACGTTTTACCTCAAGGTTTTTGGCACGCGTCGATGGAGATGGCAACCGTATGAGGCATTGTATGGACAGAGATGTTGTACTCCCTTATGTTGGGATGAGCGGGGGAGTTTTAGCGTGGTAGCTCCAGATCAGGTACAAGACGACGTGGCTAGAGTTGCTTTGGTCCGAGAGAGGATGTTGACCGCGCAGAGCCGTCAAAGGTCGTATGTGGACAGGAGGTGTAGACCTCTTGAGTTCAGGGTAGGAGCTCAAGTGTGTTTCAGGGTATCACCGACGCGGGGCGTCAGGCGATTCGGCATTAAGGGGAGGTTAAGCCCCGATATGTCGGTCCATTCGTGATCTTGGAGAGATTCGGTGAGGTGGCATACC
Organism: Fagopyrum tataricum; assembly: GCA_002319775.1. Lineage (NCBI taxonomy): Eukaryota > Viridiplantae > Streptophyta > Magnoliopsida > Caryophyllales > Polygonaceae > Fagopyrum > Fagopyrum tataricum. Next base: position 37,490,669 of record CM008285.1, read on the forward strand.
GGTTAGCATTGCCACCTCGGTTAGAGGATATACATCCGGTATTTCATGTCCCTCAGCTAAGAGGGTACATACACGACCCGAGACACATCATCAGTGACGAGGACCTAATGGTCGAGCCGGACCATACATTTGTAGAACATCCTATAGTAGTTTTAGAGCGGAGTACGAGGCACCTTCGATCGGAGGAGATACCGATACTGAGAGTGCAGTGGTCGAGACGAGGAGCCGACGAGGCTACATAGGAGACGGAGGATAGTATCCGGAGGAACTATCCTGAGTTTTACGCAGATTTAGCGACATTGATAAGACCGGCGGGTTAGCCCCTAGATCTTCCTTGTTTGTTATGTGTGATTATGTGATTTGGTTTGAGATATTTGTACCTTGCGAGGTCTTGATGTGATGCGAACTGTAGACTTGTTTTTAGGAGTTCCACGGGGTTAGTTGGGGAGTGTTGGGTTTAGCAAGTTTCAGGATGAAACTTGTTTTTAGGGGGGTTAGTTGTAACGTCCGGAATTTTATTAATTTTATTCCGAACTTAGAGCACCTTGTAGTATCCCGTAATCCCGAGATGCCGAGCCGGGATTTATTCCTAAGAAAATTCCTAGCCGACTCGTCGTTTTTCCTCTTTTTCCGCATTCTGACCCTTCGTTCCGGGTTAAAAGTGACAAGGGGTCATTTTCGACCCCTCGTTCCGAGCAAGCTAACAAGATAGCTGCTGTCCCCTCTCCCTTTTGACAGCCTTGTCCGCTCTCTCTCTCTCTCCTCTCTTGCTCATTTACGTTAGTTTCTTTCCCTCTTCCTCCGATGGCTCCATTTTTGCTCTCTTCTCTTCTTCCATCTTGTTGAGGATCTTTGTGTATGGACTGCGGCAAAGGGATTTCAGGTTGTTGGTAAGCTCCTTCCTCTCCCTCACCTCTCTTCCTTGCTGTTTTTCCTTTCTTCTTCTTCCCTCCTTCATCCATGGCTATGAAGGAAGATCTTGAGGAGTTTTGCCCAACTCTTTTCATGCATAGGTTCTTAGCTCGATTAGGTCAAGAAGAGGTGCCTAAGACCAGTGATGGGTGTTTAGAGAAGATCCAGCAAGAGAAGAAGGACTTTGGAGCCAAGGATCCACAATCGAAGGCGAAGAAGACGACGTTCAGCAGCACGACCGCGGGGGCGGATCATCACGGCCGCGGGGCGGATCATCACGGCCGCGGGCGCGGACGGCGGCAGGGGTGGCTCGGCACGGCCGCGGGAGTGGCACAGCACCGCCACGGGTGCGGCTCGGCATAGCCGCGGGGCGGCGGCAGGCTCACGGCCCAGCACAGCCGCGGGCGCGGCTCGGCACGGCCGCGGGAGCGGCTTCGGGGCTCCGGGACACGACGGCCGCGGGGCAGCTCCCTTCCGCCACGGGTGCGGCCGGCAGCGCCGCAGTGGGCGGACTCTGGTTCCGCAGAGGTGGCTCCTGCTCCGCCGGGGCGCCAGCTTGACTCCGCGACTGCGTTTCTTCGACAGTAGGTTCCTCCTCTCCTTTCCTCTTCGTTCCTTCCTTAGTATTGATGTTGGATCATGTTAGTAGCATGCCTAGGATGGATCTAGAGTAGCTTGGAATGCCACTTAGTGGTTGTGAACCTAGGAGCCCTTAAGGCTCGATGTAAGTGATGGATATGAGTATGTGAGCATGATGGACCTTCTAGGATAGCTTGTGCCTCTTCGGTTAAGAATTACTCTTGTTGAATTATGGATTGTTGTGGGTTGTTTCATGTGTGGAGAGTGTGATGAGTACTTGAGACCTAGGATGCATTCCTAGCTTTAGGGTTAGGTGATCTTGTATAGATCACTAGAGTGAAGTCTAAGACTTCTTGAGCGTGAGTATGTATTGATATGCATATCTCTTGTGAGCAGGTTGTGGGCTTCCACCTTAAGGAAGCAAGAATGTGGTGACTTGAGTGTGGTGACGAGGTAAGTCTCCGGTCTTTTTTAGCTCGTATTTTATGTATTAGCATTGATGTGTGTTTGGTGGTGTGTGTTTATGTTCTTGTATAACATTGAAACCGGTAATTAAGACCACCGATCTTATATATATATATATATATATATATATGTTGGCCCAAGTGTATGATAACGGGCGGTGACATCAGCTGCCTTGCCCGGGGGGGATCTAGGAGGTTCTCGGCGACGAGTCCGGCGGGTATACGGTCGGGTGCATCCGTACCATTCCTTGCCGGTAAGGGACCGAGGCGAGACCACGGTGGTCTCATGTCACAAACCGAAGTTGAATTATTACGGGATATGACTTAATAATAAAAAGATTATAAACCGGATTGTGTGTTTTACGTTTTGTGTTATGTATGCGTTTGTGCCTTCACCACTTTTCTAATTTCTAGAATATGAGCTAACGGTTTAAAACCGTTTGTGTAGATGACTTGCAGGTTAGGGATGCCGCCGAGTGAGGTGGACGAGTGGACAGCTGGGGTCTCCGTACATTATAGGACGGGAACGTTTTTTAGTCATGTTTCATATTGTTGTTCATGGATGTTGTCGTACGTTTAGACTTCGTATCAGGTTATGTTGTTTAGGCTTCTTATCAGTGTCTCGCATAAATTATAAACGTTTTCGAGTTTTGCCTTTATTTGTGCCTTGTTGGAAGGTCCGGTGAAATTGTTGTCAGGCTAAGGGTCGGGACCCATTGTGAGGTCTTGCCCGTAGCATCCCGAGTCCCGCGGATTTGGGGTGTTACAGCAGCCTCCTCCACTCGCCGGATATACTCACGGAACTCTGGTCCTCCCATGATGACATAATCCGAGTCATCTGACCGGACTCGGTGTGGACCCTGTCTCCCAGCTATGCCGTTTCCTGTTTCAGGGACGACACTCTCAGCAACTTCAGCATGAACCTCCTCCGCTGCTGGTGGATCAATAGCGGGAATCCTACCCCGTCCTCTACCTAGAGGAGGTCTACCCCTACCCCGTCCAGCTGCAGGTAAGGCTTTAGTCTGAACCATCTGCAGGGGACACAAACCTAACTTAGAAGGCTATATATATGCCATATGTATAGATATATATCACATCAATCACAACAGAATATCTATACTGTCGAGATCTTCAGAGGGGCGATGGCTCACGTACACGATATCCCAAAACATTTGTACTCATTTCAAAACCAAAACCTTTTAAAAAGTCAGACCCCTTTCGGGTTCTGTTTATTTATCTATTCGACCTTTATCGCAGATTGCAAGTGCCATTGTTGTCAACCTAAGGCTCTAATACCAACTTTGTAACACCCCGAATCCGTAGGCCTCGAGGTGCTATTGGGATAGGATCTCACAATGGATCCTGAACCTAGCCTCACAACAAGTTCACTAGATCTTCTAACAAGGCACCGATAGATTAAATACAAAACATGAAACTGATATATATAAGTATCAAAAGGTAATACATAAGTACCGTTGAGTACAAATAAAACATGACTGTACAACAAAAGATCCCATATCCCCGATAACGACCAAGTGTACGGAGCCCTCAGCGGATCACCCACTCTGGATCACTCTGCAGCTCTCCTAACCTGCAAAGGATCTATAACATGGTATAAAACCGTTAGCTAACCATACACATATATGTAGAGATGCAAGAGCACACACACATCAGGAATCATAACACATCATCATGCTTTCACACATTTCCCCGGTTTATTAACTTTATAAAGTCCAATCACTCAATCGTGTATATATATATATATATATATATATATATATATATATATATATATATATATATATATTTATATATACATATATATATATCGGAATATGAATATATGTGACACGAGGAATATAACCCTCGCCTCTCAGAGATAATGCCAGCTGGAGTGGTCATTTGGGACTACTCCTCCGTGTACCCAAAGGGAGTGGAGATAGCGCCCGTCCCGTGTACCAGATCTGGACGATTCGCAGAGAACCTCCCGGTCTCCTCGTGGGATGACAGGGTTGGGTTGTCACGGCCCTACAATGGGCGCTCACTAAACCATAGGTAGGTAATAACAACATCGCATGCTATCGAGCATAAAACACACACCACTCATGCATACATCCAATATAAGGATGGCAGCTAAGTATGTCCTATGGACTTAACTAGCCCTCAGAAGTCATCTCAACTACGATCAACTCTCAACCTGGTCCACTCAAATCTGGAGGTCAACACGGCCTAGTAACAAAGCATAACAATATATCAAACTCATATCCATCAAAGGGTCACACTGTAACACCCCAAATCCGTAGGACTCGGAGTGCTGTTGGGCTAGGATCTCACAATGGATCCTGACCCTAGCCTGACAACAACTTCATTGAATCTTACAACAAGACACTGTTAGATGAAAACAAAACATGAAACTAATGTATATATATACCGATCAAAAGTGATACAAAGTACTGCTGAGTACAAAAGTCAAAACATAAACCCGTACAACATAAATAACCCAACCACGATATCGTCCCCGTGTATGGAACCCTCAGCAGATCACCCCTCCGGATCACTCTGCTGCTCTCCTAACCTGCAAAGGATCTACAACACGGTATAAAACTGTTAGCTAACTATACACATATATAAGAAGATGCTAGAGCACAAACACACGTCAATAATATTAACACATCATCATGATATCACACATTTACCCGGTTTATTATTTTTAATAATTCCAACACTCGATCGTATAAATAATGTATATGAATATACGTGACACGAGGAATGTATATATAACCCTCGCCTATGCGTTCAATAGCTAGCTGGAGTGGTATCAGCGCACTTTCCCGTATACCATATGGAGTGGTAGGTGCCCTTCCCGTATACCAGAACTAACTAGCTTACACAGAACTTCCCAGACTCCACTACGGGATGAAAGGTAAGTTGTCAAAGCCACTACAATGGGCGGTCAATATAACATAGGTCGGTGACCATAATAACACATGCTATAAAACACATAACACACACCACTCAAGCATACATCCAATATAAGGATAGTAGCTAAGTAAGTCCTATGGACTTACCTCGATCTCAAAAGTATCTTGCTACGAACAACTCTCAGAAACTTCCACTCCAACTGGAGGACAACACAGCCTATACAAGGCACACATACATATATATCACAATCCTATCACACAAAGGGGTCACACCTAAACCCAAGGGATCCATAAGGATCAAGTCCAACTCATAAACCTCAAAGCCGTAACCGGCATAACTATATCATACTCATCAACATCCGAATCATAGCATGGTACTAAGTTCCTCATACTAGAAAGGAAAGGAACTACCTAACTATAGGTAGTCCCGGGACAAGACGCACCTGCGTGAACTAAGGACGCAAGGATGGAACGCAGGCAACCGCAGGCGCGGTGGCACTCAACCGCGGGGGCGGTGACAAGGGTCGCTGGCAACGCAGGCACGTCGCTGGCACGGCGCGGGCGCTGCGGCACGTCTTCCGCAGGGGCGGTGACTACTGGCCGCGGGGCGGCGACAGTGCAAAATGAAACCTCGCGGCTTCTCTTTAGCTCTTCACGTGATCAAATCACGTCTTCTCTCCATCACAAACACAAACAACATGCACATACACATACCAACCATCAACACCCTTAGCATACATCTAATCCTAAGCTAGAAAGATTGAATCAAAGAAGAAGAGAAGGAGTAGAAGCATGACTCACCACTACTGAAGATCCTAGGCTGTAGGAAAGCTTAACACACACCAAGGCTGGCTTCCAAGCACATCAAACTCACAGTCATCAACCAAAAAAGCCACCACAGACACAAACTCAAACTAAACTCTTCCAAACCAAGAACAAGATCAAAGAAGATGAAGGAGAAACAAGAAGGACGTGGGAAGCTGAAGAAAGGAAAGAAGATGGAACCCTTGCTCAGCAAGGTAAAACGAAGAGTTAAGGTAAAGGGTAAAGCATGGTCAAAAGAGTTAACTAAACCGGTTGCAGCCGACATATCGGGGACTCAACTTCCCCTTAATGCCAAAACGCCTAACACCTCGTGTCGGGGACACTCTCAGCCACACATGGGCTCCAACCCTGAACTCTAGAGGTCTACGCCTCGTGTTAGCATAGGACTTTTGACGGCTCTGTGCAGTCAGCATACGCTCTCTAATCAATGCTACCTGAGCCATATCATCATGAATCTGATCAGGTGCTAAACCACTGACACTGCTCTGCTCATCCCAGCATAACGGGGTATGACATCTCTGTCCATACAATGCCTCATATGGGGGCATCCCAATAGATGCATGCCAGTTGTTGTTGTAGGAGAACTCAACAAGTGGGAGATGATCCGTCCACACTTGTCCCCAATCCAACACACAAGCTCGCAGCATATCCTCCAAGGTCTAAATGGTCCTCTCTGACTGACCATCTGTCTGAGGATGGAACGCAGTCGTGAAGTGTAAACTCGTCCCTAGGGCAGTCTGAATCTGCTGCCAGAATCTCGAGGTAAATCGCCCATCTCTGTGTGAGACGATCGTCCTCGGTACACCATGGAGTCTCACTATCTGCCTAGTGTACTCCTCAGGTAATCTTCTTACCGGCCACGTCTCTCTAATAGGAATGAAACGTGTCGTCTTCGTCAATCTGTCCCCTATGACCCATGTGGCATCAAAACTCCGGCTCAGCCTCAGTCCAGTCACAAAATCCATAGTGACGTCCTCCCACTTCCTCTGTGGAACAGGAAGTGGATGGAGCTCACCTCTAGGTCTGAAATGCTCGATCTTGACCTGCTGGCAGGTCGCACACTAAGCTACAAATCTGGCTACATCGGGCTTCAGCCCTCCCCACCAATATATACGTCTCAAGTCCTGATACATCTTACTCGTACCTGGATGTACAGAGTAAGGTGTACAGTGAGCCTCCTGTAAAATCCTCTGCCTCAACTTTGTATCAGCAAGTACACAAACGCGACCGCGGCGCCTCAAAACTCCATCTGCTCCAAGCAGAAACTGGGGTGCCTCATCTCGAGACATCTTATCTCTAATCCTCTGTAAAGTCGGACAGGTCTCCTATTTCTGTCGGATCTCATCCAACAGATCAGGAAACTGGATGTCCAACTCTAACCAGATCAGATCTCTCTGCAACTGATGCTGAACTGTTAGCCTCGCAATCGCCTGCTCTCGAGGCGTCTTCCTACTCAGGGCATCGGCGACAACGTTCGCCTTCCCCGGATGGTACAGGATCTCTAGATCAAAATCCTTGATCAGCTCAAGCCACCTACGCTGGCGGTTATTCAATTCCCGCTGCGTGAAAATATACTTCAGGCTCTTATGGTCTGTGAAGATCTGACATGTAGCACCATACAGGTAATGTGTCCAGATCTTCAGTGCATGAACTACCGCGGCCAACTCCAGATCATGAGTCGGGTAGTTCTCTTCATACGTCTTCAACTGTCGAGACGCATAAGCAATAACTCTGCCTCGCTGCATCAAAACACATCCCAAGCGTAGCTTGGATGCATCACTGTAAACCACAAAATCCTCAGTATCCTCTGGTTGTGCCAAAATAGGAGCAAAAGTTAAACGCCTCTTCAACTCCTCAAAACTCTGCCTGCACTGATCAGACCACACAAATCTGGTAGACTTCCTCAGTAAACTCGTCAATGGACGGGCAATCACAGAAAAACCCTCCACGAAGCGTCTGTAATAACCGGCTAGGCCAAGGAAACTACGTACTTCCTTGACGTTCGTCGGTGATGTCCAAGCTGCTACAACCTCTATCTTCGCTGGATCCACCTTGATCCCCTCAGTTGAAACCACATGACCCAAGAATGCTACCTCTGGCATCCAAAACTCACACTTAGAGAACTTAGCATAAAGTTCTCTATCCCGCAAAACCTGCAATGCAGTCCTCGGATGTCCTGCATGCTCCTCTCCACTGCGAGAGTATAGCAGAATGTCATCAATGAAGACCACTACAAACTGATCCAGGAAGTCGATAAAGATACTGTTCATCAACTCCATAAAGACGGTTGGGGCATTCGTAAGCCCAAATGGCATCACTACAAACTCGTAGTGGCCATATCTGGTCCGGAATGCTGTCCTATGCACATCCTGCTCCCTCACCCTCAGCTGGTGATACCCAGAACGCAAGTCAATCCTGGAGAACACGGTCGCTCCTTGTAACTGATCTAACAAATCATCAATGTGCGGCAGTGGATACTTGTTCTTGATGGTCACCTTGTTCAGCTCTCTGTAATCTATGCATAACCTCAGTGATCCGTCCTTCTTCCGTACGAAGAGGACAGGTGCTCCCCAAGGGGACACGCTAGGGCGAATGAAGCCCTTCTCAGCCAACTCCTCGAGTTGCTTCTTCAGCTCCAGCATCTCGACAGGCGCCATCCGGTATGGGGCCTTTGAGATGGGTCTCGTACCAGACTCTAACTCGATACTGAAATCCACACTCCTCTGAGGCGGCAAACTGGACGGCGCTGCAAAAACATCAGTAAACTCACAAACAACTGGAATGTCCTCTACAGCTGGACTCTCCCCCTCCTTCATGGCATAACACCAGAAGGCCTCGCAACCCTGTGCAATCAGTCTAGCTGCCCGTATAGCGCTGATAACTATGCCTACCTTTCCAAGGTCCCAACCTCGGAAAACCTCTATTTGGCCTAACTCGGTAGAGAGGGTAACAGTCCTCCTACCTACATCTAAAACTGCAGAGTGTCTATCCATCCAGTCCATACCTAGAATGACTTCTTCATGCTCTAATGGCATGACAAAGAAGTCAACTAGTAACACAGGGTCCCTACAGAAATGGGACAACCGTGAATCTCACGGGTACCTCTGACCCTACCACCATTGGGTAACCCTATAATAAAGGACATCCCCTCAACTGTATCTAAACCAAGACGCTCTACACATGCATCAAAAATAAAAGAGTGCGTACCACCAGTATCAAATAAAACTCTAACCGGTAAACCATGAATCAGAATGGTACTTGTAGCAGTAGGCGCAGCTGGCTCCTCTGCACTCCTCAACTCAAAAACACGACCTAGTGGGCCTCTGGTATCAGTGGTGCCCCCACCACGACCTCTGCCTCTACTCGGCCCAGGAGAAAATCCCTGAGTCGTAGGGCGATCTGGGACTCTCTATTGTCCCTGAGTCTGCTGCTGCTGAGGTGGCCTCTGCCACCTCCCGCTGCACTAGCAGAAGAAGAACCCTGCTGAGATGAAGCTCCGCCTTGGCGGTAGTAAATAGCTCGGTGACCTTGCCTACCACAGGTGTAGCAAGTCACCAATGGCCTCGTGCACTCTCGCCTCATATGCCCTGGATCACCACAGTTAAAGCACTGACGTCCCTTCTCTGCAACCGGCGCAGATGAAGGCTGACTCTGGCGTCTTTGACCACGCCAACCACTAGCAAAACCACCAGTACCACTAGTCTGCCCTGTACGCTGCCTCTTCTCAGACCCTCCGGTCTGAGAAGCTCTCCTCTGTCCAACTCGCTCCCTCTCATAATCGGAAGCTCTGTCCTGATAATTTGTGAGTCTCACAATAAAATCCCGCCATGTAGGTCCGGGTAGTATCCCTCAGTCGTCGGAAAAAGAGATAAACGTGCTGGTCTGCAGCAGGTGCAGCTGGTCCTAGTAATGCCAGCTCCTCCTGAAACCTCCTGATGGCCTCAGAGACTGGTACATCCTCGAACCCAACCTCCACAAAATCTCGCAGTTTCTCCCTCCTCAAAGAGGCAGGGCAGAAACGCTCTCTAATCATCGTCTTCATTTGATCATAACTGGTAACCTGACCCCGTACTGATCTCCACCAGTGTTGTGCCAAGTCCCGGAATAAAGTCTAAACCAGCTCAATCTGTTTGTCAGCTGGACAGCGAATGGACTCCAGAGCTGAGTCTACATGCCCGATCTAGAGCTCAACCTCTAACCCCACCTTCCCAGAGAAAGAGTACACCCATCTGATGGAATGCCTTCAACCAGGTATCCGGTCTAGGCCCTCTATGCTCCTCTGGTGCTCTAGCAATCTCAGCAACAGGTACCTGTACAGCTAGTACCTGAGTAATGGTGTGGGACCTCTCAGATGGTCCCTCCTGTTCTTGTAAATCTGGGGCACGTCTACCGGCTCTGGCAGCCTCCTCTACTCGTCTAATATAAGCATGAAACTCTGATCTACCCATAGAGACGCGATCAGAATCACCAGACTAGGCTCTCTGTGCCCCCTGTCTCTCAGCTGCCCCGTTCCCTGTCTTAGGAACGGCGCTCTCAGCAACCTCCACATGTAGCTCTCCCGCATGTGAACCGTCAACAGGAGTCCAACCCCGTCCTCTACCTAGAGGGGGTCTACCTCTACCTCGTCTTGCTACAGGTAAGGCTCTAGTCTGAACCATCTGCAGAAGACGTAAACCTATCTTAGAAGGCTATATATATGCCATATGTATAGATATATCACATATCAATCACAACAGAATATCTATATATATCTATACTGTCGAGATCTTCAGAGGGGCGATGGTTCACGTACACGATAACCCAAAACATTTGTACTCATTTCAAAACTAAGACCTTTTGAAAAGTCAGAACCCTTTCGGGTTCTGTTTATTTATCTATTCAAACTTTATTGCAGATTACTAGTGCCATTGTTGTCAACCTGGGATCTGAAACCAACTTTGTAACACCCCAAATCCGTAGGACTCAGAGTGCTACTGGGCTAGGATCTCACAATAGATCCTGACCCTAGCCTGACAACAACTTCACTGAATCGTACAACAAGGCACTGATAGATGAAAACAAAACATGAAACTGATGTATATATATACCGATCAAAAGTGATACAAAGTACTGCTGAGTACAAAAGTCAAAACATAAACCCGTACAACATAAATAACCCAACCACGATATCGTCTCCGTGTACGGAACCCTCAGCAGATCACCTCTCCGGATCACTCTACAGCTCTCCTAACCTGCAAAGAATCTATAACACGGTATAAAACCGTTAGCTAACTATACACATATATAAGAAGATGCTAGAGCACAAACACACGTCAATAATATTAACACATCATCATGATATCACACATTTACCCGGTTTATTATCTTTAATAATTCCAACACTCGATCGTATAAATAATGTATATGAATATACGTGACACGAGGAATGTATATATGACCCTCGCCTCTGCGTGCAATAGCTAGCTGGAGTGGTATCAGCGCACTTTCCCGTATACCATATGGAGTGGTAGGTTCCCTTCCCGTATACCAGAACTAACTAGCTTACAGAGAACTTCCCAAACTCCACTACGGGATGAAAGGTAAGTTGTCACAACCACTACAATGGGCGGTCAATATAACATAGGTCGGTGACCATAATAACACATGCTATAAAGCACATAACACACACCACTCAAGCATACATCCAATATAAGGATAGTAGCTAAGTAAGTCCTATGGACTTACCTCGATCTCAAAAGTATCTCGCTACGAACAACTCTCAGAAACGTCCACTCCAACTGGAGGACAACACAGCCTATACAAGGCACACATACATATATATCACAATCCTATCACACAAAGGGGTCACACCTAGACCCAAGGGATCCATAAGGATCAAGTCCAACTCACAAACCTCAAAGCCGTAACCGGTATAACTGTATCATACTCATCAACATCCGAATCCTAGCATGGTACTAAGTTCCTCATACTAGAAAGGAAAGGAACTACCTAACTATAGGTAGTCCCGGGACAAGACGCACCTGCGTGAACTAAGGACAAAGGGGCGGAACGCAGGCAACCGCGGGCGCGGTGACACTCAACCGCGGGGGCGGTGACAAGGGTCGCTGACAACGCAGGCACGGCGCTGGCACGGTGCGGGCGCTGCGGCACGTCTTCCGCAGGGGCGGTGACTACTGGCCGCGGGGCGGCGACAGTGCAGAATGAAACCTCGCGGCTTCTCTTTAGCTCTTCACGTGATCAAATCACGTCTTCTCTCCATCACAAACACACACAACATGCACATACACATACCAACCATCAACACCCTTAGCATACATCTAATCCTAAGCTAGAAAGATTGAATCAAAGAAGAAGAGAAGGAGAAGAAGCAAGACTCACCACTACTGAAGATCCTAGGCTGCAGGAAAGCTTAACACACACCAAGGCTGGCTTCCAAGCATAGCAAACTCACAGTCATCAACCACAAAAGCCACCACACACACAAACTCAAACAAAACTCTTCCAAACCAAGAACAAGATCAAAGAAGATGAAGGGGAAACAAGAAGGACGTGGGAAACTGAAGAAAGGAATGAAGATGGAACCCTTGCTCAGCAAGGTAAAATGAAGAGGTAAGGTAAAGGGTAAAGCATGGTCAAAAGAGTCAACAAAACCGGCTGCAACCGCTGGAAACCGCAGGGGCGGTCCCATGAGCCGCAGGGGCGGGAACCCGCAGGGGCGGCCAAAGTGCCCGCGGGTGCGGAAAAGTCGACATTCGACCAAAGCCAATCTCGGCCATGGTCCAAACTCGGTCCGGGAGAGTAGGGGTCTCACACACACCTAGACCCAAGGGATCCATAAGGATCGTATCCTAACTCATAAACCTCAAAGCCATAACCGGCATAACGATATCATACTCATCATCATTCTATCCTCAAACATATATCTAGCATGCTACTACCGCTCATACTAGGAAAGGAAAGGATCTACCCAACTCTAGGTAGACCCGGGACAAGACGCATCTGCGTGACAAGAGAGACGCAGGGGCGGAGCAAGGCAACCCGCAGGCGCGGCTATGCTTGGCCGCGGGCGCGGTGACCGTGGCCGCAGGCAAACGCAGGCGTTGGCGCAGGCGCTGGGACCGTGGCCGCGGGGGCGGCAGCTTCCGGGCGCGGGTGCGGTGACAAGGTTCCCGCAGGGGCGGTGGCTTCCAGGCGCGGGGGCGGCGACAGTGCAGAATGTGACCCCGCGGTTCCTCTTCGGCTCTTCACGTGATCAACTCACATCTTCTCCATGCCAAAGCCACATACAACCATATACATACACATTCTAACATCAACAAGACTTTACATACATCTAATCCTAAGCTATGTGATAACATGAATTATCAACCTAGTTTAGTAGAGCATATAGTTAGTTTTTCCTTTCCCGCATGCATGTTTAAGCCTTAAGTTGTGTTCTTTATACTTGTTTAATTCAACTTTGCGAGTATAGATGTCTACACACACTTTTGTTGTCTTTGTAGGTATTTTGGCGTGTTTCGGAGCTAAAATGATGCATTTGAGGATCAGGCCTCGGGATGGACGCTTAGGAGCGATCACGCAGGCACGGGAAAGGAGGAAAAGACGAGCCAAGACAAAACGCACGAGATTGGAGCAATCTCGGTCGAGATCCACATGATCTCGGCCAAGATCCAAGAAATCTCGGCCGAGATATGAGCCAGCTCGACCGAGATCCCATTCTGTCGAAGAATCTCGATCCCCATCTCAGTCCCGATCTCGGCCGAGATTTGTTCCATCTCGGCCGATATTTTTCACATTTGACCGAGATTTCTGACCGAGATTTCGTCAACGCTGGATCACGAAGCAAATCTCCGCCCCGACTTTCAAAAATCTCGGTCACCGACCGAGATTTCCGACCGAGATTCCTGTTCGCCGATTTATTTCGTTAATTTCCGGATTTGTTTTAGGGCAGCCCGTTGCGGGATATAAAAGGAAAGCCCTAAATGATTTTCGGGAGTTTCCGGTTTCATTTCAAATTTCGAGTTCCTTTGGAGAGAGCCTCTTCCCCTTTCTTCTCCCTTTGCCCTAGGCCATTGTTGGCCATTGTTGAACTTGTTGAAGCTTGGAGAAACTTCGCGAATATTGGGGAATTTGACGTTTTGCTAATTCTCTATCAATAAAGCTGAGTTTCTTCTTTAATCTCTATTTTAGTTCTTGTTTATGCATAATCTCTTGAATCTCTTGAATCTCTTGAATTGATTGACTTGATTGGATTGATAATTGCTTCTTCCATTGAATTTCTTGGATTGATGATTGATTCTTCCATTGAATTGAGTGGATTGATGATTGTGTTTGAAATGTCGCTTGTTGGCTAAACTCATGTGGATCCGAGGTGAATTGGGATTCGTTATTACTCGGACTATGATGGAATTGTGCTTATTGCTTGGTTTTAGTAGCTTTGAAATCCTTTGGTTGGCTTGTTCTTAAACCTAGTTAGAATTCTCTAGCTAGTACCCTAAACCGGAATTGAGACCTACCCGGTAATGTTCCGTTTGGATACTTGAGTGTTCGACCATAGGTAATAGAGGTGGAAACCTCTATTGGGTTGAGTGTGCCTAGATTCTGTCCTAAGTAGGGTAATACCTGAGACTTACTCGGTAATGGTTTACCTTTCCCTTAGTTCGGAATTTGGTTTGTTTAGAATTTCCTACCTCTTTACCTTGAGACTTACCCGGTAATAGGTAGTTGGTTTGGAACTAGATAGTCTTGAGACTTACCCGGTAATAGACTATCAGTTTAGAAACGTTCTTCCCTGAAGTTTGTAACCATAGATCTTTTGAGAAATTTCCTGAGTCCGTGCGTAATAACGATGACCTTGAATCCTTTGAATCCGCATTTTCTTTATTGATATACTTTTATTTGTCTGTTTTACTTGGTTTTCGATCAAATCTGTTATTTGATTGCGAACTTACTAAAACCCTTCAAAACTCCTTTGATCTTTCTTCCCTTCTTTTTCAACCTCGTTCTTTTATTTTGATTTATGCTATCTGTGATCACATCTACATTCCAAACATTTAGTCCCTGAGTTCGACCTTGGAATACTTACCCTAACTGTAATTGACCCATACACTGTGGGTTCGCTACAGATTCGGTGTTTATTTCATGTTTATAAATTTAAAACATACCGTATTTTTACTAACGTGTGAGCTTTTATCATTCTTGATAAAAGTTTACCGGGGCGTGAAAATAGCGAACACTATGAAAGAGGAAGCCAAGGAAGAAAGGAAGAAGAGAAGAACCAAGACTTACCTACTACTGTGGTCACCCAAGGAAGGAGCAGAACACACTCTCAGCTGGCATCACAAGCTCTGCAACCAAGCACAACATCAACCTCACCAAGCCACACAACCAACTCTCTTGCAAACTCTAAGGAACTAAGATCAAGATCAAGATGGAGGAAGGGAGAAGCAAGGACGTGAGAAGGCTGGAAAAAGAAGTGAAGATGAACCCTTGACCAGCCAAGGACGAAGCTTAAGAGGAAAGAAAGTAAAGAGTAAAGCACAAGTCAAGGTCAACAAAGCCGGCAGCAGCCGCAAGAAACCGCAGGGGCGGTTCCCTGAGCCGCAGGGGCGGATCACTACTCTAGCCGCAGGGGCGGCTCCACTAACCCGCAGGGGCGGCTAAGGCCAAAAATGGTCCAAAGACTAAGGCTCTTACATTGTTGCCGTTCTTTCCCCTGTTTGCCGTCGTTGTGACCACAGAGACCCCATCCCACTGCAATCTTCTCGATCTACTCTCTCACCATCTCTGCATCTCGAGATTTCCTTGCTAAACTGCTCCTCGAGCTTACCTCACAACGGGGACATTTATGTCGCACCAACGACCGGACCACCGAAACCCTCTTACATTGTTGCCGTTCTTTCCCCTTGTTTTGTCACTTCCAGGAGTTGAACCCATGACCACTGGTTTGCCTTGCTTCACTGATAACGTCCCACCCGGTGCCATCTAGTACCAATAACCATATAAATTTGATCCGGTTAGACTCGAAACCCGAAACCCGAAACCCGTTTAATTCCGTTAATTTAATTTCCGTTAACTTAAATTCTGGCAATAGTTAATTGTATAAAATATAAATATTTATTTATTAATTTGTGATAACTGGTTATGTTAGTTGTGGAATGTCGTTGAGGGTTAAACATAAATGATCGGAATAATATAAGAGTGGGAAAAAGTTGGTAAATGTGATTCTAACGTAAGAATCGAATTATATCTAAGAATAACTAAGATGTTGAGATAAATGATAGTACAGAACTAATATGTAAAGACCGGAAAGTTAGAGTTGGAATAAGTTGGCAAAAATGCTACGTTAGTGAATTCGGCTTGAGATCTATAAGTAATTAAGTGATCGGATAACAGTAGATAAGGATGAAATTCCGAGATAACGAATTTTGTGAAGCGACTATGGACGATACGAGAACTTGGAGATGGACGTATAGGTTCCCGAATCTAAGTGTTAAGGAAGGTTAGGGTATCGATGCTAGATATCATACCTTGAGTATTTTAGAATGATAAGTCGAATAGTATTAAGGGTTGAACTCGTTCTAAGGAATGATAAATGTGGAACAAGATAATCAGATCTCTGACTGGCAAGATCACGAGACGTTGAGACCATTACCAATAAGGTGAGTTCGTAGGACTCACTTAGTTACCGTTTAATACTAGGTGTGCATTTGAGTGGTGTGTGCTATATTCATGTGAAATAAAATGAACGGATTAGATCACGGTACTTTGTTTGTTAAGTAGGGCACAAGTGTATGATAACGTGTCGTAACCGTCGGTCCGGGCCGATGGTGCCGGAGGATTGCCCCGCGATCAGTTCAGTAGGTATACGGGAAGAGGTACATACATCAGCCCTACTGGTTTACGGGGACGGGGGCAAGAGTCGGGAGACTCTTGTGTTACAAGAAAAGATGGAAAGTAGAATGGATAATTTCACGTAATGAAAGATAATAAGACGGGATCTGTGTGTTTGCATGCTGAGTGATTTATTGTATATTCCTTTGTGTGTGTTTGTGCTCTAGTGACACTTTAGTATTAGAATTTTAGCTAACGGTTTTTTACCGTGTTGTTAGATGATGCAGGTTAGATCTCTACCGAGAGATCGAGAGTGAAGTGGTCAGCCGGGTTTCCGTACTAGGATTGGGTGTTGTGGTTTTTTATTGCGGTTATTTAATTCTGCAGTTTACTTTTGTCGTTAGAATTACTCGTTCTAGAGATTGGTTGTTGTTAGGTTTAGTCGTGTATTTATACTTTGAGTACTTTTATTTAAGATTTACCGTTATAATGTTTATGTCTTGTTGCAAGGTCCGTGAAATTGTTGTCAAACTAAGGCCGGGACCCACTGTGAGGTCCTAGCCAGTAACGCCGGATTCCCAGAATTCCGGGTGTTACATTTTTTCGGTTGAGTTAGGATGATCATGTTTTGGCACAACTCGTTCCTAACCTTGTTTCACCTTTTGGGTCGGTTTGCTTTGTATGTCGTGATTGTCGTTGTCTATTATGTTATTTGCTTAACGGGTTTGGACCCGTTTTTTGTTGACGTTTCAGAACGTCTTTGAGATCTATCTTTTGGCAAGTCAAGGCCACTCATGGTTTACGTTTTATTTATTCACCTATATCATATTCATTTATCCTGAGGGAGTCCTTGTCCGGGGCTCCTGGAGCTGTGACGTCTATCCCATTTTCGGGTGTTACAAACAAATCATACATTTATTAGCTTTTTGACTAAATTCAAGTATAATATTTATTAAAATTGGATTAATAACCGTTTTGTGGAGCGTTGACCTACTGTTTTGTGGATCATTTACTTACCTACTGTTTGGAACATTAAATATTTTCGGGGATTTTGCTATCCTAAATCGATTATTCAATAAGTCTAATAATAGTTTGAAATTTTGTATAATTAGAGGGGAGATTTGAAGATTAAACAAATCATACATGTATTAGTCTTATGACTAAATTCAAGTATAATTTTTATTAAAATCGGATTAATATCCGTTTTGTGGG
The DNA here is from genome assembly GCA_002319775.1 of Fagopyrum tataricum. Classification (NCBI taxonomy): domain Eukaryota; kingdom Viridiplantae; phylum Streptophyta; class Magnoliopsida; order Caryophyllales; family Polygonaceae; genus Fagopyrum; species Fagopyrum tataricum. The sequence continues at coordinate 37,508,415 of CM008285.1, forward strand.
TCGTAGACCTATAGTTTTGTGGGTGGTTGACCTATGGTGTTGTGGGTCGTTGACCTACTGTTTTGTGGGTTGTTTACCTACTGTTTGGAACATTAAATATTTTCAGGGATTTTGTTATCTCACATCAATTATTCAGTAAGTCTGATAATTTGAAATTTTATATAGGAATGTTTGAAGATTAAACGAATCATACATTTATTAGCCTTTTGGCTAAATTCAAGTATAATTCTTATTAAAATCAGATTAATATCCGTTTTGTGGGTCGTTGACCTATGGTTTGGAACGTTTAATATTTTCTAGTATTTTGCTATATCACATCTATTATTCATTTTTTGAAATTTTGTATAAATAGAGGGAAATGTTTGAAATTAAACAAATCATACATTTATTAGTCTTTTTGGCTAAATTCAAGTATATTTTTTTATTAAAATTAGAATAACAACCGTTTTGTGGGTGATTGACGTATAGTTTTGTGGGTGGTTGAGTGATTGAACTATATTTTTGTTGGTCGTTGCCCTACTATTTTGTGGGTCATTGACCTATTGTTTTGTGGGTTGTTTATCTACTGTTTGTAACTTTAAATATTTTCAAGGATTTTGTTATCCACAATGATTATTCAGTAAGTTTGATATTTTGAAATTTTGTATAAATAGAGAATGTTTGAAGATTAAACAAATCATACATTTATTAGCCTTCTTGGCTAAATTCAAGTATTTTTTTATTGAAATCAGATTAATATTTGTTTTGTGGGTAGTTGACCTACTATTTTGTGGGTCATTGTCCTACTACTTTGTGGGTCGTTTATCTACTGTTTGTAACTTTAAATATTTTCAGGGATTTTGTTATCCCACATCGATTATTCTAAGTCTAATGGTTTGAAATTTTGTATAAATAGAGGAATGGTTTGGAGATTAAACAAAATATGCATTTATTAGTCTTTTTGGCTAAACTCAAGTATAATTTTTATTAAAATTGGATTAATATCCGTTTTGTGGGTCGTTGACCTATAGTTTTGTGGGTGGTTTGGTGGTTGATCTATAGTTTTGTGGGTCGTTAACCTATTGTTTTGTGGGTCGTATACCTATTGTTTGGAACGGAATTTTGCTATCCCACATCGATTATTCAGTAAGTCTGATAGTTTGAAATTTTGTATAAATATAGGGAATATTTGAAGATTAAACAAATCATAAATTTATTAGCCTAGCTTTTTGGCTAAATTCAAGTATAAATTTTATTAAAATCATATTAATATTCGTTTTGTGTGTCGTTGACCTTGTGGGTGGTTGGGTGGTTGGCCTATAATTTTGTGGGTGGTTGACCTATTGTTTTGTGGGTTGTTGACATACTATTTTGTGGGTTGTTCACCTATTGTTTTATGGGTCGTTTATCTATTGTTTGGAACTTTAAATATATATATTTATGGATTTTGTAATTTCACATTGATTATTCAATAATCTGATAGTTTGAAATTTTGTATAAATAGAGGGAAAGTTTAAAGATTAAACAAATCATACATTTATTAATCTTTTGACTAAATTCAAGTATAATTTTTATTAAAATTGGATTAATATCCGTTTTGTGAGTAGTTGCACTACTATTTTGCGGGTTTTGCCCTATTATTGTGTGGGTCGTTGATCTTTTATGAGTAATTGACCTATAGTTTGTTGAAATACTATTTTGTGAATCGTTGACATAACATTTTAACATATGTATATATTAAAAAACAAAATGCACATATAATAAGTTACTCTCATATTAAAATCTAATTATATTATATATATATATATATATCCGAGTAAAGGCTCGGACACTAAACTATTTTTCGTTAAAATTTGTATAACTGGCTAAAACGAAACTTAATTATGATAGAAATAATAGAATCTAGCATGATACAAACTCAGTGAATCGAAGAAAAAACAAAAATCAATTTATGAACAATTGTTATTAATTCAAGCTTCTAGAGAAATGGCCATGGAACTAATCAAATGAAGAAATAATTTCTATAATGAATAGTTTTTGTTTTGTATTGGTCCATCCAGAATATTCCAGCATCCAAATTTACGAGAGGCTAATTTAAGTTGCAGCTTCGTTTGAGGAAACAACGTCATACAATCTCTGTTGAAGCCGTTTTATGTCGATATTATCATTAACCTGCATCAAGTTAACCAACAAAAAAACATAATTTTTCAGCCTTAGAATTTTTTTGTGTTGTAATAATCATCTTGAACAAAATATATACCTAACACAAGAAAATTTTCAAAATTTTCCAAATGGATATTTGGAACCCTAGCTATTCATACATTACCTGACATTGAATATTGTGGTGAAAAACTCCATTGACTTTGGTTGAAACACTAGAGACAACAGTCAAGGCTTCTTCAAGCAATACTCCGAGGGCCTCCGAAAGGCGAAATTCTTGTTCAATTTCACTTGTGTTGATCTGTATTTCGAGTCCGATTTTGCTTATGAAGATATTAATGTTGCAAGGAATGTTGGATGGTGAAGGGTTTTGTTTTAAACAAGGAGATCCAGAAGAGTAGGCTTGGAGTGCTCTTAGCCTGTCTCTTTTGTCTTGAAGAGCTTTGATATTATTTTGTATGTGGTTGATGTAGTTCACCGTTTCGGATATATGATCACTTACTGATCTCTTTCCCTGTTATATGCATAAACAAACCTTGAGAAAGATACAAAGACATCAGTTGACTAATTATTTCCAATTTAATAATAATAATGATCACTTTCCCTACTACTTGCCATTTCTTCTTAATTCGAGACTGGGATGTTAAACTCGGTCATATTTTCAGGGAAGGTAACAGGGCGGCGGATGCGCTTGCTAATATGGCTTTCAGTTTAGATGTTGGGTTATATGTTTTTAGAGATATGCACCATAGTGTGAGTAGGTTAATTTTAGATGATATGCGGGGAGTTTGCTTTCCCCGGATGACTCGTTTGTAGTTCCTTTTTGCTCTTTTCTTGGTCTTAGGGCCGGTTTACCAAAAAAAAACATGGAAATAACCAATCGGGAGAGTGACACCAATATGGAACAAAAAGTTTATATCATTCAAATTAAATACGTCCACTTACAAAGAGATTTTGTACGTTGACGATTTCATAATACAAATAAACCAATAAGTTGACATAAGAAGACCAAACAAAAAAACTATAACAATTGGTACTCAAAGATATATGATACTAGATGCCCAAGTATCAAACTAGTCCGAAATTAGGCTCAAACGACGTTAATCCCGTACTATTTGACTCGATAATGTGAAGGACGGCATTCAAGTCATATCAATCCGATATATATATTCACATGCTTTGACAATCTCGAGTGAGCGTTTTGTTCACTAATCAATTAAAGTCGAGATAAATTTCATCAACGTAACGATCATATCCTAATTTGGAATCAAGGGATGACTATGTAGTAAATGCTTGAGGATGTGTTTAAATTTGAACTTGTAAAAGCTAGCATATCACAAAATTAAACCCTAATTGATGACACGTTTACCTACCTTAATAAATTGAAGGGGAAGAAAGGAACGGAGAGCGTCAAGGAGGGCAGCCATAACCACTCTCCTTTGCCTCTCATTATCTCTATGTAACATCCTCTTCATTTCCTCACCGCCGTGGGCATGATCGTGTTCGGAGCAACCATCACCGACAATGTGCTTCCGCTTGTAATCAATAGTGGACTTGGTGGCGTTATTTGGTGTGGGAGCCCTGACCTCCATGATTTGCTCTTCTTGGGTCTCACAAACTTTGAATGAGAACTCACAACTTTGCCTGAAAGGAAACATGATTGAGGGAGAGATTTGAGCATACAAGAAGATGGAGAGGCTATATATATATATATAAACTACACATACAATATTGGCACATGAAAAGCAATCCAACTTGTTTATTAGATAGTGGAATCAGGTTGACTCACTGTATACGCCATTTTCATTGAATACTGTATTATTTTCAGCTATGGTGATTTTGTGTGTTTTAGACTTTAAGCCGTGATCGAAGTTGTTCATACATAAACGTATGGGAACAACACTTTACTGTTGCATCTGCTACTTCGTAAGGTGTTCGTCAGGTTATTTTTATTTTCGAGATCGATCGAAGACTTTCATGATCATGGTTTGACCTCAATTCTAGGTTTATGAGCTTTTGTAATGTATAAAAGTCGAGTGTCCATTAACTCGATTGATTAAGGTAGATTTTTGGGTTTAAAAACACGTTAAGTGTATGTAGAACCGTGAAACAAAGATAGGTGGTTTGGATTGTAATCTTCCAAGACAATTGGGACCGAACATTTGAGTTTAGAATGATGATGTCATGTTATATATGTTTGTACTAATCATTTCAATTTTGCAACATGTTATGCCACATATGATTGTAAGAATCAATTGTGATGATTATACAAACAACATCTATCTTGAGTAACTATTAAGCATTCAACTAAGATTCCGTATCTTAGCTAAGCTTCGCATCTCTCTATCTTTATAATAAAGTAAATTAGAGATTGGCTAACATAATGCTCTATAATTAATTTCATTATTAACATCAAAATATCTATTATTATTAAATTGTTATATAATATTAAAAATTTTGTAACAAAATCATATTTAATCGATTTTTTAAAAATTTGTATACTCTTTAATTACTTCAGTCTAACCAATTTAATTTTACTTTAATTATTTTAAATTTGATAGTTTTTGTAATCTCTAAAAAAAAGTTTGATTTTATTATAATAATAAACCATATTAAAATAAATAAATATTATATCATATAAATTTACTACATAAAATGATAATTTTTAAAATTAATCATGTAAGATGCGTTAAATTAAACTAGTTATAATATTGTTTCCTTCCGAATAAAATAAATGATAACCGTCCAATCTGAAAGTGTTAATGTAAATTAAAATGATGTAATTGTGAGCCGATATTCACAAATTGACCACCATCTTTGCTTCAAATTAATCAAACTATCCAAATTCTTGGATGATGACTACCTACTTACTTTTTTTTTCGATCAAGATCATTATCATCTTTATTTTATTTTAGTTTCGATCTTTAGCTTGTATGTGTAGCATAATATCTACAGGTTGGTGGGGTTAGGATACCAAATCCAATGAATCCTTATAATATGGCTCCACACACAACAACGCCAATAAAACAAAAGTGGCCTCATAATTCAAGTGCAAATTGTTAAGATTTGTTTCATGATTACACAGATCCTCCTATGCATACATCATCTTCGATACCAAATTACCAATCCATAACTTAAGGCCAATTTGAAAAATTTGGTACAAAGTATGTTACTCTGTCAAATAACTTATCATGTATATACATACTAAAGAAAATACAAGAAAGAGACAAATGATTACGAAACACGCTCTGATTTGGAAACTACAAAAAACGCAAAAAGAACGTAGTTTTGCTCCGATCACCGGCGTTTGTTGGATCGATGATGGAGGAAACTCCACCATTGACGACTAACTGTGAAAATGAGAGTGGAAAAGTAAGCACTGTGCCTGGAACCCAGAATGTTGAATGCATCGATACGGAGATGGGAGATATCAATCAAACTGCAGAAACTCCAAATGTGGCTTCAAACCCGTCTGGAGAACCGATCAAATTTGTAATGGGGAGAAAAGATGATAGGGTAAGACTGGAAGAAGAAAGTTTACTCACAAATACAAAAGAAACAGAAACGAACCGGAGCAAGCCACCATCATGGAAGAGCGTCGTTGTAGGAGAAGGTATCGGGAGAGACAAAACACAGAAAGACACATGGATTTCACTAGAAGGAAAAGCCACCATTACTTTTCCCTTTGGAACCGATGGAAACCCAGTTATTGAGATTGATAAGGAAGTGACGAAAGCGCTCGAATCAAACTGGAAGAACTCTATAGTTTTCAAAGTTTTAGGCTTTCCGATTGCGTTTCCTGTGATGGAACGAAAGGTTCGGGACCTATGGAAACTTGGAGGAAACATTAGATTGGTGGATCTTGCAAATGGTTTCTTCATGGCTAAATTTGAGAATGAAAATGAGATGATGAGAGTACTATCAGATGGTCCTTGGACTATATTTGATAGATTCTTAATCATGAAACGATGGACCCCAGAGTTCATAACATCAGAGCCTATAACAACCGCTCCAACATGGGCAAGGATTACAGATGTACCAATGCAATGGTACGATGAAAGAATTTTATGGTTGATGGGCTCAAGCATTGGTGACCCAATCACGATCGATCCAAAGTCTCTTCATTCAAATAGAGGAAGGTTTGTTCGAACTTGTGTGGAAATAGATCTAAGCAAACCAGTGAAGACGGCAATATATATAAATGGTAAACGCTGTCCGATCGAATACGAAGGATTACAAACTATGTGTTTCAATTGCGGAAGATATGGACACTATGCTTCAGGATGTCCATTCAAGAGGAAGGAAGCAACAAAAACAAATCAAAATGAAGAAAGCAAGAGCAGTGAAGAGGAAAACAATAAGAAAGATAGTGGGGTTGAAGAAACCACAAAAGATGACCCTCCAACTCCGGTGACTACTGTCCCGGTCACCTCCGACGGAAATGAATTTGGGCCGTGGATGTTGGTTGCAAGAAAAGGAAAGAACCACAAAGGAAAGCAAATCTCGCAGCAGAACTATAAGGCAGTTGAATACAGAAAGGAATGGAATGGGATATATTCCAACAAAGCAAAATAAAAGAAAAGGGAAAGAAATATTGCAGGAAAAGGAAACGTTATACCCATCTCCACAATCTGTCAAAGGTGATGGGCCCAGTCCCCAACAAGCCCAATCAAGTATTATGGCCAACCCAACCAACAAAAATGACTTGGGCCTTGAAACAAGTCTAGCAGGAAGTATGAGGAATATAAAAGTGCAACTCACGAAGGATTTATTTTTGGGAAAGATACTGCAACGACAAATAAGGAGAACGAGGAGGTGAGTAAAGAAAGGAGACGAAAGAAGAACAAGAATAGAAGCATTTCTAGGAAGAAGATATGGATGGAGGTAAGAGAAAAAGCGGATGAAGAGATCAAAATCATTATGAAGAGACCAAGACCTGCAGAAAACGATGACAAAATTACTCTCTCAAATGGGAACATAGACGATTAAGAGAGGAGATCCACATAGGAAAGCGGGAGAGATGGGAAAAGAGGGTGACATACATGAGAATCAGGTGGTAATGTCAGCATCGTTGCAAAACCCGCATCAACAGCTACTGGAGACAAACCAACAAGCTCAGGTATTGACCATTCTTAACAAAAATATGACTATTCATAATCACACTGAACGTACATGTTTGACGGAAAACACGAAGGATGCCCGAGTAGAAAGAGAAACGGGGAGCATGGCCCATAATATGGAAGGAAATAATTCTAAAGTTCATATGGATAAAATGGAGATCCTTTATGAGGTAGCAGAAGATATTGTCATGCCCCCCACACATGTTACAACAGTAGAGGAGGGGGAAAGAGAAACCAACGGGTTTCAACAAGCATAAGCTATGTATCCTTTTCTCTTCTTTTTTGCAAGTTTAATGAATTTACTTCTTTGGAACGTTTTCGGAGCCTGCAAGAGCGGATTCCGAAGGGCTATTAAATACCTTTGTAAACAACACAAAATTGATATGCTTGCTATTTTTGAACCCCGGACTGCGGGGGATAGTGTTAACCATATTTGTAGGAGAATGAATTTCACTGGTAGCATTAGAGTAGAAGTTGAGGGATTCAAAGGCGGAATCTGGCTATTATGGTACAAGGAAGAGAACAAAGTTAATATCATACCCTTGAATAAAGGTTTCATACATGCCCGGGTAACATACGACAACAATGCGTTCCACCTTATAGTAGTGTACGCTCCTCCCACTATAAGTAGAAGAAAGGACTTTTGGTCACAACTTAACGATGAAATTGCCAACATATCGGAACCATGCTTCATTGGGGGAGATTTCAATTGTATACTCTACAACCACGAAAGTGAAGGAGGGAGTGGTAGGACACACAACGATTCTCAGACTTTCAGGGATATCATCAACAACCATAGTCTAATTGATGCGGGTTTCACGGGTCCAAATTTCACCTGGAGCAAGGGCAAGGATGCAAATAAAATTATATCCAAACGACTGGATAGTGTGTTGATGAATGAAGAAGCAAGAATGGCCTGGCAAGACGCTACAGTGAGACATCTGGCAAGATATTCCTCGGACCATACACCTCTTCTTCTAAGACTCAACCCGGAAGTTAGGACAAAAATCGAGAGACGACCATTTAGATTCGAGGCGGCTTGGATGACTCACAAAGATTTTCAACCTATGGTGATAAATACCTGGAAATAAAATTCTGAGGTAAGAAATTCCCTCTTGTCTCTTAAATCTAACCTAATTTCTTGGAACCGTTGTGTGTTTGGTAATATTCATATCAGGAAAAAGAATATACTCGAGAAGATAAGCAAGGTGCAAAGCAACCCAAATTTTTCTAGATCCCAAAGATTGATTGATGATTGCAATAAACTACAAAGAGAGCTAGACATCATCTTGGAGCAAGAGGAACTGCATTGGATCCAGAAATCAAGAGAGAACTGGTTGTGTGAAGGTGACCGAAATACAACTTTCTTCCATATGTCCACAGTTATACGGAGAAGAAGAAACAAGGTGGAAGGATTGTTCATATCTGAGGACAACTGGTCTGAAGACAACGAGATTCTAGAGAAGTTTGCGGTAGACTTCTTCAGAAATCTCTACCAACTTCAAGAGAGCAGTTCAGAGAATGATAGCCGGAGAATAGGATGGTGTTTCCCGGATATTAGCGTGGATACCTGGAACAAGCTCAACAGACAGATAAATACGAGTGAAGTGTGGAGCGCGGTCAAAAGTATGGGCGCTTATATAAAGCACCGGGTCTCGATGGATTCCAACCAATATTCTACCAAAAATGTTGGAATATTGTAGGCAATTCCGTAACCTCAGAGGTGAGAAGATTCTTTGACTCGCATAAGCTACTAGAGGGATCAAATGACACGTTAATTTGCCTAATCGCGAAAGTAGGGAAACCGGAGTACATTAGCCAATTCCGCCCTATCGCACTCTGCAACGTTTTATACAAAGTGATTTCGAAAGTACTCGTTCAAAGGATGCAAGGTGTTCTAGGTGATCTCGTAGGACCGACCCAAGGAAGTTTCATACCAAGTAGAGTTATCCAAGACAATGTCGTTCTAATGCAAGAGGTAGTCCACAACATGAGAAGGAAGAAAGGTGGGAAAAAATGGATGCTTCTTAAATTGGATCTTGAAAAGGCTTATGATAAGATCAAGTGGAGTTTTGTGATTGACTCTATAAAACATGCTGGCTTCCCGGATAATTGGGTTGACATGATAAGAGAATGTATCACCTCGAGTAGAATGCATCTAAACTGGAATGGGGAGGTTACGGAACAATTTATACCCGAGAGAGGCCTAAGGCAAGGTGACCCACTATCACCTTACCTCTTTGTACTCAGTGTGGAAAGACTAAGTCACATGATAATTGAAGCAGTGGAAGCCGGGGAATGGAGACCTATACAACTATCACGGGATGGTCCTCGCCTTTCACATAGTTTCTTTGCGGACGATATCACGTTGTTTGCAGAATGCTCTAGTGGCCAAATGAGAAACGTAATGAGAGTTATAGAAAGGTTTTGTTAGGAATCTGGTCAAAGAGTTAGCATGAGTAAATCGAAAATTTTTGTTAGCCCTAATGTGAAGGAAGACGCTATAAGAAGCTTACGACAAATCAGTGGGGTAGAGGTGACTACAAATCTCGGAAACTACTTAGTTATGACGATATTACAAGGAAGAATAAACGCGGAAACTTTCTCACCTATGCTGGAAAGAATCAACCAGCGACTCAATGGATGGCGAGGGAAACATTTAAGTCTTGCGGGAAGAATAACTCTCACAAAAGCAATTTTATCGACTATACCGGTATATTCCATGTCCTCCATTCTACTTCCACAATCAACATGCGAGGACATGGATGTAATATGTAGAAATTTCATATGAGGGAGCACGGGAGAAGACAGGAAGATGCACAAGGTTGCTTGGGCCGAAATCTGCAAACCTAAGATCCATGGAGGGTTGGGTCTAGTTCCTATGAAGACGAGAAATGAAGCGTTGATGGGAAAACTGAGCTGGAGATTCCTTAAAGACCCAGACAAGCTTTGGGCTAAAGTCATTAGAGGCAAGTATATGAGAAGCAACGGTACTTCTATTGGAAATGGGTCGGTCATCTGGAGAGGATTGAGAAAAGGAATTAAAAATATAATTTGCAGAGGCTCAAGATGGATCGTGGGCAATGGGGAGGATACATTGTTTTGGTTGGACACGTGGCTAGGTGACAACCCTATTATTGATCATGTGATAACTGCCACAAATGAAGATGAAAAAAACTGCACAGTCCGGGAATTATAGGATGAAACAAATGGGTGGAAGTGGCCATGCATTGCACCACACTTAAACAACACAAAGATCCTACAGTTGTCGGAAATAAATTTGAGACAGGACTCGCGTGACCACTTGAGCTGGACTCTAACAAGATCAGGGAGCTACTCAGTTAAACGGCCATTGGGCTAATACGAGGAGATAGAGAAATCAATTCTAATGATCAAGGAGTTTTTAAGAGATTGTGGAAACTTAATGTACAAGAAAGAGGAAAGGTTTTTGCTTGGCAGGTTTTGAAAGGAGGATGTGTAACAAATGCCGAAAGAGTTAGACACCATATCGCAAGAGATGCCACATGCAAAGGATGCAAGAACCCTACTGAAACAGTCATTCATACACTGCGAGATTGCCCTCTGACACGTAGCGTCTGGATTGCTCTGAATGCTGAAGGAAGAGTACCAAGCTTCTTCACCTCCAACCTGGCTGCTTGGATGAGAGGTAACATACTATCAACTAATCATTTTAATGATGATATTGGATGGTGTGATATTTTTGCAACAGGGCTACGGTGGATATGGAAGTGGAGGAACGAGATGATTTTCAAGCAAACAAAATGGGAGGGTGAACGACACACTTTCATTATACACAAAACCATGGACTATCAAAGAGCATGGAAAAATAGATCAAGAGGAATGAAACCAAGGTACAGTTCTTCACGTATGATTGCTTGGGAGCCACCAAAGGAAGATTGGATTAAGGTTAACACGGATGGTACGGTTAAGAGCAATGGCATGGCCGCAACGGAAGGGTTATTTAGAAATTAAAAAGGTGAGTGGCAATGCGGTTTTGCACTTAATATTGGGATGTGCACAGTCCCATCAACTGTGTAACACCCCAAATCCGCGGGACTCAGGCGCTACGGGCGAGACCTCACAATGGGTCCCGACCCTTAGCCTGACAACAATTTCACCGGATCTTTCAACATGGCACAAATAAAGGCAAAACTCAAAACGTTTTAATGTATGCGGAAACCAAAAGTAAGAAGTACAAAGTGGAAACTCAGCCGAGTCCTCAAAACGATAGAACCTCAATACGAAAGTCTAAACATGCAACAACATCCAACTAGCGACATAAACAACATAAACCCAAAAACCGTCCCCGTCCTATAATGTACGGAGACCCCGGCTGTCCACTCCTCCACCTCACTCGGCGGCGTCCCTAACCTGCAAGTCATCTACAACCACGGTTTAAAACCGTTAGCTAATATTCTAAGCATTAGAATAACGGTGAAGGCACAAACACATACATATCACAAAACATAAATCACGCAAGTCCGGTTTATTATCTTTTTATTCTTAACTCGTATCCCGTTCTAATTCAACTTCGGTTGTGACACGAGACCCACCGTGGTCTCGCCTCGGTCCCCCCACCGGCAAAGAATGGTACGGATGCACCCGACCATCAAACCCGCCGGGCAAGTCGCCGAGAATCCCCTAGACCCACGCAAGGCTAGGCAGTATTGTCACCGCCCGTTATCATACACTTGGGCCAAAATATACATATAAGGTCGGTGGTCCTATTTACCGGTTTAATAGTTATAACAAGAACATAAACACACACCACCAAACACACATCAATGCTAATACGTAAAATACGAGCTAAGTAAGTCCGGAGACTTACCTCGTCACCAAACCCAAGTCAACCACACTCTTGCTTCCTTAAGGAGGAAGCCCACAACCTACTCACAAGAGATATGCATATCAATACATACTCACACTCAAGAAGTCTTAGACTTCACTCTAGTGATCTACGCAAGATCACCTAACCCTCAAACTAGGAAACACATCCTAGGTCCCAAATACTCATCACACTCTCAACACATGCAACAACCCACAATAGTCCATAATTCCACAAGATAGTAATCCTCAACCAAAGAGGCACAAGCTAGCCTAGAAGGTCCATCATGCTCACATGCTCATATCCAACAATTCCATCGAGCCTTAAGGGCTCCTAAGTTCACAACCACTAAATGGCATTCCAAGCTACTCTAGATCCATCCTAGGCATCCATCCTAGGCATGATACTAACATGATCCAACATCAATACTAAGGAAGGAACGAAGAGGAAAGGAGAGGAGGGACCTACTGTTGCCGAAACCGCAGCCGCGGAGTCAAGCCGGCGCCCCCTGCGGACACAGGAGCCGCCCCCGCGGAACAAGGAGCCGCACCCGCGGAGGACTGCGTCGCCTGCCAGGAGCCGCACCCGCGGCCGTCTGCTGCCGCCCCCGCGCCCGAGTCACGCCGCACCCGCGGTCGTCCACTGTCGCCCGAGCCGAGTGTCTGCCGCCGCCCCCGCAGCCGTGCCGAGCCGCGCCCGCGGCGTGCTGAGCCGCACCCACGGCCTGCTGGTCCGCCCTTGCGGCTGGCTGCTCCCGCGGTCCTGTTGAGCCGCCCCGCGGGTTCTGCGCAGAACGTCGTCTTCTTCGTCTTCGACTTTGGATCCTTGGCTCCAAAATCCTTCTTCTCTTGCTGGATCTTCTCCAAACACTCTCCACGGGTCTTAGGCACCTCTCCTGGATCTAACGAGCTAAGAACGACATGTACAAGGGTTGAGCAAAAACCTCTCCAAGCTTCATCCATGGCCATGGATGAAGGAGGAAGGAAGAAGAAAGGAAAGAGCAACAAGGAAAAGAGGGAAGGAAGAGGGAGAGCTTACCAACAGCTGAGAACACCTTCTGTAGTCCACCACAGATCCTTAGCACCAAGGGAGAAGAGAAGAGAGCAAAGAGAGGAAAAGAATTGAGTGAGGAAGAGTGGAATGGGATCTAACGTGAGAAAGGAGGAGAAAAGGAAGAGAGAGGGAAACAAAGTCTGAAATGTGGGTGTGGGGATCAAGGGGTCAGCTGACCTCTTGTCCCTCACCCGGACCGAGGGGTCGGAAATGACCCCTTGGCATTTTTAACCCGGAACGAAGGGTCGGAACGCGGAAAAAGAGGAAAAACGACGAGTCGGCTCGGGATTTTTCTTAGGAATAAATCCCGGCTCTCGGCATCTCGGGATTACGGAAAACTGCAAAGTGATCTAAGTCCGGAATAAAATTAATAAAATTCCGGACGTTACAACTAACCCCCCTAAAAACAAGTTTCGTCCCGAAACTTGCTAATCCAACACTCTCCAACTGACCCGTCTCGTAACCCCGTGGGACCCATAAAACGCACACTATCGGCTCTAATCCAAGTCTACAGCTCGCATCACATCAAGACCTCGCAAGGTACTCATAAATCATACAAAAATCATATAACGTATAAAGCAAACAAGTAAAATCTCGGGACTAACCCGACGGTCCTATCGATGTCGCTAGGTCTGCATAAAACTCGGGATAGTTCCTCCGGATACTATCCTCCGTCTCCCATGTAGCCTCGTCGACTCCTCGCCTCGACCACTAGATCCTCAGCATTGGTATCTCCTTCGATCGAAGGCGTCTCGTACTCCGCTCTAAGACCGCTATCGGGTGCTCTGCGAAAGTGTGGTCCGGCTCGACCACTAGGTCCTCATGACTGATGACGTGTCTCGGGTCATGTATGTACTCTCTCAGCTGAGAGACATGAAAGACCGGGTGTATACCCTCCAACCGCGGTGGCAATGCTAACCGGTATGCCACCTCACCGACTCTCTCCAAGATCTCAAATGGTCCGACATATTGGGGGCTTAACTTCCCCTTAATGCCGAAACGCTTGATGCCTCGCGTCGGTGATACTCTCAACCATACCTGAGCTCCTACCCTGAACTCGAGAGGTCTACGCCTCCTATCCGCATATGACCTCTGACGGCTCTGCGCAGCCAACATCCTCTCCCGAATCAAAGCGACTCTCGCCATGTCGTCTTGTACCTGATCCGGTGCTACAATGCTAGAGCTCCCGGGCTCGTCCCAACATAAGGGAGTACGGCATCTACGTCCATACAATGCCTCATAAGGTGCCATCCCAATCGAAGCGTGCCAGCTGTTATTATACGAAAACTCGACCAACGGGAGATGATATGGCCATACCTGACCGCAGTCTAGTACACACACTCGAAGCATATCCTCTAATGTCTGAATAGTCCGCTCAGACTGGCCGTCGGTCTGGGGATGGTATGCGGTGGTGAAATGGAGACTCGAACCTAGGGCGGCGTGTACCTGCTGCCAGAACCTCGAGGTAAAACGCCCGTCCCTGTCCGAGATGATGGTCCTCGGGACTCCATGTAGTCTCACAATCTTACGGGTAAACTCCTCGGCTAAACGACTCACCGGCCACGTTTCCCGTATAGGAATGAAACGTGCAGTCTTCGTCAGCCGGTCTACTACCACCCATATCACGTCAATGCACCTACTCGGTCTCAGGCCGGTCACGAAGTCCATGGATATGTCCTCCCACTTCTACTGCGGCATGGGCAGTGGGTGAAGCTCTCCTCTGGGTCTATGGTGGTCGATCTTGACCTGCTTGCAGGTCACGCATCGGGCCACATATCTAGCTACATCGGGCTTGAGACCGCCCTACCAATAAGATCTCTTAATGTCCTGGTACATCTTACTCGCGCATGGGTGCACTGAGTAAGGTGTGGAATGGGCCTCGTGTAAAATCCGCTCTCTCACCTCCTGATCTGACGGTACACAAATACGTCTCTGACGTCTCAATAGCCCATCAGCCCCCGTGACAAACTATGGTGCCTCTCCTCGGGACATCCTGTCCCGGATCCTCATCAAAAGGGGACATCCCTCCTGCTTTTTGCAGGATCTCGCCGGACAGGTCAGGTAACACCTCTAACTCGGACAAACGACCGTCCGTAACCGGAAATCGGATATCCAACTCTAAGCCCATCAAATCCCTCTGCAGCTGAGGCTGAACCGTAAGCCGAGCTATCACCTCCTCCCGAGGTGTCCTCCTACTCAAAGCATCGGCGACTACGTTCGCCTTCCCGGGATGGTACAAAATCTCCAAGTCAAAGTCCTTGATGAGCTCCAGCCATCTCCTCTGGCGGTTATTCAACTCCCGCTGAGTGAATATATACTTTAGACTCTTATGGTCTGTGAAGATCTGGCACGTAGCCCCGTACAAGTAGTGTCGCCAGATCTTTAGGGCGTGAATCACTGCCGCTAGCTCGAGATCATGGGTAGGGTAGTTCTCCTCGTACGGCTTCAGCTGCCAAGAAGCGTACGCAATAACCCTACCTCTCTGCATCAAGACGCACTCCAAGCCTAGCTTGGAAGCGTCACTATAAACACAAAAGTCCTCTATGCCCTCAGGCCGGGCTAACACAGGAGCTGAGGTCAACCTCCTCTTCAGCTCCTCAAAGCTGCGCTTGCAAGGCTCGGACCAGACGAACCTGGTAGACTTCCTTAGTAAGGAAGTGAGCGGTTGTGCAATCACGGAGAAACCCTCAACAAAACGGCGGTAGTATCCCGCTAAGCCCAAGAAACTGCGCACCTCCTTAACCGTCCTAGGAGGCGGCCATGAGGAAACAGACTCTATCTTCGCCGGGTCGACCATGACACCCTCGGCGGAAACTATATGTCCCAAAAATGCCACCTCGGACATCCAAAACTCACACTTAGAGAGCTTAGCGTAAAGATCTCTATCTTGGAGGACTCGAAGTACAATCCTCAGGTGTCCCTCATGCTCCTCTCTACTCCGGGAGTAGACTAAGATGTCGTCAATAAATACCACCACGAACTGGTCCAAGAAGTCGATGAAGATGCCGTTCATCAACTCCATGAAAACGGCAGGTGCATTCGTGAGCCCGAATGGCATCACGACAAACTCATAGTGGCCGTATCTCGTCCTGAATGTCGTCTTCGGTATGTCCTCATCTCTCACCCTAAGCTGGTGGTATCCCGACCTCAAATCGATACGTGAAAATACGGAGGCTCCCTGCAGCTGGTCCAACAAATCATCATTGCGCGGTAACGGGTACTTGTTCTTGATGGTGACTTTGTTCAACTCCCGGTAATCGATACATAGCCTCAAAGATCCGTCCTTCTTCCTAACGAAGAGAACTGGTGCACCCCAAGGGGAAACGCTCGGGCGTATGAAACCCCTCTCGGCTAACTCCTCGAGCTGCTTCTTCAGCTCCAACATCTCGATCGCCGCCATGCGGTATGGAGCCTTGGAGATCGGGTAGTATGGAGCCTTGGAGATCGGCTCAATAGTGAAGTCAACGCTCCTCTGCGGTGGTAGCCCGGGTGGCTCCCCGAAAACGTCCTCGAACTCGCATGCCACAGGGATCTCCTCCAGCGATGGTCCCGACTCCTCCTTCATGGCATAACACCAGAAGGCCTCGCATCCCTGCCCGATAAGTCTAGCAGCTCGGACGCGCTAATGACTGTACCGGCCTTCCCGAGGTCCCAACCTCGGAAAATCACCTCGTGCCCCGTCTCTGTGGAAATCGTCACGGTCCTCCGGCTGATGTCCAAAACGGCATGATGGCGGTCCATCCAATCCATCCCAAGGATGACTTCTTCATGCACTAAGTGCATGACAAAGAAGTCGGCTAACCAATCTCGGTTTCCCAAACGAATGGGGACAACCGCGTACCTCTCGGTACCACTAACCCTACCTCCATCGGGTAACCCTATAATAAAGGGTCTCCCCTCTACCGTAGCTAAGGACAACCTAGCTACACAATCATCGGATATAAAAGAGTGCGTAGCACCCGTATCAAATAAAACTCGGACCGAAAAGCCGTGAATCTGAATAGTACCTGGGGCTGCCGGCGCTGGAGGATCAACACACTCCTCAGCTCAAATACCCTGGCCTGTGTGCCTCTGGTCTCCTGGGTACCTCCACCACGGCCCTGCCCTGAGCTGATCCCTGAATACGAGTCTGACCCTGACCCTGGCTCCTCTGCTGAGAGCCCTGTGACTGATACTGGGGCGGCCTCTGACTGCCCCCTGCTATGCCAGCAGGCGAAGAACCCTGCTGTGACTGGGACTTGCCCTGACGGCAAAAAGCGGCTCGGTGACCCATCTGACCACAAGTGAACAAGCCACGGCGGCTTCCTACATGTATCCTCATGTGTCCAAACCCTCCACAACCGTAGCACTGACGTCCCCCGTCTGATGCCTGTCTCGACGTCTGAGGACCAGAACGTCCCGGGTCTGGCTACGTCCCTGACCTGCTACTCCGGCCCCTGAACCAGCTGGTGCCGTCCTCTGTCTCTTGTCCGGTCCCCGGACTGTGCTGCTCTCCTAGACCCAAGGCGGTCTCTCTCATAGGCCGAAGCCCGGTCCTGGTACTCCGCCAGTGAGGTACAACGGAATCCCGCAAGGTAAGCACGGTGGACTCCCTCAGTCTCCTGGAAAAGAGATAGACATGCTGGTCCGCTGGGGGTGGGAAGGTCCCAGCAAGGCTAACTCTGCCCGAAATCGCCTAATCGCCTCAATGACTGGGACATCCTCGAATCCTGCCTCCAGGAAATCCTGGACTCTGTCACTCCTCAGTGAAGCTGGGCAAAAGGTCTCCCTAACGAGGCTCAACAGCTGATCCATCCTGGTCACACCGCCTCTAACTGTCCTCCACCAATACGGCCTGCTCTCGGAATGGTCTGGACTATCTCAACCTGCCTCTCCTCTGGGCAACGGATCGCCTCTAAAGCTGACTCTACGTGCCCAATCCAGTGCTCACCTCTAACCCTACCTTCCCGTCGAAGTAGGGTACATGCTGCTGGTTGAAAGCCTTCAACCAGGAATCAGGTCTCGGAGACCTCAACTCGTCTCTCGGCCGAGCAACCTCCACAACTGGCTCGGGTGCAACCACTGCCGGTGCAACTATCTCTGGTGCAGCCCGAATCTGGGTCACCCTCTGTGTGACCTCAGCTGATCTCTTGGTGCAGGTGCAGGCACCGGTGGTGCGGGAGGTGGTGCTCCAGTCCTAAATGCCTCCTCAACCCGTCGTACATATCTCCAAATACAGTAGCTCCAATGGACGCTCCCCGGTCCTGGCAGATGGAGAACCCTGCGCCCCGGACCTAACCACGGTCCTATCCCTAGCCTCGGGAATGATGCTCTCTGCGACCTCCTCTACTGGGGCCTCTGCTGCTGGTGCACCCACAACTGGTGGGTCCGCAATGGGATGCGTCCCCGACCTCTACCTCTCGTACCTGGAGGTCTTCCTACTCGTCCCCGCCCTCTTGGGCGGTAGGGGGAAGTGGTGGTCTACCCCTGGCGGGTCCCACGTAAGCGGTAGCTCTCGTACGTGCCATCTGATTTCGTATGACGTTTACTTAAGTATAAATGCGTAGGTACTACTTATAATCCGGTATAATAAACTTCTAAAAGCATAAAAGGTAACATGATCATAATACACATCCAAGGCATGCAAGCCCAAACATCCTAAGGTCACATACATAGCTAGGTACATACAATATCCACAAACATCCTAAGGTATTATACCTACTTCTAATCCGAAGATCTATGTCGCTGAGGTTTGCGGAAGGAGTGGTGGTCCCGTACATTCTAACCCAAACCCGACTCATGCATATGATTTTGAAAACGAAAAGTCAGAACCCGTGTGGGTTCTGTTTATACCTCATTTGGCCTTTAAAAAGATTGTGAGTGCCATTGTTGTCAACCTAGGGCTCTGATACCACTTTTGTAACACCCCAAATCCGCGGGACTCGGGGCGCTACGGGCGAGACCTCACAATGGGTCCCGACCCTTAGCCTGACAACAATTTCACCGGATCTTTCAACATGGCACAAATAAAGGCAAAACTCAAAACGTTTTCATGTATGCGGAAACCAAAAGTAAGAAGTACAAAGTGGAAACTCAGCCGAGTCCTCAAAACGATAGAACCTCAATACGAAAGTCTAAACATGCAACAACATCCAACTAGCGACATAAACAACATAAACCCAAAAACCGTCCCCGTCCTATAATGTACGGAGACCCCGGCTGTCCACTCCTCCACCTCACTCGGCGGCGTCCCTAACCTGCAAGTCATCTACAACCACGGTTTAAAACCGTTAGCTAATATTCTAAGCATTAGAATAACGGTGAAGGCACAAACACATACATATCACAAAACATAAATCACGCAAGTCCGGTTTATTATCTTTTTATTCTTAACTCGTATCCCGTTCTAATTCAACTTCGGTTGTGACACGAGACCCACCGTGGTCTCGCCTCGGTCCCTCCACCGGCAAAGAATGGTACGGATGCACCCGACCATCAAACCCGCCGGGCAAGTCGCCGAGAATCCCCTAGACCCACGCAAGGCTAGGCAGTATTGTCACCGCCCGTTATCATACACTTGGGCCAAAATATACATATAAGGTCGGTGATCCTATTTACCGGTTTAATAGTTATAACAAGAACATAAACACACACCACCAAACACACATCAATGCTAATACGTAAAATACGAGCTAAGTAAGTCCGGAGACTTACCTCGTCACCAAACCCAAGTCAACCACACTCTTGCTTCCTTAAGGAGGAAGCCCACAACCTACTCACAAGAGATATGCATATCAATACATACTCACACTCAAGAAGTCTTAGACTTCACTCTAGTGATCTACGCAAGATCACCTAACCCTCAAACTAGGAAACACATCCTAGGTCCCAAATACTCATCACACTATCAACACATGCAACAACCCACAATAGTCCATAATTCCACAAGATAGTAATCCTCAACCAAAGAGGCACAAGCTAGCCTAGAAGGTCCATCATGCTCACATGCTCATATCCAACAATTCCATCGAGCCTTAAGGGCTCCTAAGTTCACAACCACTAAATGGCATTCCAAGCTACTCTAGATCCATCCTAGGCATCCATCCTAGGCATGCTACTAACATGATCCAACATCAATACTAAGGAAGGAACGAAGAGGAAAGGAGAGGAGGGACCTACTGTTGCCGAAACCGCAGCCGCGGAGTCAAGCCGGCGCCCCCTGCGGACACAGGAGCCGCCCCCGCGGAACAAGGAGCCGCACCCGCGGAGGACTGCATCGCCTGCCAGGAGCCGCACCCGCGGCCGTCTGCTGCCGCCCCCGCGCCCGAGTCACGCCGCACCCGCGGTCGTCCACTGTCGCCCGAGCCGAGTGTCTGCCGCCGCGCCCGCGGCGTGCTGAGCCGCACCCACGGCCTGCTGGTCCGCCCTTGCGGCTGGCTGCTCCCGCGGTCCTGTTGAGCCGCCCCGCGGGTTCTGCGCAGAACGTCGTCTTCTTCGTCTTCGACTTTGGATCCTTGGCTCCAAAGTCCTTCTTCTCTTGCTGGATCTTCTCCAAACACTCTCCACGGGTCTTAGGCACCTCTCCTGGATCTAACGAGCTAAGAACGACATGCACAAGGGTTGAGCAAAAACCTCTCCAAGCTTCATCCATGGCCATGGATGAAGGAGGAAGGAAGAAGAAAGGAAAGAGCAGCA
This sequence comes from Fagopyrum tataricum, assembly GCA_002319775.1. NCBI lineage: Eukaryota > Viridiplantae > Streptophyta > Magnoliopsida > Caryophyllales > Polygonaceae > Fagopyrum > Fagopyrum tataricum. The sequence goes on from CM008285.1 coordinate 37,529,247, forward strand.
AGGAAGAGAGGGAAGGAAGAGGGAGAGCTTACCAACAGCTGAGAACACCTTCTGCAGTCCACCACAGATCCTTAGCACCAAGGGAGAAGAGAAGAGAGCAAAGAGAGGAAAAGAATTGAGTGAGGAAGAGTGGAATGGGATCTAACGTGAGAAAGGAGGAGACAAGGAAGAGAGAGGGAAACAAAGTCTGAAAAGTGGGTGTGGGGATCAAGGGGTCAGCTGACCTCTTGTCCCTCACCCGGACCGAGGGGTCCGAAATGACCCCTTGGCATTTTTAACCCGGAACGAAGGGTCGGAACGCGGAAAAAGAGGAAAAACGACGAGTCGGCTCGGGATTTTTCTTAGGAATAAATCCCGGCTCTCGGCATCTCGGGATTACGGAAAACTACAAAGTGATCTAAGTCCGGAATAAAATTAATAAAATTCCGGACGTTACAAGCTGAATTATGGGGTGTGTTACAAGGCCTAAAATTAGCTTGGGAGAATGGTCACAAGAAGGTAATTATTGAAACCGACTCTCAGCTTGTGACATTACTCCTCCGGAAATGCATCTCGCATTGCCACCCACTATCCAGCCTGGTACACCAGTGCCAAGGCTACATTCAAAGAAACTGGTAAATCCAAATTCAACATGCCTTCCGTGAGGCTAATAGTGTCGCGGATTTCATTGCTAGCTTTGCTTTGAACTTTCCTGTTGGTTTACATGTATTGTGTGACCCTCCCGAGGGTATTATAAACTTTTTAATTGTTGATGTAAGGGGTCGGGCTATCCCCCGTATGATGACTACTTAGCCTTTTTCTTTCTATAAATAAAAGCGCGTCCAGATGCGCGGAGGCACCGAACCTCCTTTCCCAACAAAACAAAAAAGAAAATACAAGAAAACAAACATACCACCTAATATTTAATAAAGTGATGTTGTTGTTAACGTGACGACCTAATACTTAAGTGTTGGCCACTATCTTCGTATTTAAATCTCATCTAATAAATTTGGTACAAAGTACGTTACTTTGTCAAATTATTTTCAAAAGTTTTTTTAGTTGTTGAGTGGGCTTTATAGTTTTTTAAAATATGTCTTTCTCCCGTCCACAAGTTAACATTTTAAGGGGAAAAAAAATATTCTAGTTATTGTTAATAGTCATTTCAAATATATATAGATAAGTTTTTGAATGAATAATTTATCGTTTTGTTCTCTTCAAATGTTAACAAATACTAATTTATCAATGGTAAAAGAGTATATTTCAGAAATTATAAAATTCAAGGTCATCATTTATCAACTTAAAAGTTCTTGGACATAATCCAAAAAAGGTATGAACTTAAAAAATCACTTTTCATAAATAATTTGATATAAAAAAAATGAAAGTGATACAGTGTAAAGAAAAAAAATTTAAACCATACCTCAATATATATTCGAAAAACCTCAATGTACACTACATTGTTTGTAGACCTATTCATATTCGTGCTTGGGCCGGGCTTTAAAAAAAAATCTCGTTTATCCGGACCTGGTCCGATCCCGGCTAGCGGAGCGGGCCTGTATGGCTACCCTACTTGGCGGGCCTGGTCAATGGGTACCTTTTTTAATAAAAAAAAATATTTTTAATAGTTTTTTTAAATAACATATATTTAAGATATTTTATGTAATATATATTAAATTTTTTTATGATTATATTAAATATTTTATTTTTATTTTTAATATTCTATAATATATACAATAAAATAAATATATTTTATCCGGGTCGGTAGGTCGGGCATTTTGGCCCGTAAACCCTAGGATGGTGCCCGGATCCAACCTGGTCGGACTTCCTCTTTTAACCATATATACCCTCCCGTTTTCCGGGCAGGCTACTCGAAGATGATGAGGTCTAATCGTTTGTAAACCTTCGTGTACACTACATTGTTTGTAATATCTTGAAGTTTATATTTAGCATCACAAATCAAGATCTTCAAGTCCTCTTTGTAAGTAAACCTAAAAACCTCAACATATAACTGTCCATAACTGCAAGCTGGTCTTATTAGAGATAGTATTACTTGTGAAAGCGATTGAACTTGACTTTTATTAATTGTCTCCTTTTGAATTTGAATAAGTATTTGGAGTCAAATGGAGAGAGCAAAGTTCGATCCGTATTAAATATTTTTTAAAAAATATTAAAAAATATATTTTGTATGGGTTAAATCCGATTTGGTCCGGTCCAAACTTGGACTGGACCATATCCACTTCCTTTTCAAAAAATGTTAAAAGCGTAAACAGCGTCCGAACCGGAACATTTGTTAGGGATTTGGCGTCAAATCTTCCTATGTTTTAAGTTAGTTTTCGATACCAAGTGCATGTCGATGCTCACATGTGTGTCCTGATAGCTAGGGTTGCGGGAGGCAAGGCCAAGTGCCGACACTATAGAGCATCGAGACAATTGGGAATGAAAAGGAATTGCAAGGAAGCAAATGTAGAGTCGAGTGACTAGGCCTAGTTAAATGTGGTTTGACTCGGACTTACTTTGATGAAGCTCAATGCAGCTTGTGTGAGCTCATACAGGCTCGAACATCTTGACTTAGCCTTGGAAAAGTCTGAAAATGACAATGCTAGTGCTCAACATAGTTGGACATGGTTGGTCATCGCAAGACGTACCTTACCCAAGTTTGCCGGAACTTATGCTAATTCCGGTTGAGCTTAGAGTAGCTCACTACAGTTGGGACTTGAGTGTTTGAGTTTTGCATAACTCGGCACAAATTAGGTGAAGCCTTGGCATGTCTCGACACAACTTGCGTTATCTTTCGGTAGCTTGGCAAAGCTTACCGTAGCTCAAGCCTAGTGCGATTACGGTAGTAATTTGTGAACGAAAAACAAGCGGTTTCCTAGTCTCGGTTTTCAAAGTTCAAGCTTCCAATGAGCTTAGAATTAAATAAAGTATATTTTGTTAAAAGTTAAGAAGAATCCAAGCACAAATCTTTATTAAGCTGCAAGAAGCTACAATTGTGCTATTTAGTGAGCTACTTGGTAAGTTAAGCTAGCTTAAGCTGAGCTTACGAGTATTTACTGACCTTGAAGCTTCACTTAGCTATACTGAGTTAAGTAAATCTCATTGGTGAAGAAAAACTCGGGCAAAAAATGCTACTTCTTTTTGGGCTTCTTGATGACCCAATTGAGTTGGAATTGGGCCTTGGGCTTGGGCCAAAAAGTGGTTAAGGCAACCTAACTTTTTTCAACCGTTTGTAACCCCTTTTGCCTATAAAAGGGAGAGACATTTGCACTTGTTCTTCATCTCATTTACAAGTCATTGTGTCTATAATATCATTGTATTGATATTGGATATGATTGAAAGCCGAGTCTAGTGAACTTGTAAAAACTTAAAAGTTATCTTGTGTTGACGAGAGAATAGATAACTTCCCTTGGAGTCTTGGTTGATTAAGATTCTTCTCAAAAGACTTTCGTCCATACGTAAGGAAGTGATTTATATACTTGTCTTCCTTTGTAACGTCATTGTCTTATTCCACTAGGATGTTCATGGTAACCATATATTGGGCGAATATACTCAAAAGAAAATTTACATTGTGAATGATTCAATCGATAATCCAAGTCAAGTTGAAACATTAAGCATACGTCTCTATATTTTATTAAGGCGTTGCAATTGAATTTGTTTTAAAATGAGGACAAAAGTCTACTACATTCGAGATTACTTTCCGTTTGTTAAATAATCTTTTGAGTAGGATTACATTAATCTTATGTTTACTAAGCTACGTCTACTCATTAATCGAGACTACGGACTATCACATAGATAATAATCTCATCACCTAAATAACCAAGGCTTTGTCTACTCACCATCGTGAGATTATGAGCCATGAGTAATTGAATCGTTGTATGCCTATTATTTTGTTCTCTTGCATGTTAATCCAAGCATGTGTGTGCGCGCACACACACATGCTGCTTATATATTTTCGTTATATTGTTGCATGTCGATTTGATATTGATTTGTTGACTTGGTTGTGTTAAGACAAGGATAACGGAAATGGTTTCCAAGGATTTAAAGTCTTCTAAGAAATTGGAAGGGTTTAAGAGGATGTCTTTCTGGATATGGCAAAGTGAAACGTAGAGTGCATTATAGGGTTTCCAAATACCCATAATAACATATTACATTTTACATATATTAAAGTTTTTAAATATCCATAATTGAACACATCTAAATGAATTTGGACCATTTGTTAGTTTGCGGTTTAACTAGCATGGTTTATTTTATAAAATATATAAACATTGCTATATAAAAACTACTAGGTTGTATGTCCGTGCTACGCACGGGACATATTTTTATTTTACAGTATGAGTTCTTTTTTCCTACCTTGAACAAATATATACTAATACTTTATAATTTTATGGTTGTTATTTATATGATCTTAAACATTTTTAATTTAAAAGTGATTATAAATTTGTGTTATATAATTATTAGCATCTTTTTTTTTATACAAATATAGGGGTAAGGAAAAAAAAAGTTAGTATGAATCTAGTATAGCAAATGGATATTAAAAAAGTTAGTATTAGCTAGATCATACCATATTGTCTGAGAAGATGTAATTCGTCCCTGTACGTACCAAATACGTTATAGACATCCCACTTACGACATAACATCACTTCAATCGCATAATCAGTTCCTTGAACTAATTGGTTATTGGAAGTTGATTGGTGAACAATTTTATGACTGGACGATAATTTAGCCAATTGTGTGAGTTGGAAATGGAAGATGATCCTTTTCATGTCTTATATTGATAATATGTACACATATATGTTGTTTATGAAGTCATTTAATTCATAAATTATTTTTTATGTAAATCTTTTTAAATTTACTAACAATATTTTTCTTCTTCTTATTTTCAATTGTACACATATGTGCTGTTACAAAAGTCTTTAATTCGTAAATTGTTACAGAATATCATACCATATATTTCTATTAGCATTAAAGAAGGGAGTTAAAAGACATCATGAATTAAAAACTGTTACAAAAGATCATTGATATTGATATAGATTGATATTTTTTTTCTTCTTAGTTTCAATTGTACACATGTGTGTTGTTACAAAAGTCTTTAATTCGTAAACTGTTACATAATATCATGCCATATATTTTTGTTAGCATTAAAGAAGGGGACTAAAAGACATCATGAATTAAAAACTGTTACAAAAGATCATTGATATTGATATATTTGTTTGAAATAGAGAACTTATTGATGATCATTATGCAATTCTAAAAGTAATTTAGACTCTCCTAGTGAGGGTTCAATTTGTTCAAATATTCTGGAAATTTATAGTAGTGGTTTAGACTTTTTCATTTTCATCACAAAGAAAATAACTTATTAATGATTATTATGCAATTGTAGTAACAATTTAGACTTTTTCATGTTGTATTCATCACATAAATTAAAAAGTTTGGAATCAAGATTTGAACACATGACCTATAGGTTCTTAGGATAATCTACTACCATTAAGCTACATGCAATATTTGTGTTGATTTAGTTTTCTATACAATTATCAGTGACAATGATCAACGACTACTTTTTTTTTTGGTGGAAGATATCGGACACATGCAAGCATGTCCACTAATTTATTAAAAACAAAGAAGGACCTACAAACGCACCAATCTAGCTAGGAGTCGTAACTCCTTGAGCATCCTTGTTCAAAAAAACACCCAACCCCTCTATCGGATCTTTAAAGACAAAATACCCAATAGGTAACCCAAAAGCAAAATTACATAAAAAAAATCCGCAGCGGAATTCGCCTCGCGGTAGACGTGTCGAAATTGGATGCTCCAATTTCTACACAAGAAGCCTTGACAGCGTGCTACCAGACTAAATAAGGGATGTCCCCGGTGAATCTCATTCCTGACCAACCTTACAATCAACTCTGAATCAGATTCAATCTCCAACCTTTGAATCTTCAAATCCCAAGCCATATGAAGGCCCATACATAAACCCCACAATTCGGCCATTGGGACCGAGCACATCCCAATATTAAAAGCAAACCCCTGGATCCAACGTCCAAGCTCGTCCCTAATCAGTCTTCCGGTAACAGCTTGTTCCGTGATAAGTTTCACTGCCCCCATCAACATTCAACTTGAACCAACCCTGTCTAGGCATACACCAACTAACCACGATTTCCTGTTTCCTATCTATGCTTCGAAGCATACTCTTTCTCTTGATCAACGACTACTTGATTTACATAAGTTATCATATATTTTGTCACCGCTCTAGACAATTGTAATTCACTTCCCTTTCACTTTTCTAATTTTTTTGGATTTTGGATAAAATTTGTATATTAGTTTTGTTTAAAATATGCACTATCGAATAGCATGATGATTGTTTATTTGATAGATTGAAAGAAAAACATGAGGATCGGGCCACAATAAACCATGATCCAATACGGCCCAAATCTGGAATCAAAAGATAGCGAAATAACCATGACCCAATGCTTCGTGCATAACATTTCTCCTCACAGACTACTACTGATGCCCTTTCTCTCTTAAATAGTGGAATCCACGTGGCTTCTATGTCCGTTACGCTCCTGTATAACAAAAATAATTGAAGTTTAGGAACATGGTATGTTGCAATGTCACTTAGTTTGCATTTTTAACAATAGAACTTTGATGTTGTGAGACCCCTATTCTTTCGGACCGAGTTCCGTCCTTAGCCGAGTTTTTCCTTTGGCCGAGTTTGGCCTTGCCGCACCCGCGGGCATGATGGCCGCCCCTGCGGGTTCCCGCCCCTGCGGCTCATGGAACTGCCCCTGCGGTTTCCTGCGGTTGCAGCCGTTTTTGTTGACTCTTTGACCCGTGCTTTACTCTTTACCTTACTTGATCTTTCCCTTGGTTGATCAAGAGTTTGTTCTTCACGTTCCTCTCCAGCTTCCATCTCGTTCCTAGCTTTCCCTTGCTTCCCTTGATCTTGTTCTTGGTTTGGAAGAGGTTGGTTTGAGATTTATGTGTGTGTGGCTTTTGTGGTTTATGATTGTAAGTTTGCTGAGCTTGGAAGCCAGCCTTGGTGTGTGTTGATCTTCCCTGCAGCCTAGGATCTTCAATAGTGGTGAGTCTTGCTTCTTCTCCTTCTCTTCTTCTTGGATTCAATCTTTCTAGCTTAGGATTAGATGTATGCTAAGGGTATTGATGTTAGTATGTGTATGGACATGTTTGTGTGTGGATTTGGAAGAGAAAAGGCGGGAGTTAATCACGTGAAGAGCCGAAGAGAAGCCGCGAGATTGCATTCTGCACTGTCGCCGCCCCCGCGCCTGGAAACCGCCGCCCTCGCAGAGACCGTGCCATCGCGCCCCCGCCAGCGCCTGCGTCGTGCCTGCGTTAGCCTGCAGCCTTGTCACCGCCCCTGCGGCTTCTACTTGCCGCGCCTGCGGGTTATCCTTTCCGCCCATGCGTCCCTTGATCACGCAGGTGCGTCTTGTCCCGGGACTACCCATAGTTGGGTAGCTCCTTTCCTTTCCTAGTATGAGGAAACCAGTACCATGCTAGGTATCGGTTTATGATGAGTATGATATAGTTATGCCGGTTACGGCTTTGAGGTTTACGAGTTGGACTTGATCCTTATGGATCCCTTGGGTCTAGGTGTGACCCCTTTGTGTAATAGGATTGTGATATATATGTATGTGTGCCTTGTATAGGCTGTGTTGTCCTCCAGTTTGGAGTAGACATTTCTGAGAGTTGTTCGTAGCGAGTTACTTCTGAGATCGAGGTAAGTCCATAGGACTTACTTAGCTACTATCCTTATATTGGATGTATGCTTGAGTGGTGTGTGTGTTATATGCTTTATAGCATGTGTTATTATGGTCACCGACCTATGTTATATTGACCGCTCATTGTAGTGGCCGTGATAACCTTTCCCTTTTATCCCGTAGTGGAGTTTGGGAGGTTCTTTGTAGTCAGGCCAGATCTGGTATACGGGAAGGACCCTCACCACTCCTTAAGGGTACACAGGAGGTGTGCTGATACTACTCCAGCTGGCTAGAGTACTCAGAGGCGGGGATTATATTCCTCGTGTCACATATCTTCATATACATCTATTTATACGATTGAGTGATTTAACTTATTAAAGATAATAAACCGGGTAAACGTGTGATATCATGATGATGTGTTAATATTATTGATGTGTGTTTGTGCTCTAGCATCTTCTTATATATGTGTATAGTTAGCTAACGGTTTTATACCGTGTTGTAGATCCTTTGCAGGTTAGGAGAGCTGCAGAGTGATCTAGAGGGGTGATCTGCTGAGGGTTCCGTACACTGGGCGTATTCGTGGAATTTTGGGTTTATCATTATTGTACGGATTTCAGTTTGACTTTGTACTCAGCAGTACTCTGTATCATCCTTTTGACATGTATATATATATATATATATATATATATATATATATATATATATATATCAGTTTTTATGTTTTGTTTTAATCTATTGGTGTCTTGTTGTAAGATTCAGTGAAGTTGTTGTCGGGCTAGGGTCAGGATCCATTGTGAGATCCTAGCCCAGTAGCACTCTGAGTCCTACGGATTTGGGGTGTTACAGATGTGAGGTTTTTAAGTTCAGTTTTGTTACCTTGTCTTGTGTCATAAGGTTGTTAAATGTTTCCTTGAACACAATATTTTTTGTATAGTTGCGATATTCTTCTTCCTCATGCGGTAGGAAAGTTTTCAGCCCTTTTGGATATGTGACCCTAGATATGGCAACATATAGTTGTCCATGGCTGAATACGGGTTTTGGTAGATAAATGCCCACATACTTGAGAGACTGCCCTTGACTCTTATTTATTGTCATTGCATAATAGGATTTTATAGGGAATTGTCTTCTCTTCATTATAAAAGGCCATTCAAATGTAGTTGATGTCAATGTTATCCTTGGAATCAATACTTTTTTCCCTATATTGCTCCCAGTTATTATCGCTGCTTCAATAATCCATTCCCCTAAATGAGATACAATCAACCTTGTTCCATTGCATAACCCTTGACTTGGATTCAAATTTTTAAGAAGTATGACGGGTAATCCTTCCTTCAAATTGAGAATGTGAGGTGGTATTCCTGAACATTTTATGTAAAGTAAATTATAAATGTAATAAGTTATGATATTTTAATCATACTAAATAGGTGAATATCTTTACTTGGAAATTTTAGAGAATTTAGAAATTCAATTGGATACATGTGCTCTTGTTCAGATGCATCAGTTGAAGACTTACAAATCTCATCTAAACTCCGGTACGTCTTAATGAGACCTTGTAACATTTTGAACATGTGTTCGTTTATTACATCAACATCTTCCTTTAGGGGCGAGAGAATTGCTCTTTCTCGAAGATAATTCACGTCATTTTGTTTTGGTATAATGTCGTAGAATATTTCCTCCACTATGAATTGTTTGGGAATTTCAATCCAATTAGCTTGATCTTCCCCATGTTTAGCTTTTGCAGCGACATTTCCATCTCCGATAATTAGGACCCATTAATTGAATTTCTTTTTTTCTGCATCAATTTTTCCATTGTTGCTTACTTCATTCACTCTCATATTTTTAGACATAGTCAATACTTGAAAATGTTTTCACAACGGAGAATTGTTGATGCATGCTTGAATGATATCTTGTCTCCTTCCTTTTGGTATCACCGGTAAAATCTGTCGAAAGTCGCCTCCTAAGTTCTTAATTAGGATAATCTCCTACCATTAAGCTACATGTAATATTTGTGTTTATTTTACATCGAAGTTTGAAAAGGAGGAATCTTGATGACAAAAAGGCTGGATGAGGATCCTTTTCATGTCTTATATTTATAATAATATGTACACATATATGATTTTTAAAAGTCATTTAATTCGTAAACTGTTACAAAAAGATCATACCATATATTTCTATTAGCATTAAAGAAGAAATTAAAAGACTTTATGAATTAAAGAAGGGAGTTATAAAAAATCAATGAAATCTTTCTTTTTTTTTCTTTTCTCTTTTTAAATATAAATATGAATTTATTGGATGGAATGTAGTTGATTGTAATTTGATTGTGATATTGATGTATTTGTTTGAATTATATTATGGAACTTGTTACGATTATATTATGAAAAAGAGCAAAATCTCCGATTATGTTATTCATATTATGGAACCTATAACAATTATATTATGAAAATGAGAAATTTGATGATAAAACGGCTGAAATCAAGATTTGAACACGGGACCAATAGGTTCTTAGAATAATCTCTACCATTAAGCTACATGCAATATTTGTTTTTATTTTACATCGACGTTTATTATATTAGTATTGTTGATCTCACAATAATAAGAGCATTTATTAGGCAACAAACTCTACTTTATATGTTTTATAGATATAAGTATTAAGTATGTCACTAATGTTTAGGGATTTTGTTTATATTTTTTTTATTTTAAATTTAAAACTTTATTATATACGGGACGAGACAAGTCTAGCGGAATGAAGAAGTTAAGACCTATATCCCGTCTCAGATAGTTTTTGATGGTACTAGATTTCTAATTTTGAATGAAATCTCGCCCGGATCGGGACGAGATCCGACAAGACTGGGATTGACGGAATTTGTGCCTACCCCTATTCTTAACAACTCCTTTTGATGGGAAGTTCTTCTTTGGATCTCTTGATTCACTTCTTTAAGAGTTCAATTCTTGTTGTACCTGATCACCGTAAAACTTATAATTTTTTATTTTTTTTATTCTTGGTGTTTGGTTTGAGTTGTTCTCTTGACCGGTGTTTCCATCTTTCGGATTTTTATGGCCTCTCGTTTTAAGGTGATCGAGTCTCTTAACTTTTTCTTAAAAAAAAATAAAAATTATAAGTTTTATCTTATCATGAAATGGGAATACGTGTGCAGCACACGGGCCTATGCTCCTGTCAGTTAGAAAAATCAAAAGTTCGTCTAAGACTTCTAAGTTGGTTTTTTCACAAAAAAAAAAACTAATATAAAAGGGAAAAAAAAAGAAGAGACGAGATGACAATTGACAAGAGTCCGGGCTTTGATATTTGTAAGGTGAAGATTGTAGATGCAGGTGGGCCAGCGGGGAGAGAAGAAATCTCTGCACCCAAAAAGACCCGAAAACGGCAAAGAGCGACAATTCTCCATGGAAACGCAATCGAATGGAAACGATGATGAATGTCTTCAAGATACAAGATTCGATCACGATTCCTCGCAATTGAACTCCAAATTCTTCCTTGATGGCGTCGGTGGGGTCCTCCTCTCTGTCGATTCAACCAGAGTTTCATGGAAACCGGATGATTCTGTCTGTAATGTATGCTACCTTTGGCTTCGATTTTGATGCTTTGATTTGCTTTAATGATCTCTTATTTGATGCTTATGCTTCTGGTGTTAGATGATTTTGTTTTCTTATGATTATTTGCCTGCTTAGAGAGATAATATTTATATCAAAATGTTTATCGTTTGGAGCTTCGATGCGTATAAGTTGGTAATAGAGCCGTGTGATGCTGATAACGCCCCCGTATATCCCCGCTTTCTTGCAAATCCATGATCTAACACAAGTATAGGGCGAAACATCAACCAGTTCGTGTGACTGTGTAACTCTAATCATGCTTTACAACCTTATAAGCGAGTTAAGAGGGAGAGAGGTTGTTGTACAGGGCCTGTAGCTGTAAGCAATTATTGGGTGATAGATATGTTGCTATTAACAGCAAGATTGGATGCTTAATAGGAAGACTCGAAAGTCGAAACTTGATTTATAGTTTCATGGGAAATGATAATATGATTTTATAGCAGTTGGCTGCAGTCTTGCCTATTATTAATCAACAGTCCTTTTTTTTCTTTTGGCTAGTAGTTGAAATTGATCATATAGGTTCATGGGAATTGATAATATGATTTTATAGCAGTTGGCTGCAGTTTTGCATATTTTTAATCAACAGTCCTTGTTTCTTTTGGCTAGTAGTTGAACTTGATCATTTGTCTGCAGAGTGAATCCTTCTGCTTGGGAAAAAAGCTTGCGTGTATCAGTACAGCTGACTTCAAGTTTTGTGATATATATGCCGCTGAGTTAGATGATTATGGTATGATTCAGCACTATGTACCTCCTGTTTCTGGATGGTGCTTGTTGAAAAATCAGGGTTTTGAGGTAGGTTATTGCTTTTCTTCTGCTACCGTTTCTAATGGATTTGAACTATACTGAGATAATGCTTCATGACAAAAATGCACTTTTCCTACTTCAGATGCACCGATTTAGAATTCATGTTGTCCGGGAATTAAAGACCCAGTGGCTGTCAGCTGTCTATACTTTTGGTCATGCTGACCTCCATATATGTAGGATCTTTGTGAATCAAATTAATGCTTGCCTAAAGAAGGATCTGGGAAGACCAAAAAGTCTTATGGTATAGTATAAAATTAATTTATTCTTTTCAAGCCTTTTCATCATTGATGCATTGCTAATCTGAGTGTTGGTAGGATGTTTTGAAGAATTTTGTTTCCAGCCATTGGCTAATTTGCCCTCCTTTGCATTAACAGGTATTTGTCAATCCATTGAGTGGTAGAAGGAAAGGCCAAAAGACTTGGGAAGTTGTGGCTCCAATATTTTCTCGTGCAAACATCAGCACAAAGGTAGCATATCAAACATCCTTACAATTTATATTTTTTGAGGAGCTGAGGTCTTAGATATACAGAAAGTACTTCTAGGAATCAGTCGTAACACTATTGTAATTTGTAAGCAATAAACAGAATTGACATCTACAGCACCCTAATGAATTTTTAGCACTAGGAAGCAAAAGATCTCTGCAGTCTGGTTTATGAGCTATGTTGTTGGCCAATCAGGTAATTGTGACAGAGAGAGCAGGACATGCATTTGATACAATGGCATCCATAGGAGACGAAGAGCTTAATTCATATGACGGTGTTGTGGCAGTAGTAAGTTTTTTCATTCAGCTATGCACTATTTTATCTTGCAAGTCATTGCCTCTTGTTCGTGGTGGAATCTTGCAAACTATATTATTTGGTTGATCGTGCTTATGATCATTTATGAACCAGAAAGACAAGTAAGAAGATTCCACATGAAGCATATTACTTATCCATTTACTGATGTACACAAGCAGTTACAGTACAATCTTAATGAATAAAACAAAACCCTGGAAAGCCAAATCCAAAAATTGTGTCTTAGAAAAGGGAAAAAAAGCTTCTCGTGTATCACAAGAAAAAAAAAATTCACGAGACTTCCAGAGAAATCTGATTGTTGGTGTTGAGATGTACAGATTTCATGGCTTTTAATCGTTCAAATCTTGTATGGTATAAAATCATTGAAATGTTGAATTCATGAACACACAGAATTTCAATTCCCTTGCAGCTTATCTGGTACTAATTTATTATGGATTTTAGTCTGTCAAGTGTCAACTATTCTGCTTTCAAGTTCTATGTGCAATTGTGCAGGGTGGTGACGGATTTTTCAATGAAATCCTGAATGGGTTTCTTTTGTCAAGGCTTAGAGCGCCTTGTCCTCCAGTCCCTCCAGATTTTGTTGATTCTTGTGATACTGAACGGTTCAATTATGCTCCTGATCCAAATGAAGCGGCTGCAGGTACTTCTGAAAATGACCAATGTCCTCTACTTCCAACTCTAGACTGTAATGGATCCGGCACCCCATTTTCCAGTATGTACTCTTGGTCTTGTCTTCCTGTTAAATTTGTTTTTACTTTCGTTTCATAATTCTGAAGTTGATGCCTGAAATTTCAGAAGCATACGACACTTCAGGCAGTGCAGGTTAGTGTGCTATTTGATCATAGTTGAAATCAGACAGTTCTCGTTTACAAATTTTATGATTTTGTTGCGTATAAAGTTCAAATGAATCATTCTGATATGTGAGTATTGTTTTCTCTCTCCTTTGAACTTAGAGGATGGAGGTGCAAATTTCAGCATCCCAAAGTATAAGTTTAAGTTCGGGCTCATTCCTGCAGGTTCAACTGATGCTATTGTCATTTGGTACGCTCTGTTGTGTATGTCCTCAATTCCATTGCATATTTTCCCTTTGTGTTTAGTATCTAAAATATTTTGAATTATTTTACAGTATAAATGTCTTGTGGTGGCTTGTTGGAGGCTTCAAGCGTTTTGTACCTCCAGTTTTCATTTTTTTATTTTGGGTTGCTAGACTTCGAAGATTTCTTAATTTTTTTTGGTTTGGAAAGTTCAATAAATTGTGATCGACTGACATTACATTTACATGCATGTACTGACTAAACTAGATCTAAAATGATACCTTCTGGGGCTAAATTTTACATTCTCTGCTATGCATCAGACTGAGGGTATTCTGAAGCAAAGATCAAAAGAAAGTCTGTGAGTGTGTGCGGTATCAAGTTTTACCCAGTAATATACTGAATAAAGCATTCAGTCTGCCTGTCTCATTGATTTCAATATTTGCTTGTGCTGTTTATATGTAACTAATAGATAGCTTTGTTACAAAAGGTTTCCACAACTCATTAATTTTCCTCGATGTAATCATTCCATTGAAATTTGTCAATAAACTACATTGAATGAACTGTAACTCATTATCTTATTACAGCACCACAGGAGCTCGGGATCCCATAACATCAGCACTGCAAATTGTCCTTGGTAAACGGGTTTCTCTTGATATAGCTCAAGTTGTGAAGTGGAAGACAACCTACGAATCAAAAGAAGAACCCTCTGTACGCTACACAGCTTCTTTTGTTGGGTAGCTACTCATGAATATTTCTTTCTTTGGAGTAGCTAGTTACTTCTCACTTTTGCTTCATGGCTTCATTTTTTTTGTTGCCAATGTGTTTAAATATTATTGGTGAACCTTTAGGTAGGGAAAGATTTGGAATTGAGTGCTGGCTTTTGTTCGTCTATGCAAAATTTGCAAATACATTCTAATTTTAATCAGTCCGCTCTTTTTGGTGGATAACTTGCATGAAAAACATATGAAACATTGTTCTTATTTGGTTTACTAGCGGGCTAATGTGCACCCTCACAGGCCTGATCGACCTAACTACTAGTGACAATTGTTACATTCAGTTTATTATAACCTTTTTTGAAAACACTGGGAGTGTTATCTTGTAAGTTCATTGCATTTGCTGTCTATTCATCTGCCACTATATTACTGTCGAAGACATACCTTACCTGTATGAGTTTATCATAAAGGATCACCTGTTGTATCCTTCCCTGCAAGTTGTTTCACTGTGATATTAAATCCTTATTGATCACAACGTGTCAACTTATGTTATTATTTAATTGGATCCTTTGTTTTTGGATCTACAGTTATGGTTTTTATGGAGATGTAATTATGGAAAGTGAAAGATATCGCTGGATGGGGCCCTCGCGTTATGATGTTGCTGGAACGAAAGTGTTTTTAAGACGCAGGTTAGACCTCTACATAGAGATGTAACTCTGTAGTGCACCCCTAATTTCAGGCCCCAAATACCGTGATTAGACAATTAGACTTAGAAAACACAGGATACGGGTTCATATGTTTGTCCCCTAGACAAAAAACATGTATTTCCTTTTTCTGTTTTATTTGGTACAAGAAATGATATATAATCCAGTAAAGTATATATCTTTCTCTTTAGTCAAATGGGATTCTGCTTACTGGTGAAAGAAGATTGAGTTAATCCAGTTCTCTGCATGCACTGAACCTCCTACTCTTAAGCTGGACGCAATCAGTCTGTTTATATCATATAAAGAGTTATGATTCTGAATTGGTGACACATTTTCTCCATAGATCTTATGAGGCAGAAGTAGCTTATTTGGAGGTGCAATCTGAAGATACAAGTGAAATTAATGAGGAAGACTGGGTAGTTGGCAAGGTAGAAGCAAATAAGGGTGAAAATTGTAAACAGGTGATTTGTCGAGCCAACTGTAAAGTCTGCAATACGGTATCTCAACCTACAGCTTCCCCTACTGGCACTGGAAAATCACGATGGCTCAGTAGTAGAGGGCGTTTCCTCAGTGTTGGTTCTGCCGTAATCACCTGCAGAAATGAGAGGGCGCCTGACGGGTTGGTGGCTGATGCACACCTGTCAGATGGCTTCCTACATCTAATCTTGATAAAAGAATGCCCTCGACCATTATACTTACGGTGAGTGATACTTTAAAAGTTTCCACCCTGTACAAATTAATGCCTACATAATACACATTTGTAAGGCCATTACTGAAAGACATGAAATGCCCATAGCTGTAGAATATAACGCAACATGATGACATGTCATGGTGATTAATATACAATGTGTCTTATTGTAAGTGAAGCATTTGGCTTGTTACATTATGGTTGCTAAAGCTTCCTTTTGTTTCCTTTCATTATCAACAGGCATCTTCTGGAACTCGCAAAGAAGGGAGGGAGTCCCTTGGATTTCAAGTTCATCGAGCACCATAAGGTACTCTATAGGCATACCATTATCCCCGATCCCAAGGAAATTAAGATTGAAAACAGAAAAACAAGCTTGACAATATATTTGTTGAGATACAGAGAGAAGCTGGTTTCGGTGAGGAGGGTGTTTGTGCTATGGAGGATTTTGGTTCATTTTTTATTTTTTTCTATACTATAAGCCCCCGTTTGGTTTTAACACCGGAAACGGAATGGAAATGCATCTAGTCCATATATATGCCCTTGTTCATAAGTTTTTTGGAATCATTCCTTGTAGTTCTATACAAAATGTACTTGTTTTCCCCATTTTGTTTCCTATAGGGTATCAAAACTAATAAAGTTCTACTACAATACTTGAAACCACTAGGAATGATTCCAAAAAACTTCATGAACAAGGGTACAACTAGATCCGTTTCTATTCCGTTTTCGGAGTTGAAACCAAACGGGCCCTAAGTTCATTTCTAATATACGGGATTGACTGTTGAGTTGAAACTGATTGATCCATCACTTGGCAGACGTTGGCTTTTGCGTTCACATCATTTGGAGAACAAAGCGTATGGAACTTGGACGGGGAGATTCTGCAAGCACACAAGCTCTCGGTTCAGGTTTTTCGGGGTCTTATCACCTTGTTTGCCACTGGTCCTGAAGTTTAGTACTTAAAGATTCTGAAGCTGTTTAGGTATTTTCTTTATAATTTGTAGTTGCCTCCGTGAAATCAAAGAGGCCAACATTTTTGCTTGCATTCCTCCTGTATTATTAAGGCTCATCAAAGCATATAGTTATTTAGTAGGCCAAGCTTGGGATATAATTGTGTATTCTTTAATTATTTATAATCTAGTTATTTAGAGTTTATCTATATGCGTAGAATAGTTGTAACTTTACTCTAATGGATTCAAACATTATCCACTTGAAAACGAACTTCAGATTGCAGGACGATTTTATGAGTGCGTGACATCAGCATTTTAGATTTTCAATCCATCTCGTCTTGCAGATTTCATGATCATCAAGTATCCCATATTATTTTTTCGAATACGAAAGGATGATTTCAGCATTTTAATATCATCTATGAAGCTCAAAAAAAAATGGCAGGTTAATCAAAATAATTTCTTTAATTAAATAATCAAATCTTATTTTCAGGGTTTTTAGAATCAAACCACATTTAAGCCTTTTTTTTCATTTCTTCTTCCTCTGTATGTTCCTCTCATCCATCTTTTCTCCTTGCTAATGGATACCGCCTCTGCCACAACCACACCTTCAGAACCGATGTTTCCTCTTTCATGTTTTCTTCTGAAGGCGTCTCCGGCACTTATGGTAACATACACCTCAAGGATCCGGAGAAGAGAGGTACAAAGTTGCCTTCTGTTACTATGTGGTGCCTTTCATAGGGATTGATCGTCGGGAAGAGATTCTATAAGCAGGTGACTACGAGATTGGCTAACGATGGTAAGGTTGTCGTTGCGGAGTGGGACTACTAGGTTGTTTTCACTAGCTCTCTCTTTCTTTCTTTCTTTCTTTTTTGAAGGCCAAACATGTAACTATTAAATTAGGTCAATCTCGACAACTTCCGTGGATCCCTGCAGAAATCCGCCTTCCAAAAAGAACAATTGAAAATGTCCATCCGTAGGGGTCATCTGAGCCGTAAGAAGAGCTACGGCTCTTGCGGAAAAAAAAAGTGGGATTGTTTGGCGGACCAAAGTGGGATTGTTCGGCCGATCACTTGATCATGAACTGACTCAAATTGCTCTAGAGAAATGTTCAAATCGATCAATCAAAGGATGGAAGTCGTCTGATCAATGGTCCGCGAACCACTTCCAAATATTCGAGGAAATTTTTGTATTTCACTCTCGGATTTCAATCAATTCCGTCTTGACCTACACTTCCTTGACCACGTAAAGAACCTTAGTATGTTGAGGATATTCTTTCGTATATAGCTCCGGAAAGGCCTAAAATGCTTAAAATATCATTAATACATCAATGGATCTCCAAAATACAAAAGAAAATGAAATATGCCAATATCCAATGCAAATGTACACTAAATGCTCAAGAGATGGATAACAATGAGGGTGGAAACAGATGATAAAATATATATGGGTGTTAACAGGGCTCGGGAAGATTGTGGACATGCACTCCATATATTACCCTCAAAGTCTACCCCCCCCCCCCCAAGAGCGTGTTGTCAGTCCTCTAGTACAAACTTACACCCGAACTTCCTCGACGTATTAGATCAACTACTAGATGCCTCAACATCCAAATCAACTTCTTTTCTCGATCTTCCTAGGTTCACCCTAACATTTACATGTCAAGCAAAACATACAAAACACGCTACTATTTATCAATAATATCGTTTTTGTTACTAAAACCATATATATCAACCTTGGAATGAACCTAGCTAGCCCAATTTACTAAATTCTCGCTATCATGTACTTACCCATGCCGGTGAAACATGGTAGAATAATCCGTACCGGCATCGTGCAAAAAGACTAGTAGACCCTATTTCAAACACCCATATATGAAAATTTGTGCAACTATTGTTTTTTTCTTGTACAAATTTAAAGATCCAACCGTACATACGACTTTCATCGAATACGGCTTTCCAATCTTAGTAGAATCTAATTATTCCTTGCTTATCTCCAGTTTATGTACTAATGATGAGCAATGTGTTGACAAATGTTCCTGGCAAAAGAGAAGGCTTCTTGACCTCCTTTTTACTCAGGATTTTGCAAAGCAGAAAATTTATAAGGATGATGTTGTTGTCTTGAAACAACCATTTCTCAACAAAATTAAGATATACAACCAAAGGGAAAAAGTTAAAAAGTCGAACAAGGACAAAACAAATACCGAACTACTAGACCATAAAACAACCATAAAGGCAGAACTATGGGGAAGACTTCCACACAAAACACGATATAAGTATAAATAAAAATAGCGTTTTGGAACTGTAGGGGAATGCGCAAGAAAAAATTTTGGACTAACCTAAACATTATATGTAAAAACGAGAGTATACATGTTATAATCCTGGCGGAAACAAAAACTAGTTCCGAACCGGAAGAGTCATTATGGAAAAGCGCAGGTTTTGACAACAACCTTTTCATACCCGCAGTAGGCTTCTCGGGAGGTCTCTGCATGTTATGAAAAGAGTACCAACTTCGAAATGAAAAAGTAGAAATTATTAGAACACATAACAAATACATCACTCTAAATCATATTAACATAATTTCGGGTTTTCGAACGCGGATCTTCGGGATTTATGCACCACCCAATGAACAAAAGAAAGACGAGTTTTGGTCACACTTTGTTTCCGATTTCAAATCATCAAACAGACCAACGCTGGTCATAGGTGATTATAATGAGTTACGGGAACCTTCGGACAAAAAGGGAGGAGCTCCCATTGACAATAATAAATACAAGAGATTACATGACGTAGCTGATCAATGCGGAATATTAGACCTCCCAACTAAAGGTAATGAGTACACGTGGAAAAAAAGGAAGGAAGGAGACGAAAATACGTACGAAAAAACTTGATAGAACAATGTCAACTCCAGAAGTTATACAAGAATACCCGAGTATTCATACTCGAAACCATGCATTTAATACCTCGGACCATTGTATGATATCGGTTAATCTGAAAAACCAAGTCACGACATATAGAAACAAGCCGTTCCGTTTCGAATCAATGTGTTTGCAACGACAAGACTGTGAAAACCTAATCAAACAATCATGGAGAACCCAGTTCCCTGGAACACACATGTTAAACCTTGTTAAAAAAACTAATCTCCTAAAGCAAAACTTGAAACAATGGAGTCGTGCGAAATTTGGTAACATTAATACCCAACTAAAATCCGTTGATGAACAAATAGAAACCCTACAAAGTCAGTTATTCTCAGCTTTTGATCAACAATTAAATGAGAAGATAACGAGATTATGCAAAAAAAAAGAGTGTATTCTGTAATACCAACATAAATATTGGGTGCAACGAGCCAAAACGGCAAACTTGCGCTTAGGTGATAAAAACACGAAATTCCACCATAGAAAAGTCACGGGCAGAAGAAATAAGAAGATAATATCAAATATAACAAAAAGTGATGGGACCATATTATCCAAGGAGAGCGACATAAATGAGGAATTCTTGGGAGATTACAGAACGCAGTTCCGAGCTTCGAATATCGACATTTATAAACTCCAAAAACTATTGGAAGTCGTACAACCAGAAATCACTAATGATGAGAACACAAAACTAGGTAAACATTTCTCTACCGGGGAAATAAAAAACGCACTGTTTGACATCGGTAGCGAAAAATCGCCTGGCCTAGACGGAATGACAGCTGGTTTTTATTAGAAGTATTGACACATCATTAGCCCAGCCGTCATAAGAGCTATAAAAAGTTTTTACAGAACTGGTAAAATCCTCAAACAATTAAACCATACCTTCATTGCACTTCTCCTGAAAGTTGATAACCCAACAACAACCGCCAACTACAGACCAATCAGCCTCTGCTCCACGGTATATAAAATCATAGACAAAATCTTAGCAAACCGATTAAGTTCAGTTTTAGCAAAACTAATCCACCCACTACAGAGCGCTTTTACTAAAAATAGGACAATCCATGATAATGTCCTTATAGCCCACGAAAATTTTCACGGGTTTAGATCAAAAAAGGAAAAGAAGGGTATATGGCCATTAAATTGGACATGAAAAAAGCATATGATAAATTAGAATGGAAGTTCCTGAAATTGGTTGTACAAAAATTTGGGTTTTGTGAGAAATTTAGAAACTAGATTAACGAATGTGTAACAACTGTCTCGTATTCTTTGCTAATAAATGATTCACCGACAAGCCTATTCTGTCCGCAAATAGGTTCCGTCAAGGAGATCCACTATCCCCGCTCCTTTTTAACCTAGGAGCTGAAATTTTAGCAAGAAATATACATAAAATAAGCAGAGAAAACGCACGATCAATTGGCTTCCCCATAACAAAAAATGGGTCAACAATCCCGTTCTTAGACTTTGCTGATGATATCATTATTTTCACTAAGGCTACAACTGATGCAAGCAACAAAATCTTGTCGATTCTAAATGACTACTGTGAAACTTCGGGCCAAGTAATAAACTACCGCAAATCTGCCTTTCAAACCTCCAATAATATTGTAGACCCAACGAACAAAAGAAGAATCCAAGCTCATCTTGGAATATCCTCATCCACAAATCTAGAACAATACTTAGGTTGCCCTATTATAAATGGAAGGGTCAACAAAGAGATTTTCAACTCAGTCATCCAAAAATCAAGACAACAACTTACGAAATGGAAAGCTTCATCTCTCTCGCAAGAGGGACGAACAACTTTAATCAAAGCAAACCTTAATGCAAAACCAAGTTACCTAATGCAGACATTTATGCTACCTGCAAGCATTCATAATGAGCTAGATAAAATCAATAGAAATTTCTTTTGGAATAAAGGACCAAACTACCACCCATTAATTAGTTGGGATAAAATCTGTAAACCAAAAGCCCTAGGCGGCACCGGTATAAGAAAGGCTGAAGATATGAATAAGGCACTACAAATGAAATTCCTATGGAAAATTATGGCAGAACCGGACAATATATGGGTCAAAATTATAGAAGAAAAATATCTCCGAGGGAAAAATTTATGGAACTACGAATGTGGAAAAAAACACATCTTGGCAATGGAAGAAGTTGACTAAACTTAAAGAAGAATTTAATAAAGGCCTACGCTGGCGAGTAGGGGGTGGAAACACAATAAATTTTGGGAAGACCGATGGTTACTGGATGAAGCCCTAAAAGAAAATTCAGTGGTGTCTAATCAAACCCTAATTAAACCACTGGAAAAGGTAGATATCTTTATCTTGGATAAAAAGTGGAACGAAGAACGTCTCGATCAACTTGAAGGCATTCTTCTAGTAAACATCATTAATAAAATAAAAAGTACAATCTTCCAACAAATGACATAAGAGATAGAATTTACTGGTCAACAAATGACGACGGATGGTACTCCACTAAATCTGCTATATACATGATTCAAAGGCGAAAAGTTGGGGTATCGGAAGACAAAACCTGGATGTGGGGCATGAGCATCATGCCGAAAGTTCAAAACTTCCTATGGAAAATGGCTCTAAATGGCCTCCCAACCAAAGAAAACCTTGACAAACAAAAAATTCTGGTAGTCATGCACTGCGTATACTGTAATCACCATACATAAAGCGCCAAACACCTTTTCTTTGAGTGTCTATGTTACGGCGTTTTGAAAATTCCATGATTTTAAGATTTGATGGCGTTAAAAAAAGACATGAAATATACGATATTTTGACGATGTTACTATAAACGGCGTACCAAAACGCCATTAACGGTATTTCATGACGTTTGTTAAACGTCATATAAGAGGATATACGAACTAGTGTACGATGTCACTAATTGTGAATAAGGTTGTATTTATATTATTAATCTTTTGTAAACACAATTTTGTTTTTTATTTGTATTATGTACACATTTTTGTACTACTGCGTTATGCATACACTTGTTAAATAATAATAATAATAATCTTTTGTTAAAGAACATTTTCAGAGAAAATAAATGTTCATCGATCGGTTCATTATAGGTTGATAAAATATTTAGTTTCCTAATGGGAGCATGCTTTTGCCCATTATTTTCAGTAACGATTAATTCATCGATCATTACCAACGTGCATGCAATTTTGGTTTTATTATCATAACGAAAAACTGTTAATTTCAACGTGCCTCCTCCACTTCTTTAGAAGGAGTGGCTGATGAGTTTGTGACCTATTTCAAAGGGTTGTTTGGTGTGGAGAGACAAGTGGAGGAGGCCTCTAGAGAGTGGTTTGCGGTAGGACCGCGGGTTGTGGATGAGGATCAGAGGAGACTTATTGGACTTGTCTCCAATGCTGAGATTAAGCAAGCTCTTTGGTCGATTGGAGACCTTAGGGCACCTGGTCTTGATGGGTTTTCTTCCAAGTTCTTTAAACAAATTTGGGAGAATAATGGTAGTGTGGTGTGTGTTG
Source organism: Fagopyrum tataricum (assembly GCA_002319775.1). Classification (NCBI taxonomy): domain Eukaryota; kingdom Viridiplantae; phylum Streptophyta; class Magnoliopsida; order Caryophyllales; family Polygonaceae; genus Fagopyrum; species Fagopyrum tataricum. The sequence continues at coordinate 37,552,608 of CM008285.1, forward strand.
TTGTCCGAGAGTTTTTTTTACTAATGAGAATGTGAGAGCCTTTTCTTTCGGACCGAGTTTGATCTTTGACCGAGCTCGACTTTGGCCGAGATTGGCCCAGCCGCTCCTGCGGCCATCTCCGCCGCACCCGCGGGTCGCCGCTCTCGCGGCCATCTCCGCCGCCCCCGCAGGTTCTTGCGGATGCAGCCGTTTTCGTTGACCCCTTTGACCCGTGTTTTACTCTTTCTTTTGCCTTCCTCTTTAAGTTACACCTTGGCTGAATGAGCAAGGGTTTCTCACCCATTTCCCGCTTCTCACGATCCCTTGCTTTCCTTCTCTCCTCCTTGATCTTGCTTGTGTTCTTGGATGTGTGGAAGAGTTTTGTGTGGCTTTCTGGGTTGTGATGCTTGTGATGTATGTTGCTGAGCTTGAAGCCATCTGTGAGGCCTTGGTTCTGTTCTTCCCTTGCTAAGCCATAACTGTGGTAAGCCTCTTCCCTTGTTCTCTTCTTCCTTTCCCTTGAATCCATCTTCCTTAGCTTAGGATTAGATGAATGGAGTATAGATTAATGTTGGTATGTGTATGTATATGTATATGCTTGGTTTTGGCTGAGTGAAGACGTGAATTGATCATGTGAAGAGTGAAAGAGGATTCCCGGGAACTTGCTCTGCGTTATCGCCGCCCCCGCGGCCGAGAGTCACCGCCCCTGCGGCTACCGTCCCGCCGCGCCCGCGCCGTGCCAGCGCTTGCCAGAGACCTTGTCACCGCTCCCGCAGATACGTCCCGCCGCGCCTGCGGCCGCTTATTTTCCGCCCCTGCGTCTTCCGTTCACGCAGGTGCGTCTTGTCCCGGGACTACCTATAGTTAGGTAGTTCCTTTCCTTTCTAGTATGAGGGAACTAGTATCATGCTAGGTATCGGTTTATGATGCGTATGATATAGATATGCCGGTTACGGCCTTGAGGTTATGAGTTGAATATGATCCCTTATGGATCCCTTGGGTCTAGGTGTGACCCTTTGTGTGATAGGATTGTGATATATATATATATATATATATATATATATATATATATATATATATATATATATATATATATATATATATATATATATGTCTTGTATAGGTTGTGTTGTCCTCCAGTTTGGAGTGGACGTTTCTGAGAGTGGATTATACTTGAGTTACTTCCGAGATCGAGGTAAGTCCATAGGACTTACTTAGCTACTATCCTTATATTGGATGTATGCTTGAGTGGTGTTTGTTATATGCTTTATAGCATGCTTATGATTATGATAATCACCGACCTATATTATATTGACCGCCCATTGTAGTGGTTGTGATAACCTTTCCCTTTCATCCCGTAGTGGAGTCTGGGAGGTTCTCTGTAGTCAGGCCAGATCTGGTATAAAGGAAGGCCCTCACCGTTCCCACAGGGTACACGGGAGGTGTGCTGATACTACTCCAGCTGGTTAGTATACTCAGAGGCGGGGATTATATTCCTCGTGTCACCTATCTTCATATATATATATATATATATATATATATATATATATATATATATATATATATATATATATATATATATATATATATATATATATATATATATATCTATTTATACATTTAAGTGATTCAACTTATTAAAGATAATAAACCGGGTAAATGTTTGATATCATGCTGAAGTGTTTATCCTTTCTGATGTGTGTTTGTACTTTAGCATCTTCTTATATTTGTGTATAGTTAGCTAACGGTTTCATACCGTGTTGTAGATCCCTCGTAGGTTAGGAGAACTGCGGAGTGATCCAGAGAGGGTGATCTGCTGAGGGCTTTGTACATTGGGCGACATCGTGGGATTTTGGGGTTTATCCTTATTTTACGGATTTGAGTTTCACTTTGTACTCAGCAGTATCTTGTATCACCTTTTTTATATGTATGTATATATATATATATATATATATATATATATATATATATCAGTTTTTATGTTTTGTTTTAATCTGTTGGTGCCTTGTTATAAGATTCAGTGAGGTTGTTGTTAGGCTAGGGCCAGGATCCATTGTGAGATCCTAGCCCAGTAGCACTCCGAGTCCTACGGATTTGGGGTGTTACAAAGTTGGTATCAGAGCTCAGGTTGAGAACAATGACACTAGTAATCTGCAATAAAGTTCGAATAGATAAATAAACAGAACCCGAAAGGGGTTTGACTTTTCAAAAGGTTTTGGTTTTAAAATGAGTACAAACGTTTTGGGTTATCGTGTACGTGAACCATCACCCCTCTGAAGATCTCGACAGTACACATATATAGATATTTTTGTTGTGATTGATTTGATACATATATATGGCATATATATAGCCTTCTAAGCTAGGTTTACGTCCTCTGCAGATGGTTCAGACTAGAGCCTTACCTACAGCTGGGCGAGGTAGAGGTAGAGGTAGAGGTAGACCCCCTCTAGGCCGAGGACGAGGTAGGATACCTGCTGATGGTTCCCAGGCAGCAGGAGAGATCCACAAGGAGGTTGCTGAGAGCGCCGTTCCTGAGACTGGGAACGGGGCAGTTGAGGGACAGGGGGCACAAAGAGCCCAGTCTGGCGAGTCTGATCGTGTCTCTATGGGTAGATCAGAGTTTCAGGCTTATATCAAACGTGTTGAGGAGGCTGCCAGAGCCGGTAGGCGTGCCCCAGACTTACAAGCACAGGAGGGACCATCTGAGAGGTCCCACACCGTTACTCAGGTACCAGCTGTACAGGTACCTGCTGCTGAGTTTACCAGAGCACCGGAGGAGCATAGAGGGCCTAGACTAGATACTTGGTTGAAGGCATTCCATCAGATGGGTGTACCCCCTTTCACTGAGAAGGTGGGGTTGGAGGTTGAGCTCTAGATCGGGCATGTAGACTCAGCTCTGGAGTCTATTCGTTGTCCAGCTGATAGGCAGATCGAGTTGGTGCAGACTTTGTTCAGAGAGCTAGCACACCACTGGTGGAGGTCAGTACGGGGTCAGGTTACCAGATATGACCAGATGAGGACCTTGATCAGAGAGCGTTTATGCCCTACCTCACTGAGGAAGGAGAAACTGCGTGACTTTGTTGAGGCCGGATTTGATGATGTGCCAGTTTCAGAGGCCATCAAGAGATTCCAGGAGGAGCTGGCTTTACTGGGTCCAGCTGCACCTCCTATTGATCAGCATGTTTATATGTTCTCCCGACGATTGAGGGATGGTACCCGAGCCTACATGGCAGGTTTTCACTGTGAGTCCTTGATGGACTATCAGGACAGAGCTGCAGATTATGAGAGAGAGAGGGCTGGACAGAGGAGAGCTTCTCAGGCCGGAAGGTCTGAGAAGAGACAGAGTACGGGGTAGACCAGTGGTACTGCTGGAGCTGCTAGTGTTGGGGGTAGTCAGAGACGTCAGGGTCGTTCTCTATCTGTACCAACTACAGAGATGGGACGACAGTGTTTTAACTGTGGAGATCCAGGGCATCTGAAGCCCGAGTGCACGAGGCCGTTAGTGACTTGTTTTACTTGTGGTAGACAAGGTCATAGAGCTGTTTATTGCCGTCAGGGCGGAGCTGCATCTCAACAGGGTTCTTCTCCTGCCAGTGTAGCGGGAGGTGGGCAGAGGCTACCTCAACAGCAGCAGCGAACTCAGGGACAGCAGAGAGTCCCAAATCGCCCTACGACTCAGGGATCTGCTCCTGGGCCGAGTAGAGGCAGAGGCCGTGGTGGGGGCACCACTGATACCAGAGGCCCACAAGGTCGTGTTTTTGAGTTGAGGAGTGCAGAGGGGCCAGCTGCACCTACTACTACAGGTACCATTCTGATTCATGGTTTACCTGTTAGAGTTTTATTTGATACTGGTTCTACGCACTCTTTTATTTCTGATGCCTGTGTAGAGCGTCTTGGGTTAGATACAGTTGAGGGGATGCCCTTTATTATAGGGTTACCTGATGGTGGTAGGGTCAGAGGTACCCGTGATGCGGCCAATCTTCCTAACCGCGCGCGGGCCGGGATTCACGGTTGTTCCATTTCTGTAGGGACCCGTGTGTTACTAGTTGACTTCTTTGTCATGCCACTAGAGCATGAAGAGGTCATTTTAGGTACAGATTGGATGGCTAGACACTCTGCAATTCTAGATGTAGGTAGGAGGACTGTTACCCTCTCTACCAAGTTAGGCCAGATAGAGGTTTTCCGAGGTTGGGACCTTAGAAAGGTAGGCACAGTTATCAGTGCTATACGGGCAGCTAGACTGATTGCACAGGGTTGCGAGGCCTTCTGGTTTTATGCCATGAAGGAGGGGGAGAGTCTAGTTGTAGAGGACATTCCAGTTGTTTGTGAGTTTACTGATGTTTTTGTTGAGCCGTCCAGTTTGCCGCCTCAGAGGAGTGTGGATTTTAGTATCGAGTTAGAGCCTGGTACGAGACCCATCTCGAAGGCTCCATATCGGATGGCGCCTGTCGAGATGCTGGAGCTGAAGAAGCAACTCGAGGAGTTGGCTGAGAAGGGCTTCATTCGCCCTAGTGTGTCCCCATGGGGAGCACCTGTCCTCTTCGTACGGAAGGACGGATCGTTGAGACTGTGTATTGATTACAGAGAGCTTAACAAGGTGACCATCAAGAACAAGTATCCACTGCCGCGCATTGATGATTTGTTAGATCAGTTACAGGGAGCGACAGTGTTCTCCAGAATCGACCTGCGTTCCGGGTTTCACCAGCTGAGGGTGAGGGAGCAGGATGTGCACAGGACAACATTCCGGACCAGATATGGCCACTACGAGTTTGTAGTGATGCCATTTGGGCTTACGAATGCCCCAGCCGTCTTTATGGAGTTGATGAACAGTATCTTCATCGACTTCCTGGATTAGTTTGTGGTGGTTTATATTGATGACATTCTGGTATACTCTCGCAGTGGAGAGGAGCATGCAGGACATCTGAGGACTGTATTGCAGGTTTTACGGGATAGAGAACTTTATGCTAAGTTCTCTAAGTGTGAGTTCTGGATGCCAGAGGTAGCATTCTTGGGTCATGTGGTTTCAGCTGAGGGGATCAAAGTGGATCCAGCGAAGATAGAGGCAGTAGCAGCTTGGACGACACCGACGAACGTCAAGGAAGTACGTAGTTTCCTTGGCCTAGCCGGTTATTACAGACGCTTCGTGGAGGGTTTTTTTGTGATTGCCCGTCCACTGACGAGTTTGCTGAGGAAGACTACCAGATTTGTGTGGTCTGATCAGTGCAGGAAGAGTTTTGAGGAGTTGAAGAGGCATTTGACTTCTGCTCCTATTTTGGCACAACCAGAGGGTACTGAGGATTTTGTGTTTTACAGTGATGCATCCAAGCTAGGCTTGGGATGTGTTTTGATGCAGCGAGGCAGAGTTATTGCTTATGCGTCTCGACAGTTGAAGACGTATGAGGAGAACTACCCGACTCATGATCTGGAGTTGGCAGCGGTAGTTCATGCACTGAAGATCTGGAGACATTACCTGTATGGTTCTACATGTCAGATCTTCACAGACCATAAGAGTCTGAAGTATATTTTCACGCAGCGGGAATTGAATAACCGCCAGCGTAGGTGGCTTGAGCTGATCAAGGACTTCGATTTAGAGATTTTGTACCATCAAGGGAAGGCGAACGTTGTCGCCGACGCCCTGAGCAGGAAGACGCCTCGAGAGCAGGCGATTGCGAGGCTGACAGTTCATCATCAGTTGCAGAGAGATCTAATTTGGTTAGAGTTGGACATCCAGTTTCCTGATGAGGATGCCCAGTTGCGTACATTAGAGGTCTTTCCTGATCTGATGGATGAGATCCGACAGAAACAGGAGACCTGCCCAACTTTACAGAGGATCAGAGATAGGATGTCTCGGGATGAGGCACCACAGTTCCTGCTTGGAGTAGATGGAGTTTTGAGGCACCATGGCCGCGTTTGTGTACCTGCTGATACAAAGCTGAGACAGAGGATTTTACAGGAGGCTCATTGCACCCCTTACTCGGTACATCCTGGTACGAGTATGATGTATCAGGATTTGAGACGTATATATTGGTGGGGAGGGCTGAAGCCCGATGTAGCCAGATTTGTAGCTCAGTGTGCGACCTGCCAGCAGGTCAAGATCGAGCATTTCCGACCTAGATGTGAGCTCCATCCCCTTCTTGTTCCCCAGAGGAAGTGGGAGGACGTCACCATGGATTTTGTGACTGGATTGAGGCTGAGCCGGAGTTTTGATGCCATATGGGTCATAGTTGACAGATTGACGAAGACGGCACGTTTCATTCCTATTCGAGAGATGTGGCCGGTGAGCAGATTAGCAGAGGAGTACACTAGGCAGATAGTGAGACTCCATGGTGTACCGAGGACGATCGTCTGTGACAGAGATGGACGACACTTTTGTTGAGCCGGACCACACTTTTGTGGAGCCGGACCACACTTTTGTGGAGCCGGACCACACTTTTGTTGAGCATCCGATTGTAGTCCTAGAACGAGGTATGAGACGCCTGCGTTCGAAGGACATACCTATGCTTAGGATACAGTGGTCGGGACGAGGACCTGAGGAGGCTACATGGGAGACTGAGGATAGTATCCAGAGGAACTATCCAGAGTTCTATGCCGAGATAGGTGCACCAGTAGGATCACCGAGTAGATCTTAGTACTAGCTTGGTGAGTCTTATATGCTTATATGCTTATATGCTATGATGTGTTTATTTTCATGCTAGCTTTGATGTGATTATGATCTTATTAGATCTTGTTATGCTAGTATGTTTTCCTGTTTATAGCTGGAGATGGTTCTTTCCTCCATGCTATTGCGTTACGTTTAGGATTTAGCTGGAGATGGTTCTTTCCTCCATGCTATTTTGATGGACATAGTAGTGCTGGAGATGTACTTCCTCCATGCCTTTCTGTTATGGTTATGATACGGCTAGAGATGTGCTTCCTCTATGCCTTGTGATGTGTTTATAGCTGGCTAGAGATGGTTTCTCTAGGCCTTGGATAGTATAGTTTGCTGCTGGAGTTGATGATTTCCTCCAAGCTTATGTTTCAGGTTATAGAGAGTGTTACCTCGGCTTCTGAGTCCGAGTGGTTTTAGGATCTTGCAAGTTTCGGGACGAAACTTGTTTTTAGGGGGGTGAGATGTAAGAGCCTTTTTTTTCGGGCCGAGTTTGATCTTTGACCGAGCTCGACTTTGGCCGAGATTGGCCTAGGTTATAGAGAGTGTTACCTCGTTTTCGTAGACCCCTTTGACCCGTGTTTTACTCTTTCTTTTGCCTTCCTCTTTAAGTTACACCTTGGCTGAATGAGCAACAACTTCTCACCCATTTCCAGCTTCTCACGATCCCTTACTTTCCTTCTCTCCTCCTTGATCTTGCTTGTGTTCTTGGATGTGTGGAAGAGTTTTGTGTGGCTTTCTGGGTTGTGATGCTTGTGATGTATGTTGCTGAGCTTGAAGCCAGCTGTGAGGCCTTGGTTCTGTTCTTCCCTTGCTAAGCCATAGATGTGGTAAGCCTCTTCCCTTGTTCTCTTCTTCCTTTCCCTTGAATCCATCTTCCTTAGCTTAGGATTAGATGAATGGAGTATAGATTAATGTTGGTATGTGTATGTATATGTATATGCTTGGTTTTGGCTGAGTGAAGACGTGAATTGATCACGTGAAGAGTGAAAGAGGATTCGCGGGATCTTGCTCTGCGTTATCGCCGCCCCCGCGGCCGAGAGTCACCGCCGCGCCGTGCCAACGCCGTGCCTGCGCTTGCCAGCGACCTTGTCACCGCTCCCGCGGCTACGTCCCGCCGCGCCTGCGGCCGCTTATTTTCCGCCCCTGCGTCTTCCGTTCACGCAGGTGCGTCTTGTCCCAGGACTACCTATAGTTAGGTAGTTCCTTTCCTTTCTAGTATGAGGGAACTAGTATCATGCTAGGTATCGGTTTATGATGCGTATGATATAGATATGCCGGTTACGGCCTTGAGGTTATGAGTTGGATGTGATACCTTATGGATCCCTTGGGTCTAGGTGTGACCCTTTGTGTGATAGGATTGTGATATATATATGTGTGTCTTGTATAGGCTGTGTTGTCCTTCAGTTTGGAGTGGACGTTTTTGAGAGTGGATCATACTTGAGTTACTTCTGAGATCGAGGTAAGTCCATAGGACTTACTTAGCTACTATCCTTATATTGGATGTATGCTTGAGTGGTGTTTGTTATATGCTTTATAGCATGCTTATGATTATGATAGTCACCGACCTATATTATATTGACCGCCCATTGTAATGGATGTGATAACCTTTCCCTTTCATCCCGTAGTGGAGTCTGGGAGGTTCTCTGTATTCAGGCCAGATCTGGTATAAAGGAAGGCCCTCACCGTTCCCACAGGGTACACGGGAGGTGTGCTGATACTACTCCAGTTGGTTAGAGTACTCAGAGGCGGGAATTATATTCCATGTGTCACCTATCTTCATATATATATATATATATATATATATATATATATATATATATATATATATATATATATATATATATATATATATATATATATATATATATATATATATCTATTTATACATTTAAGTGATTCAACTTATTAAAGATAATAAACCGGGTAAATGTTTGATATCATGCTGAAGTGTTTATCCTTTCTGATGTGTGTTTTTGCTTTAGCATCTTCTTATATATGTGTATAGTTAGCTAACGGTTTCATACCGTGTTGTAGATCCCTCGCAGGTTAGGAGAACTGCGGAGTGATCCAGAAAGGGTGATCTGCTGAGGGCTCCGTACACTGGGCGACATCGTGGGATTTTGGGGTTTATCCTTATTGTACGGATTTGAGTTTGACTTTGTACTCAGCAGTATCTTGTATCTCCTTTTTGATATGTATGTATATATATATATATATATATATATATATATATATATATATATTATCAGTTTTTATGTTTTGTTTTAATCTATTGGTGCCTTGTTGTAAGATTCAGTGAGGTTGTTGTCAGGCTAGGGCCAGGATCCATTGTGAGATCCTAGCCCAGTAGCACTCCGAGTCCTACGGATTTGGGGTATTACAGGGGAATTACTTCGGTATCTTTAATTGCCAAAGTAGACTCCCCCACTCGTGTGGATCAGTTTATGCCTATCTGTTGTTGCAATGTTGTCTATAAAATCATCACCAAACTAATAGCAAACAGATTGGGTCCGTGTCTTGGGTATCTTATTGACCCGGCACAATCTGCTTTCATCCCAGGGAGTTTGATGTCTGACAATATCTTCGTTGTCCAGGAACTTCTACGGAGATATAGTGTCCCGAAAGACACTAAGCGATGTTTCATGAAGATAGACTTGGCTAAAGCTTATGATACGATCTCTTGACAGTTCCTCCGTTATGCCATGACGGAGTTAAGTTTCCCGACCAGGTTCATTGACTGGGTGATGGAGTGTGTAACTACGACTTCTGACTCCATCTGGGTAAACAAAACTATGCATGGCTTCTTCAACAATAAAGGTGGGTTAAGACGGGGTTGCCCTATGTCTCCTTTGATGTTTGTCATCTGCATGAAATTCCTTTCCAGGATGATACGCGGTGAGACGGCCAAACCTGACTTCCGTTTTCATCAGCACTGTGAGGATCTCAGAATCTCTCATATGATGTATGCGGCTGATGTCGTCCTCTTCTGCAGAGGAGATGGTAAATTTGTAAGCATCCTTATGGACTACTTACACAAATTTGAGAAGATTTCGGGCTTCGCTGTTAGTCTCCCTAAATCTTCTATCTTCCTTGCTTCCGTCTCTGAGACAGAGGCAAATGATCTAACCTTGCTTTCGGGATTCTCTACGGGAACTTTTCCTTTCCGGTACCTGGGAATCCCGATTGCACCTCATGTCCTCCGTGCAGCTGATTATTCCCCTCTTATTGATAAGATTGGGAAGTACATCTGTGCGTGGAACAAGAGGTATCTCTCTTTTGCAGGTAGACTTGAGCTGATCAGGACGGTCCTACAGGGTACGGAGAACTTTTGGTTATCTTTGCTGCCGGTCCCCTCTTTGGTGATGGACAGGTTGATAGGATTATGCAGACAGTTCCTATGGAGTTGGCCTAGAGTTGCATGGACACAGGTGTGCATGCCCCGTAAAGAGGGCGGTTTGGGTCTCCTTAACCTTAGATGTTGGAACTCGGCATTTATATGCAAGTACTATTGACACATCCATGCTAAGAGGGACAACCTCTGGGTAAGGTGGATCCGTCACAGATATTTGCAGGTGGTGGAGCCAGAGCACTGGATAGCCCACTAACGAGACTCGCCTCTGGTAAAGGCCATCATCGAAGCTAGAGAAGAGGCAACCACTTTTATGGACGAGGATACGACGCTAGATGAGGTGCTTGAGAGTTGTTGCCAGGGAGGCACGTTCAGAGTTGCTGAGGCCTATGACATGATCAAGAAGCATGGAGAAACGGTCGACTGGTACAGGATAATCTGGGATGTAGGCAACACGCCCAAGCACCGCTTTATACTTTGGATGGTGATTTTTGGTCGCCTTTCTACTGGAGATAGACTGCATTTCTTAAATATTGACCCCACCTGCCATTTATGCGGCCTAGAGAGTGAGTCGCATGACCACTTGATCTTTGGTTGTACGTATGCGAGGGAGGTATGGAGACATATTTGCCATGGATTCCGGATGCCTGGACACATGTATTCGAGAGCCGACGTCTTGACCTACCTTCTCAGTACTACATCAAGGAGGAGCTGGACGAGCAGAGCACACATATATGTCTTCTCTACGACGGTGTACTACCTATGGCATTCTAGGAATGCTCTGGTGTTTGGCCGGAACAAGATCCCCATTGATGTCCTGGTCCGGATGATTAGAGGTCACACCTACACATTGCTATATAAGGCTTTCCCTTCCAGGATTGGGGAAAGACTTGATCGAGGTGTAGTTTTCCCATGTTTTTTATACCAGAGTTGTATTTTGCTCTTGGTTTGTATTGCTTTTTATGGACACTTTGTACCGGACTAGGGACTCATTTGCTGATGGCTTTGCCGAAGGTGAATGATACCTTGATCCGATGGCTAGACACATCTGGTTTATGAGTGTCCCTTTCTGTTGATGGCTATGCCGAAGGTGGAAGGGCCTTATGACAGTGCCATGAGTTTACTTTTATTATTCAGTCTGACGTAGATGGTATGTTTAGAAGGCTTGCATGCTTATCTAGAGTACTTGGGCGCTTCCTAGCCCTTTATGTTTTTTGATGATGTACTCTTGTGTTATGCAGGCTTAGCTAGGACTACCCTGATCCTAGTTAAGTATTATTTCTTCTTACTTTAATGAATTTACCATTTACCAAAAAAAAATAAAAATTACTGAACGTTGGAATGATGAGCTTGTTGTGTGTTTGAGGTTTGTGAAAATGGAATGGGAGAGAAACATAATCATGGTAGTCAATAAAGGAGATTTACTTTTAATTTTATTTTTTAGAAAAAAAAACTTAATTTACCAAATACTTACTTAAATTCCTAAAATGGGGTTTCTAAAACACTTTAGATCGAATCCAAAACCACAATCTAATTTACAAAACTATAACTAAACAATTCTAAAAATTAAAGCCAACAAGAAAACTAAAAAAAACAACCTAAAAACTCTAACTAATCACACCCAAAGTCAAAGCTTCTGAAAAAAACCATAAAGTCAAAGCTTTTACAAAATATAAACTTAAATCGGTTTGCCCACATAGTCACAAGTCTCAACTTCCCCTTATGGTCTCCATAATATACTTGATGGTTAGATGTCCATCATTAAGTCATTAAATCTAAGTTAAAAATGATAATATTCTGCTTAATTTATTTGTTATTTTGTCTTTTTCCTTATCGCTATTTGATTAGTTCTTTTATTTTTAGATGAGTTTGCATCATCAATCATCATTCACTTTCGCATTATTCCATACATATTTTAAAACACTTCGAAGATGTTAAACACTCCACCAGATATCACCTACTTTCTATATATTTTGCATTATCTAACATTAATTTATCTTATTTCATTAATCATATATATTCACAACTTCTAATTTATCAACTGAAGATGAAGATTGCTTAGTCCTAGTCGTATAATAAAAATGATGTTTTTGAGTTATTATGGCATATGCTATAACCAATAGCACTTCAATTACATTACAATTCCACGTTATGACAAATAGTTCATAATTTAAGCATTTCAAACCAGACTTTTCTCCATATATATAAAAAAAATTGTAATTGTCCAATATTCCGCGTCGGGCTATGTCAAAACGTGGAACATAAAATACAACGTGCGTCGGAGTTAAACCTCTTTGCATTAATACGTGCCAAATTATTTTTTTGGCCCTTCAAATTTTCTCTGAACAAAAAAAAGGAAAAAAAAAAGTGCTGAATTGTATGGGAAGAGGGGAGGCACAAAGATTATCCGGATTATCTGATCTGAAGAAACTTTAATCAACAAAGAAGGCATCATCAGAATTCCATATCTTTTTCATATCAGCCTGGTACTACTTTACAAGATATGATGTTTAAATTGAATTTTGATGGGTTTTGTTTTGCATTTGGAGCTACTGTATGTTTAGATCCTCAAATGCAGCTTACCTGTTTGTTGAAATGCCTCAAAGAGCTGATAGACTGTGGAGGTCACCTCACCTAGTTTTTTTTATTCTTTTGTACAACGGAAGCTAGCTTATATGAACAGAGTTCACAAAGTTTAAGCCTCCAACATAGATCAGACAATAAGATAATGACTTATGGATGTCAAAAACATGGCAATATGTATATATGTAGAGAAACCATTGAAACATGGTATGTTTTTCTCCCTTGCAGTCAAAGCCTTGTGGTAGGTTATGGAGGACAAAGAAGGCGGTGACGCTGGAGGAGGGCATGTGGTGGCGATTGCTCTAAACGGTGGGTCAAAGAGCAAATATGTTATCAAGTGGGCATTAGAGAAGTATCTCCCTGAGGGCAAAGTATCATTCAAGTTGATACACATCTACCCTGTAATTTCTGCTGTGCCTACACCAAGTAAGCAAAACCCTTTTAACTTTTCTTCTATTTAAATGCATTCTTCAATGTGATTATTATATTCAGGAAAAATTACAGTAAAATGCAGGGAGTTTATGCAATTTTCCTTCATCTTGAAATTTCAACTTGATTTATGGTGTCTTTGGACATGGTCATTGGTTAGCTGATCTTTGCTTTGGTATTTGATTTCCAGTGGGGAACTTGATCCCACTCGCACAAGTACGAGATGATGTTGCAACTGCTTACAGAAAAGAAGTAGAATGGCAAAAAACTGAATTGCTTCTTCCCTATCAAAAACTGTGTATTTACAAAAAGGTTCAAGCTCTCTTCATCCTACAAATTTGGAATACCTCTAAGCTTAAGATCAATAGTTAATTTTTGCAACAATATGATGCAGGTTCCAACTGAAATTGTTTTAATTGAATCGGATAAAATTCAAAGTGGCTTATCCATGGAAATAGCTAAACATCACATCAAGGAACTTGTGGTTGGAGCTTCATCTAATAGCTTGTTCTCAAGGTACTAAACAAGTGACTCATCATTATCAGCCTTATTCTTCGTTGTGATCATGAATGTGCTTATTGACATTGAAAAGAAAAATACTTGTGTAGGAAAATGAAGAACCAAATGTTATCATCATTGATCTCAGAATGGGCTCCTGGATTCTGTACTGTCTATGTTGTGTCCAAAGGGAAGTTGGAATCCCTTCGCCCATCAGAGGCAGAGTCAATCGGAAACATTACAGATGACAACACGAGCGCTTCAAGTGATTCTAGTGATGCCTCATCAAAATATAGTTCAAGTACACTAGGTAAGTCCTTTATTGTTTCATTAAAATTAAAAAAAAGAAAGAAATATAATTAGTTCATACCAAGTGCGGATATGTATATGCAACTGATTTTTCTAGCACAAAGAATAATGTTACAAGGCTTAATGAAGCATACTCTTTGTGTTGTGAAAGATCAGATCAAGTAGTAATGAGAAAACATTTACATATGGATATAGGTTTCCTATTGAGGGACACAACTACATTTCCAATGAGTGAACCTGAAGTGACAAACTATTCTTCTAAGCATGATCATACTATCCCTGCTCATAGAGTTGGGAGAGAACTATCTAATATAACAGACACTTCAACAGAACGAGGATCCTCATCTTCAGACTCTCCCTTCACGTCTCCTTCCCTGACAATGACCCGGATGGAAATTTCACCGAGTAGAAAACCAGCTTTCAATGAAACCATGCGTGAGGCTACAGACCTCGCCCGCTGGAGATCTGTTGATCTAAGGGATGAGGAGGATGCTCTCAATTTCGTTGCTGGTAACTCTATGACGTCCCCATCTACCACCAGGAGCTTTACAACTGAAGGCAGATCTTGGATATCAGAACAACCATCACATTTAGCTCTGAATCCACCTCAATCACCCCAGGTCAACCTAGTTTACCTTTTACTGTTTGCTATTTGTTTATTTTTATTATATCTTTCATTAACTAAAATCTAGCTATTATTACCATATAAGTCAAGATGAAATAAAATATTACTATTCTAAAAAGGCAATATTTACCTAATTGATATTTTTACCTTCTAAGTACATTTCAAATTTGATAAGAAGATTTTTTTGCATGCATTCATTTTCTAATATACGATTGGTAGATTTTCTTTCAAACTTATTTTTTAACTATTGAAAAATACAATGTATTACATTTATAATTAACCAAAGAAAATGTGCTTTTAGTTATAAATGTTAGATAAATATAATTATAAAAATGTATTTCACGTTAAAAATTTTTAGAAAAATACGGGAATTACACTAGTTGTTCTTATACATGCCTTTTTGTCTTGCAATGATCCCAATATATATTTTGACCTTATTTAGCAGACAAGCGTTAACATGGAGGTTGAGAGGCTCAGAATGGAACTAAGGCATGTAAGAGGCATGTACACAATAGCTCAAAGTGAGACAGTAGATGCCACTAGAAAGGTAAAAGAAAAAATATTTGTCTTAATTTGAATTAGAATTTTTTTACAATTTCATTGCAATTACTGTTCTTGAATCAAACAGTTAAACGACTTAAGCAAGCTGCGGCTGGAAGAAGCAATAAAGCTCAAGGAGATCAATGATAAGGAGGAGAAGACCAAGGAAGTAGCGCGGATGGAGCAGGAGAAAGCAGAAGCCGCAAAGAAAGAAGTTGAGTATGTAAGGGAATGTGCTATTAGGGAATCATATCAAAGGAGGGAAGCTGAGTTGTTTGCTGCCCGTGAGGCCAAAGAGGCAGAGAAGCTCAAAAACGTACTTGCGAGTCCTATTCAACAGTATCAGAAGTTTGCTTGGGAAGACATTGTTGTTGGCTCGTCATCTTTTGCTGAAAAGTACAAGATTGGAAAGGGATCATATGGTACAGTCTACAAGTGCAAGTTACATCACACTACTGTTGCTGTCAAGGTTCTTCACTCCAAGGAGGGCTCCCAAAGCAAACAATTTCAGCAAGAGGTAAAATTATCAAGAAAACACAAATTATTTACTTATAAATATTAGGGCATGTTTGGTATCCATATCTAGATATGTTTATTGGATAGGTTTTAGTTTATGAAAGAGGAAGAAAAAATATAAGGTATATGAAACCTTGGTTTTTTTAGTACATCAAAAGAGGAGAAAAAGTGTGTGAGGGATATCAATCTGATATCGATATAATTATATACCAAACACTAAATATCAACTTTTTTACGTTGATACCCATATCTCATATCTAGATATGGATGCCAAACTAGCCCTTAGTGATTCCTATGACTTCAATATTACTAAAAACACCTATTGAATCTTTGGTAGACATTGACTCAAAATACTTTTTGTATTTCCCTTGAAATTCTTTTCAGCTTGAAATTTTGAGCAGAATTCGCCACCCTCACCTACTGCTTCTCGTAGGAGCGAATCCTGAACATGGTTGTCTAGTTTACGAGTTCATGGAAAATGGTTCGTTAGAAGAGAGGCTGTTCCGCGACAACCACACACCTCCTATCACCTGGTATGACAGATTCAGGATAGCTTGGGAGGTGGCATCAGCTCTTGCCTTCCTCCACAACACCAAACCCAAGCCAATTATCCATAGAGACTTAAAACCAGCAAACATATTACTTGATCAAAATCTTGTTAGCAAAATAGGTGATGCTGGTCTTTGCACCATGCTTAATCTTGACCTTTCGTCTATGACCATGGCTTCTAGGACTCTTTACAAGGATACTAGCCCGGTTGGTACTCTTTGTTACATAGACCCTGAGTACCAAAGAACAGGACAGATTTCTGCTAAGTCTGATGTCTATGCCTTAGGGATGGTCATTCTCCAACTATTGACAGCTAAGCCAGCTGTTGGCATTGCTCATGTTGTGGAGGACGCGATAAATGAGGGACGTTTGATGCAGATACTTGATCAGGATGCTGGGAAATGGCCGGTTAGAGAGGCAACGGAGATGACTTTATTGGGACTCCAATGTTCAGAGTTGAGGAGAAAGGATAGGCCTGATTTGAAGGATAAGGTTCTTCCGATTTTGGAGAGGTTGAAGGAAGTTGCTGATGAGGCTAAGGATGTTGTTGCAAATGGTCCTGCTGCTCCTCCCAGCCACTTTATATGCCCTATACTTAAGGTATGTTTCCTCCATAGACATTAAAAAAATTCAATCAAAATTTCAAGATTTCGATGATCTTGAGCTATATTTATAGGACTTTAATGATAGTAGTGTTGCATCCTTCTTCTATAGAAGGAAGTGAAAATGCTGTATCTAGGAGGGTGTATCACCTAATGCTTAGGTGTTGAAGTAACGCCATACTTGGGCCCGTTTGGTATCTATATCTGGGTATCAACATTAAAAAAACTCATATTTAATGTTAGTATGTTAGGTATCCATATATAGATATCATTGTATTAGATATTGATAGCCAAATTTTTTTGTCATGGAGAGGAAGAATATAAGATATCTGATACCACTAATTTTTGGAGTATATCAAAAAAAGGAGAAAATGCGTAGATTAAATTATAACTTGATATACTCCTAATGCACTTGTTTTCCATTCTTGATATACTCAACAAATGAAAAAACTAGAGGTATCACATATCTTTTTTTGTCCTTCTTTCATTCTTTCTATCTTGAACTCTTTCTCTAGAGAAAAATCTTCATAAAATTTATCTTCTTTGTGTTGTCATTCATATATTAAAACCTACCAAACAAAGATATTGGATATCAATCTTATACCCATATCTGTATATAATGATATCCAGATATGGATACCAAACATGGCCTTAAAAAGATCCATATGTGTTGTTTGTAGGATGTGATGGACGACCCGTGTGTGGCATCGGACGGATACACTTACGATCGCAAGGCAATAGAGATGTGGGTCAAGGAAAACGACACCTCACCGACAACAAACTTCCCTCTAGCAAACAAGAACCTCATACCAAACTACACTCTTCAGTATGCTATTTCGGAGTGGAAGGGGAGAAGGAAGTCTCCACTGAACTCAATGAGGTCAATGTAAAGGAGCTATCTTTATTATGATCAATGTTGACATTCTCTTTTATCCTTTGTTGGTTCTCAATTCAATTCATTCAAATTTATGTGTCCATCCCTTCTAAATATGTACTTGTAAGTGTATAGCTTGTGATGTTTGTAGAGATGATGAATATATGTACTTCCCTAACTCGAATCTCTGTGATGGAGAAAACTTGTGTTGTAGAAATTTTGCTCATGGCAGATGAAAGGTTATGAAATTGATTGAAAATTATGCTTATATGATTGTTTGTGTTGTATAGTGATGGTTTTGGGTGCTCACAAACCATACAAGGATGAGAAAAGGAAGCAATATGACGTAAATAGTCTAGCTCATAACTTGAGCATGCATATGAAATGAAGTTTTGTGTGTCTTACATGGTAGTGTAGACATGTTGAAGATGTATTCCATGTAAACCTCCTCGACGGTCAACTTTTCGAAGTCAAAATTGTCTTTAAGTAAGGAAGTGGTGGGAATAAATTCCGCTTTCTTGTTGTTAGGACGGAATGTGGACAAATTAAACCAAAATTTAAACACAATAAACTTACTCGTTTTATGTGGAGGAAAAAAAATTACACAACACTTTATAAGAAAATGTATCACATTTAAAAACAATTGAAATATGTTTCTTTGATGACATTTTTGTCACCAACAACTTATATAATTTAGTGTTGTTAACAACACAAAAAACAACCAAAGAACAAAATAGGTTGTGTTAGTTCCGTCAACAACACCACAAACTCCAAAATTGTGTGTTGATGATGTCAACACCATCACAATATCAAAATAATGTGTTTTGTACCTTTTGGTATGTAATTAGGTGATGTCAACAACACCACGACACCAAAATAAGGTGGTTTCGTTTTGTCGTCAACACTATAAACACCAAAATAAGTATTTGGAGTTGTCAACAACAACACAAATAACTTATTTTGGTGTTTATGTGTCGTCAACAACACCACAAGAATAAAATAATATATTTTCGTATTATCAACAACACTTAAAATATCAAAGTAAGGTGTTTGGGTAATGTCAACAATACAATAATACCAAAATACCAAAATAAGGTATTTTGGTATTGTAAAAAGAGTAAAAGACTCAAAACACCAAAGGTGTTTGGGTATTATCATCAACACCACTATACCAAAATAATGTGTTTTTTGGTGATGTCGGTAACACCATAAACATCTTAACTTGGTGTTGTCAACAATACTCGAACACTCAATAACGATGTTTTGGTAATGGAACAACACCATTACACAAATATAAGGTGTGTGACAACACCATAACACAAAAACAAGGTGTTTTGGTATTGTCAATGACTCAACAACACCACAAACTTAAAATTGAATTGTTTAGATATATCAACAACATAAAACACATTCAAACATTTAACAATGTAAAATCATTAGAAACTCAAATTATTTAATAATAGAGAATCGTTCAACTATTTTCAACAACATAAAATAAACTTTCACAATGAAGAATCACTATAAACTCAATACCAAATAATTTTTTTCTTAAATCCAAAATCAATGATTCTTTGGTTAGTAACCTTTTAAAGCACAAATATTACAAGCACAATTATTTTTTTTGGGTTCTTACAGAGGATACAATCCTAGTTATACCTGGAATAGTATCTGGGGAGCCAAGGCTCTACTGATTGAGGGTCTGGGGTGGCGAATTAGATCTAGCAGGAAGGTTAATGTGTTGCAGGATTGTCGGATTCCCACGAGAGATGGTCGTACCGAAGGCTTATGGATGACACAGTTATTGACCATCTGAGTACTGTGGAATCTTAATTAACCATGATACACGCACATGGGACTTGGCCGTTATACAAGCACTTCTGCCGAGTGACGCTCATGACATTGTGACTTGTGAGTATACATCTCTCAGTAACAAACTCAGTGGATACACGTTGTTGGAGCTACTATACAAGCCTCCCTTTCACTGCCTATATGTACAGTGTTGCATCGAATTCTAGATGTTTTGAAAGACCGGGTATTGAGGAGTTCTTTGTGATGGGATGGATTGCTTGGCGAAATGAAGCTCTTTTCCAGACTGAACCAAGACCGGACTACCTCATTACCCGTAGGTTGCGTGCTTATGTGTTTGACTACAAACTCTTTACTTAGTCTTCAATGGTTGGTGTTGCTCCTCCGTCTCACCCGGCACTCTGGACACCACCACCACTGGGGCACGTCAAGGTTAACACGGATGTGACTATTTTAACGAACGAAGCGGTGGGTCTAGTTAACTCCTATGGGTTTATTATTGTTGTGGGGCTAAAGCGGGTCCGAGGGTCGTACGAGGTCCATACAGCAAAGCTTATGGCTATGCTCTTTGGCGCACAAGTACTCCAACGCTTGGGCCTCTCCCACGCCACCAGTCCGATGATACTGACACTCTTAGGTGTATCCATATTGTCTTGCGAGGACCAGATGACGATAACCGTACTTATGCTGAATTACTTGCTGCTGACTACAGAGCTCTTTCATCCACTATTCCTTCTTGTTCTTGTGCCCATGTTCTTCGCTCTGGTAACAAGGTGGCCCATTATGCGGCTCGTCTAGGTCTTATGCAAGATGATGAACTATATTATTTGTCTGATTCCCCGCCTGCTTTGATTGAGCTAGCAGAAATATAAGTTAGTTTTTCCGGAAAAAAAAGAAGCTACTATATCGAGTTTGAAAGCCGAAACTAAAAGTTGTTATAGCATTAAACCTGTTTCTGTGTCCATTTTTATGCTTTTGGTTTGAAAAGATTATCTATGTTCTTGAATGGACTTCAATGTTGCTATTGGAAGAATATGATTGGTTTAGTGTTTCTAAAAAGTGTGTTTGAAGTATGAGTTTTGGAATGAAACAATTGCAATTGTAGGTCATATATAATGGTTAGTTTTGTGATGGTGACAAGTTTATGCTCATTTTTACAATTTCATATTTTCTATAGGTTGGTTGACAAAAAAATTCATTCAGGTTGGGTTAAGTTAAGATTATTGACCATGTAAAGTGTCAAGTGAAACAATCAAGAGAAGGTAAAAAGGTGTGACAGAAATTTTTTTGGAATATGCTCTCAGTACTACTGCAATGGGAAATCATATCAAGAGGATATGTTACAAAGAAATATGTTCTCGCAACTTCTCTATCGTGTATCACTGTAAAACCCACCGCTATAAATCCACAACTGTATCATAATGGAAGGAGAAAACAATGGCTGTTGTATAGGTCTCAAAAGAACTACGGGGTAGCAAAAGAATGACAGTAGGTGGAAATAGTAAATAGGCCATATTACTTCCTGTGTGAACATGTATCAGTCAAAATAGCCCCATGAACTCTTTCGTATCAGCAATGCGGTTCAACATTTTCTAACAAAATCACATTCTGGGTCGGGTTACCTGCAAGGAAGCACTGGGTGTGAGTATGTTGGTCATATACGCACCACAAATAAATAAGTTTAATAGGCAAGAAATAAACAAGTTATAGGAGCGGACTTATTAAACAAAGCACTTCAAACAAGGGCAAAATGACCATTTATCCAATATTCCCTCCATTCACGAATAATTGTCGTTTTAGACTTTTACACATTTGCACCCTAATCAATATTACTTAGGTAGTCGTGATTTTCAGTATAAAAAGTAAAAGAATGATCAGGGTATATTTCATAGGCTTCTTAATAAGAGTGCAAAATGCTAAAACTACAATTATTTGTGAACAGGGAATAGATGAAAGATTCTATAAGGGATATAATTGACAAATCATAATGATACTAGAGATACTGTCGATACAATAACAGTAGGAGGGTTTTACAGGTTACCTTATCTGGGAAGAAGTGGTTGTCTATCATCAGGTACACGATGAGTAGTCTAACAATGGAAATTAGTGAAACAAAATTAAAAACTATTAGATTGATCAATCAACATTTTGAAACAATTAATCAACACCACAAAATCGTAAAGTTAAAGCTCAAACCTCCTCACTTGCTCCTGCTGCCATATTAATGATATCTTTTGACCTGAAATTATAATTTAAGAGTAGCCATCACGTAATCGTGAAAATGCAAGATACACCCCAAAAAAAGGGAAGTTGATCTAAAGATGCTTGACATGATAAGTTCATACCTCATATCATGTTTCATATCCATTACTTCTACTGCACCATTAGCCGTTTCCTCTTTGCCTTTAGAAAGATGTGAAAAGAACTGAAAAAGATGCAGCACAAAAATCAGTAGAAGAAGGGTGGGAAAGGATGGACCTGCTGAAATTAACTTTAGGGCTCTTAATTCTTCTATCAGTTACCTGATGCATTGAGATGAAAACAATGGAAATTCCTAAGACGAAGTTCATTGTTAGTTTATGACCAAATAACGCTGCAGATGCTATGCCCGTGAAAATTGTAGCCACAGTCGAGGAATACTTCTTCAATATTGTATCTGAGCATAGTCAATTTGAAAAATACACATGTAAAATATGATATTCACGACAGAAAAAACATGAAAGGGAATAAGATGTCATCAGTATGCAATGTATATTTTCCATTTTCAGTTGTCCAAAATTGGACACCATGGTTACCTGCATATTTGAAGAAAAAGGAAGATAGGATTCCCTGGGCAGCATTGTTCAATACAAGCAGCATAGTAGCTTTGGAATGCCCTTGAAGAATGTCAAAGCTCTCAGGACCTACACATCAAAAATATTTTCAGAAGGACTAATGAACACACATTGCAAAAATATGCAAAAGGAGTTATGTGTACCTTTAATAACTACAGTTCCCAATATTGCTAAAAAGTTGAATATTGCACCATATCCATACAAGAAAAGGTTCTGCATAGGCAATGATAGCAAATGTCAATATGCATATCTACCACTTAACCATACTTGTAAATACACTATATCTAAACTTGATTCAGGGAAGGATAGTAGCACTTGTAAGGGTACGTATTTGCAAGCAGACAGTTATGTAATATCGTTATGATTATGGATTACAGCTCAGATAACATTGCAATTAAGCATGGGAAGGCACAAACAAAGATAAGGTCCTAGATATAAGAGGTTCAACTGATAACTCATGGTCATTGGGCCAATAATGTTGGCGTAATCAACTTAAGTTTCTTTTGGATCATTTTTTAAAATCCCCCACATGGAGGGGAGAATATACTGGTCAAGTTAGTAGGAACCTCCACACCACAGGTGCATGAACAATGGTAAATGTGAAGTGACAAATGACAGTCCAGATTAGAAAGATTAGCTTTGCACAAAGCATTCCCAATATGCATTACAACCAACAGATTTGAAAATTAGAGTTCCAGAAACAATTACTTGGAGGTATATGCTTGTGTCATATTGACTCTTCAAAGCGTACTCATTGAATACAGACGCCATCGATGGTACAGTTACCTGAAATTTTAGTTAAGATGTTAGCATTTACACACGAGATTATCAGATTCAAGATGAAACGTTGCATGTAAAGTGATAATGATTGCTTGTGAACACACCTAACCATTTCATAAGTCACTTACAAAAATCAAGGTATAAATGTATGCTCCAGTAGCAACAACAGGAACCCCCATTTCTGTCATACCCTTGGGTACAGATTGCATTTGATTAATGGTGATCCCTATAAGCAAAAGAGCAAGAGCTTCCCACTGTGACAAGGATAAAATTCCAAATGTCAGAAAGCAATGGTGGATAACTTCTGTATGAACACTACATAGTCAAGCGAAGTTCTAGTAGTCAAAAGAACTCACTTGAATGACGGAAAACCGACGTTTCATAATGATCTTTAAAAGCACTGCAATCACCAAGACCTGCATATTCAAGATAAAACCACAGGGATTCATATATCTAGTCACAAGTAATAAAAGCTTAAAACCAGTGTGTAATTTCTGGAAAAAATCAGATAAGATACTTAATGCCTACAGTTTTCCAAAGAGAGGCATGAATAGTATAAATAGCAATCAACATCAACTATGAACGTGGACATAGACCTGGTTCTTACCTTTAAATTGCTCAACATCTTGACTGTGGAAGGATTGAAGTACAGCTGAAATCAAAATGAAATAAAAATAAAGTCTTTGCTTAACAAAAACAAATAATTTTATGTTAGAAATAAAATTAAGTCAATTAACAATTTTTTTGTTCCTGTTCATTGAGCATGGAAGTGCAGATGACATATCTATGTTAATGAGAATAGTATAGTCATTCCAAATATAAGGAACGTCAGCAGAAACTGGAGGCCAAAAGGACCATACCTGCATAGTGAACTTCAGATAGTTATTTATAGCATACAGAAATGCGGGAACCGCAAGAAGCACATTGCTACGTGCAGCCTGCATGAAATAAAATCATGTGTTAAGACCAGAAAGTGCAGAGTGTTAAACTGTCGGAGATTGCCAATAAGAGACGATCAAGCAAATTTAAATCAAACTGCATTCTTATAGCATCAGCAGCATGTGCATGAAGCTTGGAGAAGGAATATCAGAGAAACTGGACCATCACTAATAAAATACAAATCAGAACTTCATGGTCTATACACTACATGTGCAAAGCCAAACATAAAATGCTAACATATGTTTGGCAAATTACAAGTAGAATCAAATTATCTTAGAAATGTAATCTCAGGTAACATCAGAGTCAGAGATACACAGACAGTCATAGCTGAATTTGTAGGCTGCAATTTCTTTGACAGTAATCGACCATCTATCTCTTCTGCAGTTATCTTTTCAAAATGTGGACTAGTTAGTTAGTTAGCTTGGAGGCTTATGTTGATATAAAGCCTATTTTGATTCCTAACTCCTAACTGCTCTTTCTCTGGAGGAATTCATATAGGAAGAGAGTTAATAGGAATATAAACTTCTAGAGAACTAGCAACCAAAAGTTTTAAAACAGAAATCTTTGAACAGCTTTGATACTTTTCTCAACTGTATATTCAGGATCTTATTAGGCTGAGCCAATGATTTTGTTTAGGATGCTCATAAAAGAATAAAAAATAAAATCTGATTATTTTTATCACTTTTCTGATACTTTGCCAGAGAGAAGCTCCCAAGAACTCCTTTGCATTTGCCTTCTCTCAAACATCTTTTGCATGACCACTTGCATTTCCTTTTACCTCCCCCACCCCGGTTTAACAACTTTACATCATCCTAGCGTTGAACTGACCAACACAAACAGGTTGCAAAACTCATAATTATCAAAGCAGTACCTGAACCAGTGAGGAGACGGAGAGAAGTGGTTTTTCTCCAACCTTTTGGCGCCTACCCTGCAAGAACAAATTATAATCAAGAACCTAAACCCAAATGTTATCCCTTCAATAAAGATCTTGAAACCAAGAATTCCTCAAAAACAGAGCAAAATTATCAGAGTTTTGCATGGTAGAGCCAGTTAGCAAAGACATCCAATAAGTCCATTTGTAAAATAAGTTATTTTATTGGTAGAAAGCAGAATTTATACCACAGGAAGTTAGAAACTAATACCCACTCCAGACCAAAGATCATAGTTTCAACATCAAGAAAGAATATTCCAAGACAATCAGATATTATAAGCTACACGATCAATAATTTGCAATATCCAAGTGCAGACCTTCAAAGAATCAGGCAGTTGCAAATTGCACAACGAATAA
This sequence comes from Fagopyrum tataricum, assembly GCA_002319775.1. Taxonomy (NCBI): domain Eukaryota; kingdom Viridiplantae; phylum Streptophyta; class Magnoliopsida; order Caryophyllales; family Polygonaceae; genus Fagopyrum; species Fagopyrum tataricum. The sequence goes on from CM008285.1 coordinate 37,577,757, forward strand.
ATCTTAAATCTATATCGAATAAAATGGTCATGGAACAATTTTCCCTGTGCTGATGATGTTGCAGTCCTACTTTCACGGTTCTTTATTTCCTTCTCTATTACATGTATAACATTCAAAATAAGATTGAACACATTTAGGTCCATCATTTCTCCATCTCCACATAAAATGGTCAACTTCTAATGCTTACCTCTCTCACCTGTTTTGAAGTCTTTTATCTTTTTTTCCTGTCCCTAGACATTTCTGTCATAAACATGTCACCCCAATCCCCATAGAACCTTAATGTTTGACATTCCACAGAAAAACTAATAATAGTATATACCACCCAATTCATGCAAAAGCTAAAACTTTACCTGATTTATACATAACACAATGCAATGTGTTCATTTGGCATTCAAGACCGTAATTTTTCCAAAGCATTATCAGGATTCCAGAACAACATATCCCACAATGAGAAGTTGCGTAAAAAAACGCATACGGAGTTAACCTTGAAGATTAACACAAGTAAACTCTATGGAATAAATTAAGACAACCAGAACTCGGTGCAAATAAACCTCTAATTGCAGATTAAGATCACTAAAAAGCAGTTTCAAAAATTACCTACTCTTCATTTCACAGAATCACAGCTAAATGGCATGGCTAAACAACATACAAAGCTAGCAGAATTGAGCATTACATACAAAACCTTTTAAGTATTCACATCTTATTGCATGGTAGAAATATGGTTTTAGTTATTCAATACAATCTACCATTTATTCCATATAAAAATTATTTTCATACCATATCAGTATATCGCCAAGGTAATTACAGAAAGACCAAGAAACCAAAAATATTAGCACTTTAAGACAAGAAAAATGGTCAACTTTACCTGGATGATAAGCATAACGATTGCAAAGAGAACCTTTGCAAGCTCTGTCAAAAAGTTTACACTAACGGGGCTAAAGTTGAACTTCCCATCCACCTTGGACATGTACACCAAAATTGGCTGACAGGAAAATGAAGTACTTTAGGTGAAATACAGGCCCAGAATGTGGCAAGGAAGCTTAGTAAAACAACGTTAAATCAATGCAAATCTGTAAAGATGTAAAGGGCCTATGTATTCATCAAATGCCATCAATCACCTGTAAGCCAACAAGCATGCAATCACCAACAACTAAAAGCACATTCAATGCACGTTGTTTTGACGAAACTTTACTGCGGTGACTGTCATAGGCCCTTGCAATGGATTTGCTAGATGGAGAGTGCAGCTTCGAGTGGCAAACGCTACACTCTATCATCCCTTTTTTCATTGATTCGCCCTTCTAATCTCTCTCAGCAGTCAGCAACTCCAGAAAATGGGAATTTCTAGCAACTCAAATAACTAAATGTGTCAGCAGTGATATTGAATTCAGAACTTGAATGACATTCACGAAGTACACCGACAAAGAAAAAACTTCCACTCAACAAAGACGTCAAATCCCCAACACATCGGAAGAGTAAAAAAAGTCGTTTTCGTTATCACAATTTTTTGGAGCAAACTTTTACCTCTCAATTGAAACAAAAACAACATAACAAAACTCAAACTTGCAGTCCAACATAAACTACAAGATCCAAACAAGCATTCCAAAATCCAATCAAAATGTCATCCAAACAACTCAACTAAATCAAGCGAGCACAATTCCAACCTCACACAAGCATTTTTAGTACATCATAGATCCCTCTGAACCTAGATCGGATGCAAAAACCAGGATTGCCAAATGAAGAGAGTAAGAAAACACGAAACATAGCCCAAACCGCATCAAAAGCAGCAAGAAAACCAGATCTTGACTTTCAAACTTAACTCGCTATTGTACTTGAATACGATCGATACAGCGAAAGCTCATACTCAAACCAAAGCTGAAGAAACTGACCTGTAGTTAGATTAGATGATCGCCGGAAGTAGAATTCAACAAACGGTGGCTCAGGAAATTCCGGCAAGATCCACGGTTCTCTTGAGCCGGAAACGCGGATCCTGGCCTTGATCCGAAGAGAAAGCGATGGGAAATGGCAGTTCTAGGGTTAGTGATTCAGAATTAGTGAGAGTTGAACTGTAATTAAGATGTACGATGTGAGCTTCCCTCTCTCTCTCTCCCGGAATCTGATAAATGCGAAGAATATGCAGGGCGAGGATTGGGAGTTTCTTCGCTGTTGTATTCTTCAAATCGCAACAAGTACCTTTTACGTATCGTTATCGTAATTTCCCAATTTCACCCTTACCTACTTATTTATTACCTTGGTCGTTAAATAAAAATAAAATGGAAAAGATACCACACCCAAGGTGTGACCAACTTTCTCGACTCTCTTCGCCATGTCTCCGTGATTTAGGCTAACCGGAATAGAAAGTACTAAATGTTTAAGGAAATAATCTATGATTTCAAATAATATATTTTGATTAAGCGGATAAAAGTTTCTAAAATTTAAGATATAATTATCTTAAAATTTATGTACCGTGTTGACAGATCAAAATCCTCTTTGTCTGCATTGATTAGAATTAAATGTTGAGATTGATTATTCAATTAAACTATTAAAGGTATGATAATATTATGTATATCATTTATATAATAGAAAGTTAAGATTCTCCATCTTTATCATAATTTTAAAATATAATTTCCTAATTTATATTTATTCTTTCTTCCTCCATCATCAAACTTAATATTAATTGTATGGATATAACTTTCTCGTCAAAATTTTAAAACTGTAATAAAATAAAATAAAGTAGAAGTTGCTTATCAACTTAAAAATTTTAACCAACGAAAATTTTTCAGGCGGTAACATTTTTCAAACCTAATAAACATTTTGGTAAACAAACACTACTACGGTGTTTTAAAGATTTTTGTTAAAAATTATAATACATATGTTAATAATACAAGCTAATAAATGATACTTTATAAAGAGATTTTTAATTTTACAATATTGTAGAGAAAATACGAATTTTGACAATTTAATGATAATATTTTATTGCTTATATGATACAATTAATATTAACTTACCTTTTATAGCTTATTGAACAACCATTCTCAACATTTGAATCCTTTCAAAATAACTAAATTTTCAACCTTTGGTTATAATCAACGAAAAAGTTATATACACGAACTTCGTTTTACTAACGTAAAATTCGAGCGCAATCTGCTAGCGCTCAGCGGGCGCTGACGCAAGGAGCCGGCGCCCGTTTTTTTTCCCCTGAAATTAAAAAAAATATAAATATTTTTAAAAAAAATGGGCGCCGGCTCATGGCGCCAGCGCCCATATTGAGTTTTTTTTTTCAATATTTATTTATTAAAGTCTTGTAGTAAACTTAGTGACCAAAATTTATCTCTATGTTTTTTTTGTAAATCTCATCCAAACAATACTTTTCAGCCCTATAAATTTTCAATACCAAATGAAATCAAAGTGACTTAAATTATTTTATACAGCCCGGCACCATCTTTTTTTATTTAAAAAATTCAGAAAAAAATAAAATAAAATAATTGAGCGCCGGCCCCGGGATGGGGAAAAAAATGTTTGGCTCCGGCGCCATAATCTATTTCAATTCGATTTAATTTTTTGTATAAAGCTCAATGTTCATTTACATTGATCGTTTTCAACCTCATAAACTCCCTCTATCACGGTTTAAGTCGTACTGTACGGAAAAAAAATAAATTTGTAAATTGAAAAAGTCATGTAATTTTTTTCGTTGCCAAAACATTTACAAAATAAACTTCGGACATCATCAACCAACGCCCAGTTTTTTTTTTGATTTTCTAAAAAAAATAATTCAAAAAAAAAAGGGCGCCGGCGCTCAAATCTGGAAAAAAAAAAAGTTTAAAAAAATATATAATTAGACGCCGGCGCCATTCGACAGCGCCCAAGCCAGGTGTCGGAGCCATGCGATTGATTTTGACAACAAGTAATTTGAAGCCCGTGTATATAACATGCCCCTATAATCAATGGTTAATATATGTCCAACTTCACCACGAAGTTGTTACTTAACTTTACCGGAGCCGAATCCGTCGATTACTATCTCACACCCTGTTCTTATTTATTTCATTGGTCTACGTGGAAGGCCAATTTAACAAAAATGAGGCTTTACTCCGGTTTGGTTCTTTATTTAAAAGAGAGTTTATGGGTTCGTTTTTAAAATTTTGTAAAATGAAACCGATCTAGGCCTAATGTCAGCACGCAACTGAAGCCCAAAAAAAAAATCTTATCAAGGGTCTCCCGGATCAAAAGGATGCTCAAAGCCGCCATTTCATTCTCCAAACTCATATCTGATAGATAACATTTCCATAGCCATAAGTTCCCTTCATCTTATTTGTTTCCTTAATCTTTATACAAATTTTCACAACCACGACACCTCCCACCTTCACTTCAAACAATCCAAGTAACACTCTACAAATCGTGAACCCACGATCACAGTCCCCGACCCTAGTATGTTGCCTTCTCATCACAACCCTTCATCCCATACATATTTTTCCCAATCTTCACAAATTGATCCACCCTCTCCACGTTTGAGGAATCTACAATGTGTTTGCGAGTTACCGAGTTGAACTAGCTAGTGAAAATCGTCCCCATTGATGAAATTATTGATTGAGTGGTTGGTTCTTGGCTTGATTTCCTCCGGAAAGCTGGTTTGAGAGGTGGTCTTGGAGATAGGTTGGTGATTGGGGTTGTTGGGATGTAGATGATGTAACATATTAGGAGTTGAGTTATTCTCCAGTGTCATAAGTGGTGAATGAGTATCGTGTAACACCCCGAATCCGTAGGACTCGAGGCGCTACTGGGCTAGGATCTCACAATGGATCTTGACCCTAGCCTCACAACAAGTTCACTGGATCTTACAACAAGACACAGATAGATTAAAACCAAAACATAAAACTGATATATATAAATCAAAAGGTTTATACAAGGTACCGCTGAGTACAATCAAAATATATAATTGTACATGACAAAAGACCCCATATCTCACGATAGCAACCTAGTGTACGGAGCCCTCAACGGATCACCCACTCTGGATCACTCTGCAGCTCTCCTAACCTGCAAAGGATCTACAACACGGTATAAAACCGTTAGCTAACCATACATATATATATATATATATATATATATATATATATATATAAGATGCAAGAGCACAACCACACTTCAGGAATCATAACATATAAACATGTTGTCACACATTTACCCGGTTAATTATCTTTATATAGTCCAACACTCAAATCGTATAAATATCTGCATATGAATATATGTGACACGAGGAATATATATAATCCTCGCCTCTGAGTGCTATAGCTAGCTGGAGTGGTATAAGCGCACCTTCCCGTATACCATAAGGAGTGGTAAGTGCCCTTCCCGTTTACCAGATCTAGCGTGACTACAGAGAACTTCCCAGACTCCACTACGGGATGAAAGGCAAGTTGTCACAACCACTACAATGGGCGGTCACTAAATCATAGGTCGGTAACAATCAATATCGCATGCTATAAAGCATATAACAAACACCACTCATGCATACATCCAATATAAGGATGGTAGCTAAGTAAGTCCTATGAACTTACCTCAACCTCAGAAGTAGTCTCAACCACGATCAACTCTCAACACGATCCACTCCAATCTGGAGGATAACACTACCTAATAACAAGGCATAACGAGATATCAATCTCATATCACTCAAAGGGGTCACACCTAGACCCAAGGGATCCATATGGATCATAACCAACTTATAAACCTCAAGGCCATAACCGGCACCTATCGATATCATACTCATCAACATTCTATCCTCATACACATACCTAGCATGCTACTAACCCGCTCATACTAGGAAAGGAAAGGATCTACACTACTCTAGGTAGATCTGGGACAAGACGCACCTGGGGAACGGAAAGACGTAGGGGTGGAAAGGCAGCAGGCGCAAAAGCACGCAGGCACGGGCGTTGTGACCGTGGCCGCAGGGGCGGCGGCTTCCGGGCGCGGGTGCGGTGACAATCTTCCGCAGGGGCGGCGACACTGGAACGTGGGGGCGGCGACTCTGCAGAACGTAGAGTCCCGACTTCTCTTTTACTCTTCACATGATCAAATCACGTCTTCTCCATTCCATATCCAAACACATACATATACATACACATTCTAACATCAATATACATTCAATACATCTAATCTTAAGCTAAGGAAGATGGAATCAAAGAAAGAAAGAAGAGAAGAAGAAGAATGGAGCTTACCTACTGTTGGGATTCTACACAGGAAAAGACCACGACCTCAACAGCTAGCTCACAAGCTCAGCACAACATCCATCATCATCATCATCCACACAACAAAACTCTTTCAAACTCAAAGGAATCCAAGATCAAGATCAAGGAGGAGAAAGGGAGAAGCAAGAAGGACGTAAGAAGGCTGGAGAAAGAAGATGAAACCCTTGCTCAGCAAGCAAAGGAAAAAGCTAGGAAGAGAAGAGAGTAAAGCACGAGTCAACCGGTCAACAAAGCCGGCTGCAGCCGCAGGAAACCGCAGGGGCGGGTCCCTTGGCCGCAGGGGCGGGTCATAGCACAAGCCGCAGGGGCGGCCCTCTGGATCCGTAGGGGCGGCAACCCTGACTTGGCTCCAAAAGACTAAAGCTCTTACATCTCACCCCCCTAACAACAAGTTTTGTCCCAAAACTTTTGAAATTCTCAAATCACTCGGACTCATAAGCCGAGGTACAACTCTCTCTATAACCTCAAACACAAGCATGGAGGAAATCATCATCTCCAGCCATAAGATCACTATATTGTCCAAGGCATAGAGGAAATTCATCTCTAGCCAATACTATAATCACATCACAAGGGCATAGAGGAAAAACATCTCTAGCCAAATCATATTCATAACAGAAGGGCATGGAGGAAAAACATCTCCAACAAGACTATGTCCATCAAAAGAGCATGGAGGAATAACCATCTCCAATTGTGCCCTAATCGTATCACAATAGCATGGAGGAAAGAGCCATCTCCAGTTATAAATAGTAATCGTACTAGCACAACAAGATCTAATAAGATCACAAAATATATCATAGCTGGTACGAAAATAAACACATCATAGCATATAAGCACATAATCAGAACACTCACCAAGATAGTACTAAGATCTACTCGTAGATCCTAAAGGTGCATCTATCTCGGCATAGAACTCTGGATAGTTCCTCTGATTACTATCCTCAGTCTCCCATGTAGCCTCATCAGGTCCTCGTCTCGACCACTGTATCCTCAACATAGGAATGTCCTTCGAACGCAGGCGTCTCATACCTCGTTCTAGGACTGCAATCGGATGCTCCACAAAAGTGTGGTCCGGCTCCACCACCAAATCATCATAACTCACAATATGTCTCGGATCTGGTATATACTCCCTCAGCTGAGACACGTGAAACACAAGGTGAACACCCTCTAATCTCGGAGGCAAAGCTAACCTGTATGTTGCGCTCCCAACCCGATCCAAAATCTCAAACGGTCCGACATATCCGTGGCTCAACTTCCCCTTAATGCCAAAGCGTCTAACACCTCGTGTCGGAGACACTCTCAGCCACACATGGGCTCCCTTTCTGAACTCTAGGGGTCTACACCTCCTATCTGCATAAGACTTCTGACGGCTCTGTGCAGTCAGCATCCGCTCTCTAATCAGTGCTACACGAGCCACATCATCCTGAATCTGATCAGGTGTCAAACCACTAACACTGCTCTGCTCATCCTAGCATAACGGAGTACGACATCTCTGTCCATACAATGCCTCATATGGGGCCATCCCAATAGATGCATGCTAGCTGTTGTTGTATGAGAACTCAACTAGTGGGAGATGATCCGTCCACACTTGTCCCCAATCCAACACACAAACTCGTAGCATATCCTCTAGTGTCTGAATGGTCCTCTTTGACTGACCATCTGTCTGAGGATGGAACGCAGTATTGAAGTGCAAACTCGTCCCCAGGGCAGTCTGAATCTGCTGCCAAAACCTCGAGGTAAATCGCCCATCTCTGTCTGAGACGATCGTCCTCGGTACACCATGGAGTCTCACTATCTGCCTAGTGTACTCCTCAGCTAATCTGCTCACTGGCCACGTTTCCCGAATAGGGATAAAACGTGTCGTCTTCGTCAGTCTGTCCACTATAACACAGATGGCATCAAAGCTCTTGCTGGGTCTCATCTCAATCACAAAGTCCATGGTGACGTCCTCCCACTTCCTCTATGGAACAGGTAGTGGGTGGAGCTCACCTCCAGGTCTGCAATGCTCGATCTTGACCTGCTGACAGGTCGCACACTGTGCCACAAATCTGACCACATCGGGCTTCAGCCCTCCTCACCAATATGAACGTCTCAAGTCCTGGTACATCTTACTCGTACCTAGGTGCACTGAATAAGGCGTACAGTGATCCTCCTGTAATATCCTATGGCGCAAATCTGCATCAGCGGGTACACAGATGCGACCACGGCGTCTCAACACTTCATCTGCTCCTAAAAGGAACTGTGGTGCCTCATCCCGAGACATCCTCTCTCTAATCCTCGTCAGTGTCGGGCAGGTCCCCTGCTTCTGTTGGATCTCACCCAACAGATCAGGAAGAACCTCTAAAGTACTCAGTTGGGCGTCCTCATTAGGAAACTGGACATCTAACTTCATCCAAATCAGGTCTCTCTATAAATGATGTTGAATTGTCAACCTCGCAATCGCATGCTCTCGAGGCGTCTTCCTGCTCAGGGCGTCGGCGACAACATTCGCCTTCCTCGGATGGTACAGAATCTCCGGATCAAAATCCTTGATCAACTCAAACCATCTACGCTGGCGGTTATTCAATTCCCGCTGCGTGAAGATCTGACATGTAGCACCATACAGGTAATGTCTCCAGATCTTCAGTGCATAAACTACCGCTGCCAACTCCAGATCATGAGTCGGGTAGTTCTCCTCTTTCGTCTTCAACTGTCTAGACGCATATGCAATCACTCGGCCCCGATGCATCAACACACATCCCAAGCCTAGCTTGGATGCATCACTGTAAACCACAAAATCCTCTGCACCCTCTAGCTGTGCCAAAATAGGAGCAGAAGTTAGACGTCTCTTCAGCTCCTCAAAACTCTGCATACACTGATCAGTCCATACAAATATGGTAGTCTTCCTCAACAGGCTCGTCAGTGGACGGGCAATCACAGAAAATCCCTCCACAAAGCGTCAGTAATAACCGGATAGGCCAAGACAGCTACGTACTTCCTTGACGTTCGTCGGTGTCGTCCAGGCTGCTACTGACTCTATCTTCGCTGGATCCACCTTGATCCCTTCAGCTGAAACAACATGACCCAAGAATGCTACCTCTGGCATCCAAAACTCACACTTAGAGAACGTAGCATAAAGTTCTCTATCTCGTAAGACCTACAACACAGTCCTCAGCTGCCCTGTATGCTCCTCTTTGCTGCGAGAGTACACCAAAATGTCATCTATGAAGACCACCACAAACTGATCCAAGAAGTCGATGAATATACTGTTCATCAACTCCATGAAAACTGTTGGGGCATTCGTAAGCCCAAATGACATCACTACATACTCGTAGCTAGTGTCCATATCTGGTCCGGAAGGCTGTCTTGTGCAAATCCTGCTCTCCCACCCTCAGCTGGTGATACCCTGAACGCAGGTCAATCCTGGAGAATATTGTCGCTCCCTGAAACTGATCTAACAAGTCATCAATACGAGGCAATGGATACTTGTTCTTGATGGTCACCTTGTTCAGCTCCCTGTAATCAATAAACAATCTCAACGATCCGTCCTTCTTCCGTACAAAGAGGACAGGTGCTCCCCATGGGGATACGCTAGGGCGGATAAAACCCTTCTCAGCCAGCTCCTCAAGTTGCTTTCTTCAGCTCCAACATCTCGACAGGCGTCATCCGGTATGGGGCCTTCGAGATAGGTCTCGTACCAGACTCTAAATCAATGCCAAAGTCCACGCTCCTCTGAGGCGGCAAACTGGACGGCTCAGCAAATACATCTGTAAACTCACAGACTATTGGGATATCCTCTAATGCTGGAATTTCCCCCTCCTTCATGACATAACACCAGAAGACCTCACAACCCTGTGCAATCAGTCTCGCTGCCCGTATCGCACTAATAACCATGCCGGATTTTCCAAGGTCCCAACCTCGGAAAACCTCTATCTGACCTAACTCAGTAGAGAGGGTAATAGTCCTCCTACCTACATCTAATACTGCCTGGAGTCTATCCATCCAATCCATACCTACAATGACTTCTTCATGCACTAATGGCATGACAAAGAAGTCCACAAGTAATACACGGGTCCCTACAGAAATGGGACAGTCACGAATCTTACGGGTACCTTTGACCCTACTACCATCGGGTAACCCTATACTAAAGGGTATCCCCTCAGTCGTATCTAGACTCAGACGCTCAACACATGCATCAGATAAAAGAATGCGTAGCACCTGTATCAAATAAAACTCTAATAGGTAAACCATGAATCAGAATGGTACCTGTAGCAGTCAGTGCAGCTGGCTCCTCTACACTCCTCAGCTCAAAAACTCTACCCTGAGGTCCTCTTGTGTCCGTGGTACTCCCACCACGACCTCTGCCTCTACTTGGCCCAGGAGCAGATCCCTGAGTCATAGGACGGTCTGGGACTCTCTATTGTCCCAGAGTCTGTTGCTGCTGAGGTGGTCTCTGCCCACCTCCCGCTACACTGGCAGGAGAAGAACCCTGCTGAGATGAAGCTCCGCCCTATCGGCAGAAAACAGCTCTGTGACCCGGTCTACCACAGGTGTAGCAAGTCACTAGCGGCCTCGTGTACTCTGGCCTCATATGTCCTAGATCACCACAGTTATAACTCTGACGTCCCTTATCTGCAACCGGTGTAGATGAGGGGTAACTCTGGCGTCTCTGGTCTCTCCCAACACTAGCAGCTCCACCAGTACCACTGGTTTGCCCAGTACGTTGTCTCTTCTTAGACCCTCCGGTCTGAGAAGCTCTCCTCTGCCCAGCTCGCTCCCTCTCATAATCGGAAGCTATGTCCTGATAATCCATCAAGGTCTCACAGTGAAACCCCGCCATGTAAGTCCGGGTAGCATCCCTCAGTCGTCGGGAGAAAAGATAAACATGTTGATCTGCAGGAGGTGCAGCTGGACCCAACAAAGCCAGCTCCTCCTGGAATCTCCTGATAGCCTCTGAGACAAGTACATCCTCAAAGTCAGCCTCCACAAAGTCCCGCAGTTTCTCCCTTCTCAATGAGGCAGGGCATAAACGCTCTCTAATCATGGTCCTCATTTGATCATAACTACTAACCTGACCCCGTACAGATCTCCACCAGTTCTGTGCTAAGTCTCTGAACAAAGTCTTCACCAACTCTATCTGCCTATCTACTGGACATCTAATAGACTCCAGAGCTGAGTCTACATGTCCTATCCATAGCTCCACCTCTAACCCCACTTTCCCAGAGAAAGGGGGTACACCCATCTGGTGAAATGCCTTCAACCAAGTGTCTGGTCTAGGCCCTCTATGCTCCTCTGTAACTCGAGCAATCTCAGCTACAAGTGTCGGTGCAGCTGGCACCTGTGTAACCCCATGGGATCTCTCAGATGATCCCTCATGTACTGGCAGATCCGGAATAGGTCTACCTGCTCTAACAGCCTCCTCCACTCACCGGATATAGTCACGAAACTCTGGTCCTCCCATGGAGACATAATCCGAGGCATCTGGCCGGACTCGTTGTGGACCTTGTACCCCAGCTACGCCGTTCCCAATCTTAGGAACGACACTCTCAGCAACGTCCTCATGAACCTCTTCCGCTGCGCGTGGATCAACAGCGGAAGTCCTACCCCGTCCTCTACCTAGAGGGGATCAACAACGGAAGTCCTACCCCGAGCAGTCTCAACAGCATGTGCCTGTACAGCTGGCACCTGAGTAACACTGTGGGATCCCTCCAGTGTCCGTAGATCAGAGGCACGTCTACCTGCTCTGGCAGCCTCCTCTACTCGTCTGATATAAGCACGAAACTCTGATCCCCCATGGAGACACGATCCGAGTCATCTGACTGGACTCTCTGTGATCCCTGTCTCCCAGCTGCACCGTTCCCAATATCAGGAACGACACTCCCAGCAACATCCTCGTGAGTCTCCTCCGTTGCACGTGTATCACCAGTGGGAATCCTACCCCGTCCTCTACCTAGAGGGGGTCTACCTCTACCTCGTCCAACTACGGGTAAGGATCTAGTCCGAACCATCTGCAGAGGATATAAACCTAACTTAGAAGGCTATATATATGCCATATGTATAGATATATATAAAGTCAATCACAACATCATATAAGATAATATCTATATATCTTACTGTCGAGGTCTTCAGAGGGGTGATGGCATCCCGTACACACTATCCCAAAACATTTATACTCATTTCAAAACCAAAACCTTTTGAAAAGTCAAACCTCTTTCGGGTTCTGTTTATTTATCTATTCAACCTTTATCGTAGATTGCAAGTGCCATTGTTGTCAACCTAACCTCTAATACCAACTTTGTAACACCCCGAATCCGTAGGACTCGAGGCGCTACTGGGCTAGGATCTCACAATGGATCCTGACCCTAGCCTGACAACAAGTTCACTGGATCTTACAACAAGGCACATATAAATTAAAACCAAAACATAAAACTGATATATATAAATCAAAAGGTTTATACAAGGTACCGCTGAGTACAATCAAAACATATAACTGTACATGACAAAAGACCCCATATCCCACGATAGCAACCTAGTGTATGGAGCCCTCAGCGGATCACCCACTCTGGATCACTCTGCAGCTCTCCTAACCTGCAAAGGATCTACAACACGGTATAAAACTGTTACCTAACCATACACACACACCCCCCCCCCACACATATATATATAAGATGCAAGAGCACAACCACACTTCAGGAATCATAACATATAAACATGTTGTCACACATTTACCCGGTTAGTTATCTTTATATAGTCCAACACTCAAATCGTATAAATATCTGCATATGAATATATGTGACACGAGGAATATATATAATCCTCGCCTTTGAGTGCTATACCTAGCTGGAGTGGTATAAGCGCACCTTCCCGTATACCATAAGGAGTGGTAAGTGCCCTTCCCGTTTACCAGATCTAGCGTGACAACAGAGAACTTCCCAGACTCCACTACGGGATGAAAGGCAAGTTGTCACAGTCACTACAATGGGCGGTCACTAAATCATAGGTCGGTAACAATCAATATCGCATGCTATAAAGCATATAACAAACATTACTCACGCATACATCCAATATAAGGATGGTAGCTAAGTAAGTCCTATGGACTTACCTCAACCTCAGAAGTAGTCTCAACCACGATCAACTCTCAACACGATCCACTTCAATCTGGAGGATAGCACTACCTAATAACAAGGCATAACGAGATATCAATCTCATATCACTCAAAGGGGTCACACCTAGACCCAAGAGATCCATATGGATCATAACCAACTTATAAACCTCAAGGCCATAACCGGAACCTATCGATATCATACTCATCAACATTCTATCCTCATACACATACCTAGCATGCTACTAACCCGCTCATACTAGGAAAGGAAAGAATCTACACTACTCTAGGTAGATCCGGGACAAGACGCACCTGCGGAACGGAAAGACGCAGGCGCGAAAGCACGTTGGCGCGGGCGCTGTGACAGTGGCCGCAGGGGCGGCGGCTTCCGGGCGCGGGTGCGGTGACAATCTTCCGCAAGGGCGGCGACACTGGAACGTGGGGGCGGCGACTTTGCAGAACGTAGAGTCCCGACTTCTCTTTTACTCTTCACATGATCAAATCACGTCTTCTCCATTCCATATCCAAACACATACATATACATACACATTCTAACATCAATATACATTCAATACATCTAATCCTAAGCTAAGGAAGATGGAATCAAAGAAAGAAAGAAGAGAAGAAGAAGAATGGAGCTTACCTACTGCTGGGATTCTACACAGGAAAAGACCACGACCTCAACAGCTAGCTCACAAGCTCAGCACAACATCCATCGTCATCATCATCCACACAACAAAACTCTTTCAAACTCAAAGGAATCCAATATCAAGATCAAGGAGGAGAAAGGGAGAAGCAAGAAGGACGTAAGAAGGCTGGAGAAAGAAGATGAAACCCTTGCTCAGCAAGCAAAGGAAGAAGCTAAGAAGAGAAGAGAGTAAAGCACGAGTCAACCGGTCAACAAAGCCGACTGCAGCCGCAGGAAACCGTAGGGGCGGGTCCCTTGGCCGCAGGGGCGGGTCATAGCACAAGCCGTAGGGGCGGCCCTCTGGATCCGCAGGGGCGGCAACCCTGGCTTGGCTCCAAAAGACTAAGGCTCTTACATATCGTTCTCCGCCTCCGGCAACGTAAGAAAGGGAGCTTCACTTGCTTGGAGAAGCGTGTGGAATTGGGCTAGCTTCTCCTTGCTTGGAGAAGCGTGTGGGATTGGGATGGTTAAGCCTATATATTTAGCTCTTGTAGCCCGTTGTGGTGACCGTAAAGGTCACCGAAGATGAGTCCGAAATAGGAGTGTTGCTTCATTACCATTTTCTCTGGCACGGGTTTGTGAGATTCAGAGGTTAGAAACAAAAAGAAGTTCTATTGTCATGAACACTGGTCCACTTTTACAAATTAAAAAAAAACACATAAAATCTCTTTTTAAATAAGAACCGAACCGGGGTAAATTTCATATAATACTATTATTAATTTACCAACAGTAAAATTTGATTAGAAATGACACAAATAATTATTATTTCCAAATCAAGGTAGAGCCAAAAGGTTGTCCTAAAAGGAATAATTTTTACATGTTTACCAATTTATACATTATGGAAATCATATATGCACGGCGATAAAATGATACATGCACGGCTCAATGCAGTCATAATGCGTTGAATTTTCAAACTCAACGTAGGCCGACTATGATGAAATGTTTCAACTTCAATGCAGGTAAGTTATATAAACTTTCATATGATACTATTATTAATTTACCAACAGTTAAATTTAATTATAAATTACACTAATAATTATTATTTCCAAATCAAGGTAGAGCCAAAAGGTTGTCCTTAAAGGAATAATTTGTTCATGTTTACCAATTTATACATTATGAGAATCATATATGCACGACGATAAAATGATAAATGCACAGCTCAACGAATTCATACTACGTTGAATTTTCAAACTCAACGCAGGCCGACTATGATGAAATGTTTCAACTTCAATGCAGGCCGAATGCGTTGAGATATTTATATAATATAATATTAATTTCAACCTAATAATCCTCATTATTTCTTTTTGCTTCACTTCATTTAGATATTTCTTCAAGAAAGTGAATTTTCTTTTGTACAAGGTTTTACTTCATTTTGTTTCACTTCTTTTTGTATACAACGATAACACCAAATCTATATTCACCAAATAGAGTGAATTGGTAAAGTAGACCTTTTTTGCCTATTGTATCATCAAGTAGGCTCATTTGTTTATTAGGTGAGAAACTGACCCCTTATATTTATTTATAAAGATTAATTCAAAGAGTTATTTGGTAATTTCAATTTACAAGTCCAAGACTCAATCAAAATACACAAGATCGAAGATACAAAACTTGTAGTTAGTAGATTTCGAATTCTGGATGATAGACCCACCCTTTTATAAACTAGACTAATTGAAATGGACATTTTGTAGTTATTTTTTGTAAAGTTATATTTAAAATCTAATTTTAATACAAACGGTAATACACAATATTAATACACAATATCAATTATCCATTGTAATACCCAATATTAATTACATATTGTTAATACACAATATTAATAAACAATGCCAACAACACAAGTTTAACTCTATTTGTTAAAAATTGGGTCATTAAGTATAGTTATAAATGTTGGGACATTTTAGGTACTTATAAACTTAGGCTATATTTTGTGATAACTAAATTAGGGACATTTGGTACACTTCAAACCCTTAATCTAACACTACATGTTGAAAAAAATTGATAAATTTGAACCCCAAAAACTCCTTAACACATCCATAATTAAATCGCCATTCATAATCATCACAAACGTCGTTTGAATCTCATGTTTCTATCCGTTGAAAAAAACTCGTGTATTTTGTCACCTTAAAAAAAATCATGTTTATAATATGATATTAGATATAACCCCCAATAAACCGTTTGTAAACGTTTTCAATGTTAGTAAAGGAATTCTTACCAAAACCATAAATGAGCAACGAGGTATAAATAAGATCACTAAGGTAAAACATAGCCAGCTGATTTTCATTCAACAATCCATATACATACTTATAAATCAATTCATTATAGGGTTCAATCAACCCTTAGATCATAAGAGTACTAGTCAGATATGAAGAAAGAAACAAAGCATTATAGGAAAGGGCAATTAGAAAACATAAATTCCAAAACGAATAAAACGAAAGGGAACACTTGCATAAAACTACCTTAACTCATATAGACATACATACAAAATATAGAATTAATTCAACATCATAAATCAATATAGTTTGGCTCTCCAAACCTTATAAAGATGAGAATTAGTGAGACATACCTAAACAAAACTCAAAATGTTTAATTAAAGACTAAAAAATGAGTCACTCAATCGGTTTCAAACTTTCGATCAATAGGGCCGACAACCTTAAGGTAGGGAAAACACTGGCGGCAAAAACTCAAAATTTTTAAAAGGAAGATGATAAAACATAATGGTTGAAAGTCTTACTTATAAGGAGAGAAACTAACATAACTCCCTAGATTCATCCTCTAATAAGATAATATCTTATCTAACTACCAATCATGTCTTAACTAAAAACAGATTTGTCCCTATTGGATAAATGCAAACATAACACGTCCAAGTAGACGGGTTGGATGTTCAGCCAAACAAAAGGGAAATAAAGAGAAGGATGCAAGCCGCCGAAGTAGGCTCGTCACTCTATAGGGCCAACTAGACTCATTGGGCCAGGTTATTGGGCCTGGTCCAAAACTTGGTCCTTGACGTTAGCTCTTCGAGTGGAGGTCATTTGTGGGTTACGTGTAGAGAGGATCATTACAAGCTCAAAGAACCTTACTACTTGTCACTCATGTACGTTTCACGATGTGTTTAACCGCGGGGAGATCATTAGTGCATATGAGTTCATTTTGTCGTAGATAGCTCCTTTAAGTGCATAAGTTGTTGGAATACTTGCATATACATAAACCAACCAGTAGATTTCTGAAACACTAATAAGAAGGAAATAGTCTGATAGGATATTTTATATAATAAGTCCGAAAGAGAAAGGAAATGACGTAGAATGATGATGAAAAATTGAAGAAACTAATTTGAGTGTTATCGATATACAATAATATCACATCTTCTTGAAATACGAGAAACATAGTAGAACTGTAGAAGTTACAGAATGTGATAGAGCTATAATGTTATCAAGCGCGCATTAAGCAATGATAATCAGTCTCCACAGGTATGTTCCATAGTCTTTTGTCCATAGCATCTTGCAAGGCCATTCGAATCTCTAGCAGTTTGGATAAGAAAATTTTTTTTAAGAGACTAATTTGAGAGAAAGGAAATGACAAATAATGATGATGAAATATTTAAGAGTAATTTACGAGACTAATTTGTATAAGAAAAAAAATAATCTATGGATACATCCAAACGATTGGCTTTACTGTCATATTAATAAATATATGTGCACGTAAGTTTCCTCAGTTGCATTCCGCAAATGTTCAGTTGTGATCGGCAAGTCTCAAATCACTAGTTTTCAACTTTAATATTAATTTTTCAATTGAGAAATCAATTCATTATCATAAACTAATCCATTAAATTTAATTGATTATTAAAATCCAATAGAACTGAAGGGTTAATTTGTCATTGAAAATCAATGTGTTACCATAAATTAGTTCATCAAATTAAGCGTCGCTTATTTGTAAAAACACCTTACTATATCGGCATGTGTCGCGATTTTTATTAGTTAAGTTAGCTCCCGTCCTTTTATGGAAATTTAATTGATTGACTATATTTTAATTACCATAATTAAAAATCTTCCATTTTGTTTAGATTTGGCCAAACCAAAAATGTAATAACATTCATTTATGAAGTAAAAACATAATTATGATATTCTAAATGTTAAGATATGTACAACTAATTTGGCAATTAGTATTATATTTACAACAACTCACATCCTAACAATACAAATATTATTGTTTAAATTTAAAATTAAGATATATGTATACTATAAACTATAGCAAAGTTTGAACCGAAACCTTGACGTAGAATCATACAGTCACATCTAGTGATGATAATGGATTGGGTGGTGGGTGGTTGGCCTTTACCGTCACCTATACATCACCCAAAATTGTCCAGCCCACCCGACCCACCACCTACTAAGGGTCTCACCGGCATCCAACGGATAAAGCAGGTGAATCGGTATGATTTCGGGTGCTT
The DNA here is from genome assembly GCA_002319775.1 of Fagopyrum tataricum. Classification (NCBI taxonomy): domain Eukaryota; kingdom Viridiplantae; phylum Streptophyta; class Magnoliopsida; order Caryophyllales; family Polygonaceae; genus Fagopyrum; species Fagopyrum tataricum. The sequence goes on from CM008285.1 coordinate 37,596,205, forward strand.
AACATCTTACTTATAAATTTGTAAGAAATCAAATAATTTATTGAAAAATCAAAGACATACTTAAACGCAACTAAAAATAACATATGATTGTACATAATATCAAGTGCAACCCTATAACCAAGCAAGATCCTACATAAAACAAACCATAACAAATCAATAATAAGGACCGGAATATATTACGAAAGAAATATAAGGTTTACTCTAATATAATTATATAGTAAGGAAATAAAGGTACTAATTTTATGACATAAAAAACTACAAATATCAAATATATATATAATTTTTAAGCGGGTGAATTCGTGCAAGATGGATTGATGATGGGTTGGGTGAAGGGTGGATAAAACATTCACTCGGATCCTACCCGATCAACCACTCGCTTCATCTATCACCCTCTTTAACCCGTCTTATAACGAGTATTTTACTCTTTTCGTTGGTTTTGGCTGCCGGGTATCCCTCGAGTGAGGGTGAAATTGTCATCACTATGTGAATAATCGTAGTTGTATGGTTATTTTATTTTTCCTTTTTAGGTTTTGTCAAAATAAGAAAATTCAATTTATTAGACAACCCTAATGAATAAAGAAGTACACGTAACTCTAAAATTCGCTATGATCGAAAATTTAAAGACGATTTAAATGATTGGGTGTCATACCCAACTTGTTCATTATGAAAAGTGCGGATTGTGTAGAAAATAATAACACAAATAACATTACATCCACCAACAATGCTATAACGCCCAGAATTTTATTCCGGACTTAGAGCGCCTTGTAGATCTTCCCGTAGGCCGAGATACCGAGTGCCTGGATTTATTCCTAAGAAAATCCCGAGCCGACTCGTCGTTTTTCCCTTTTTTCCGCGTTCCGACCCTTCGTTCCGGGTTAAAGTGACAAGTGGTCATTTCCGACCACTCGGTCCGTGGTGAGGGACAAGAGGTCAGCTAACCCCTTGATCCCCACACCCCTTTTCAACCTTGTGTCCCATCCCTCTCTCTCCTCTTCCTCTTTCACGTCACTTTTCCTCCACTCTCCTTCTCTTCTCTTCTCTTTGCTCTTTCTCCATTGTGATTGAATCTCTTGAAACTCTTGGATTGTGGACAGCTTGGAGAGGTTCTAGATCTGTTGTGGTAAGCTCCTTCATCTCCCTCCCCTCTCTTCTTTACTGTTTCTCCCCATTCTTCTTCCCTCCTTCATCCATGGCCATGGGTGAAGATCTTGAGAAGTTCTTGCTCAAATCTTTGCATGCATAGGTTCTTAGCTCGATTAGGTCGTGGAGAGGAGCCTAAGACCAGTGGTGGGTGTTTGTAAAAGATCCAGCAAGAAAAGAAGGACTCTGGAGCCAAGGATCCAAGATCGAAAACGAAGAAGACGACGTTCTGCACAGAACCCGTGGGTACGGATCTTCACGACAGCGGGAGCGGCTAGCCGCAGGGGCGGCTCAGCACGGCCGCAGGGGCGGCGCCAGACACGCGGCCCAGCACAACCGCAGGTGCGGCTCATCACGCCGCAGGGGCGGCTCATCACGCCGCAGGGGCGGCTCCGGGCTCCAGGACACCGGACCGCCGCAGGTGCGGCTGACCACAGCCGTAGGGGCGGCCCAGACCGCCGCAGGGGAGGTGCCTGCTCCGCCAGAAGGCCGCAGGTGCGGCGCCAGCCTTCTGCAGGGGCTGCGTCTGCACCGTCGGGGTGCCAGCTTGACACCGCGGTTGCGTTTCTTCGACAGTAGGTCCCTCTCCTCCCTTTCCCTTCGTTCCTTCCTTAGTTTGTAGTTGTATCATGTTAGTAGCATGCCTATGATGGATCTAGAGTAGTTTGAAATGCCACTTAGTGGTTGTGAACCTAGGAGCCCTTAAGGCTCGATGTAGTGATGGTTATGAGAATGTTGAGCATGATGGACCTTCTAGGCTTTTACGTTGTTATTGGCTGTTGAGTATGATCATATGAGAGTTAGTAGGCTGTTGAGAGATCTCCTCATGAGTTGAGTGAGATGTGAGTATGATAGATTCTAGGATGCGGTCCTAGAATGAGATTCAAATGATCTTGCGTAGATCATTTGTGTAGAAGTCTTAGACTTCTTGAGTTGAGCGGGTTTTGATGGATATCTTGTTGTGACCAGGTTGTACGCTTCTTCCGAAGGGAAGCTAGAGCGTTGTGTGAGTTAGCGTTTGGGACGAGGTAAGTCTCCGGACTTACTTAGCTCGTATTTTACGTATTAGCATTGATGTGTGTTTGGTGGTGTGTGTTTATGTTCTTGTTGTAAACAACTAAACCGGTAAATTGGACCACCGACCTTATATAATTTGGCCCAAGAGTATGATAACGGGCGGTGACATTCTGCATAACTCTGCGTGAAGTTTAGGAGGATCTCGGAGACTAGCCCGGCGGGTTCGATGGTCGGATGCATTCGTACCATTCTTGCCGGTAAGTGGGGACCGAGGCGAGACCACGGTGGTTCTCGTGTCACAAACCTAAGTTGAATTAGAACGGGATATGACCTTAATAATAAAAAGATAATAAACCGAACTCGTGTGCTTTACGTTATGTGATATGTATGTGTTTGTGCCTTCGCCTCTTTTTCTAATGCTTCGAATATGAGCTAACGGTTTTAAACCGTGGTTTTAGATGCCTTGCAGGTTAGGGACGCCGCCGAGTGAGGTGGAGGAGTGGACAACCGAGGTCTCCGTACATTATAGGACAGGGACGTTTTTGGGTTGTGTTACGTTTTTGGGTTTTGCATTCGTATCTTTGGTTGTGGATGTTATTGCACGATTTAGAATTTCGTATCGGGGTTATGTTGTTTTGAGGACTCGGCTGAGTTTCCACTTTGTATTCGTTACATTCCGGTTGTCACATACATTAAAAACGTTTTGAGTTTTCGCCTTTATTTGTGCCTTGTTGGAAAGGTCCGGTGAAATTGTTGTCAAGCTAAGGGTCGGGACCCATTGTGAGGTCTCGCTTGTAGCATCCCGAGTCCCGCGGATTTGGGGTGTTACAAAAGTGGTATCAGAGCCCTAGGTTGACAACAATGGCACTCACAATCTTTTTAAAGGCCGAATGAGGAATAAACAGAACCCACACGGGTTCTGACTTTTCGTTTTCAAAATCATGTGCATGAGTCGGGTTTGGGTTAGAATGTACGAGACCACCACTCCTTCCGCAAACCTCGGCGACATAGATCTCTGGATGAGAAGTACGTACTTATATTATTACATAGTTATATATTAATATATGACCTTAGTATGTTTGTGGATTTGTATGTACCTAGCTACGTATGTGGCCTTAGGATGTTTGGGCTTGTATGCCTTGAATGTATTTTGTGATTATGCTTACCTTACGCTTTTAAAAGTTTTATCATACGAGATCATAATAGTACCTACATATTTATACATAAGTAAAATCCATACGCTATTAGATAGCACGTACGAGAGCTTCCGCTTACGTAGGACCCGCCAGGGGTAGACCCCCTCTTTCTCCTACCGTCCCGAGACGGGGACGAGTACGAAGACCTCCAGGCGCGAGAGGTGGGGGATGTATCCCCATTGCGGACCCGCCAGTTGTGGATCCACCAGTAGTTAAGGTTCCCGTAGAGGACGTCGCCGAGAGCATCGTTTCCGAGACTGGGGATAGGACCGTTGGGAGGTCCGGACGCAGAGTTTCCCATCTTCCAAGACCAAGGGAGCGTCCATTGCAGCTACCGTGTTTGAGGACTACGTACGACGAGAACAATGGAGATAACAAACTTAAGTTCTTCAAGAAGACGCGTGGACAACTAAAGATGTGAATCGAGGAGGAGATGGGTGCATTCTAACAAGGTTAAAGGCGGTGTTTCATCATGAGAAGTGAAGCTTTCCTTAGACATTCCTAAGCTTTGGAGTCAAGATGAGAACGTGATCAAACCAAGTGTGAAAGATGTAAGATACCGTAAGTTAAGCTTACGAGGTACCATTAAGTGAAGAGTCAACATTACGAGAGTTATGAGAAGAATGGCAAGGTGGGGATTTACGCGGAGTTGACCGGTTTCCGTTATGACGATAAGGCGAAGAAACGCCAAAAAGGAGGAAGTATGTATAAATGATGATCCTAAGAAGATGAGAGCAACACGTGGATGCTAACTAACGTTAGAGATCTTGAGAAGACGCACTTACAAGATATCACGAAGCGCGGTTAAGCCTATAAAGGTGAGTCATGTGACTCAATAACGCCGAGAAGGGTATATTTATCTCGCTGAAGGAAAAGGAAGCGTGGAATGAACAATGAGCTAACGAAGTTTAAGGTAGAGTACCCCGAGAGGGTAGCCTTCATGAGAATGGTAACTTGTAAGCATAGAAGAATGGTAAGTCATTGACATAGGAGAATGTCAATTATCAACTAATTGGTGACAACCGAGAACGCGCATGTTCGGGTGGTCTATGGATGAGTGTGGGGGAGAGTAACCAGGTTGTGGAATCATAAAGGAAAGGTAACAAGAGCTTAGATTATATCTTAAACTCTTGATTTGAAGTTGTTATGGAGAACACCAGTTTGCGGAAAGAGAGACGGTTATCTCGATTTGTACATCGTTTACAATGGGCCGAACAAGATGACAATGAAGAACAAGTACTCCCTTACCATGTATAGATGACCTACTTGATCGGTTGCAAGGGTCTGTGGTCTCTTCTAAAATCGAGTTAAGGTTTGATTGTCACCAATTGAGAAGTCGAGACTGGGGTAGTGCAAACACGGCATTCCGGACCAACCATGGTCACTACGAGTTGTAGTGATTCCATATGGGCTTACTAATGCCCTGAATAAGACATCTTGGTCTACTCTCGAAGAGGAGAGAAGTTGTATGACCAGCTGTCTCGGGACGACAACCCCCGAAGGATGTGAAAGAAGTTACAAGTTTTCTTGGATGTGCTGATCATTACCGGATATGTGGAGAGATTCTCCAAGTAACACCATCTATGGCTAACCTACTCCGGATGACGATGAAGTTTTGAGTGGGACGAAAATGGACAATGGAGTTGTTGAGAGTTAAGAGGAGACTCATTGGTGCAACTGTTTTTGAAATTGCCTCGAGGTACGATCGGTTTGAAGTGTACAAGCGATTCTTCAAGACATGGTCTTGACTGAGTATCGAGAGACGATGTAAAAGTTATAGCATACATGTCTCGTTAGTAGAAGCAGTGTGAAGCAAAGTACTTCCTTCATTACTTAGAACTTGCAACAAGAATTGAGGAAAAGTAACATCGAAGTTTGGTTTGACAAGAACCAAAGCCAACGGTGTAAATTGGAAGTTCGATCTTCTTTGTTAGAGACAAGCAAAGAAGAAACATAATGGAAATGTTGTAGTGAAGAAGACCCGAGAAGGAAGTTGAGTTTCCGATACATCGGACCTTTTTGAGATCTTAATGCAAGTTGGGAAAGTGTTTTACCGGCTGGCATGGCCGCCGAGAGAAAAGGGTGTTCACCCGGCGTTCAAGTGTATCAATCGAGAGAGGAGGACGTGCCGAAAACGGCATTTAGGACGAGATATGGCCATTATGAGTTTGTCGTGATGCCATTTGGGCTCACGAATGCAACCTCCGTCTTCATGGAGTTGATGAACGGCATCTTCATCGACTTCTTGGACCAGTTCGTGGTAGTGTTTATATACGACATCTTAGTCTACTCCCGGAGTAGGGAGGAGCATGTGGGACACTTGAGGACGGTGCTTCGAGTCCTCCAGGATAGAGAGCTTTACGCTAAGCTCTCTAAGTGCGAGTTCAGGATGTCCGAGGTGGCATTTTTGGGTCATATAATTTCCACCGAGGGTGTCATGGTTGACCCGGCGAAGATAGAGTCTGTTTCATCATGGCCGCCTCCTAGGACGGTCAAGGAGGTGCGCAGTTTCTTGGGCTTAGCGGGATACTACCGCCGTTTTGTTGAGGGTTTATCTGTGATTGCACGACCTCTCACTTCCTTGCTGAGGAAGTCTACCAGGTTCGTCTGGTCCGAGCCTTGCCAGCGCAGCTTCGAGGAGCTAAAGAGGAGGTTGACCTCCGCTCTTGTGTTAGCCCAGCCTGAGGGCGTAGAGGATTTTGTAGTGTATAGTGACGCCTCCAAGCTAGGACTGGGGTGCGTTTTAATGTAGAGGGGTAGGGTTATTGCGTACGCTTTTCGGCAGCTGAAGCCGTACGAGGAGAATTACCCTACCCGTGATCTTGAGTTAGCGGCAGTGATTCATGCCCTGAAGATCTGGCGACACTACTTGTACGGGGCTACGTGTCAAGTCTTCACATACCATAAGAGTCTGAAGTCTATATTCACTCAGCGGGAGTCGAATAACCGCCAGAGGAGATGGTTGGAGCTGATTAAGGATTTTGACTTAGAGATTTTGTACCATCCGGGGAAGGCGAACGTAGTCGCCGATGCTTTGAGTAGGAGGACACCTCGAGAGGAGGCTATAGCTCGGCTTACGATTCAGCCACAATTGCAGAGGGATTGGTAAGGTTTGGAGTTGGATGTTCGTTTCCCGGATACGGACGGTTGTTTGTCCGAGTTAGAGGTATTACCTGACCTGTCCGGAGAGATCCTACAGAAGTAGGAGGGATCTCCCATTTTGAGGAGGATCCGGGACAGGGTGTCCCGAGGAGAGGCACCACAGTTTATCACATGAGCAGACGGGCTACTGAGATGTCAGGGACGTCGTAATTGTGTACCGTCGGATCAGGAGTTGAGAGAGAGGATGTTGCACGAGGCATATCATTAGCTACGAGGACTTAGTGGTCGAGCCGGACCCTACTTTTGCAGAGCACCCGATAGCAGTTTTAGAGCGGAGTACAAGGAGGCGCCTTCGATCGAAGGAGATAACGATGCTGAGAGTACAGTGGTCAAGGTGAGGAACCGATGAGGCTACATGGGAGACGGATGATAGTATCCGGAGGAACTATCTTGAGTTTTACGCAGATTTAGTGACATCGATAGGACCGTCGAGTTAGTCCCGAGATCTTCCTTGTTTGTTTAGTGTGATTATGTGATTTTGTTGAGTTATGTGTACCGTGCGAGGTCTTGATGTGATGATATACGTAGACTTGGATTAGGGCCGGTAGTTGACGTTTTATGAGTTCCACGTGGTTACGAGACGTGTTGGTCCGAGAGTGTTGGGTTTAGCAAGTTTCGGGACGAAACTTGTTTTTAGGGGGGGTTAGTTGTAACGCCCGAAATTTTATTCTGGACTTAGAGCGCCTTGTAGATCTTCCCGTAGGCCGGGATACCGAGTGCCTGGATTTATTCTTAAGAAAATCCCGAGCCGACTCGTCGTTTTTCCCTTTTTCCTGCGTTCCGACCCTTCGTTCCGGGTTAAAGTGACAAGGGGTCATTTTCGACCACTCGGTCCATGGTGAGGGACAAGAGGTCAGCTGACCCCTTGATCCCCACACCCCTTTTCAGCCTTGTGTCCCATCCCTCTCTCTCCTCTCCCTCTTTCACGTCACTTTTCCTCCACTCTCCTTCTCTTCTCTTCTCTTTGCTCTTTCTCCATTGTGATTGAATCTCTTGCAACTCTTGGACTGTGGCCAGCTTGGAGAGGTTCCAGATCTGTTGTGGTAAGCTCCTTCCTCTCCCTCCCCTCTCTTCTTTGTTGTTTCTCCCCATTCTTCTTCCCTCCTTCATCCATGGCCATTGGTGAAGATCTTGAGGAGTTCTTGCTCAAATCTTTGCATGCATAGGTTCTTAGCTCGAATAAGTCGTGGAGAGGAGCCTAAGACCAGTGGTGGGTGTTTGGAGAAGATCCAACAAGAAAAGAAGGACTTTGGAGCCAAGGATCCAAGATCGAAAACGAAGAAGACGACGTTCTGCACAGAACCCGCGGGGCGGATCTTCACGACCGCGGGAGCGGCCAACCGCAGGGGTGGCTCGGCACGGCCGCGGGTGCGGCTCGGCACGGCCGCAGGGGCGGCGCCAGACACGCGGCCCAACACAACCGCAGAATCACGCCGCACGGGCAACTCCGGGCTCCAAGACGCCGGACCGCCGCAGGTGCGGCTGACCACAGCCGCAGGGGCGGCTCCTACCACCGCAGAGGCGGTGCCTGCTCCGCCAGAAGGCCGCAGGTGCGGCGCCAGCCTTCCGCAGGGGCTGCGTCTGCACCGCCGGGGTGCCAGCTTGACACCGCGGCTGCGTTTTTTCGACAGTAGGTCCTCTCCTCCCTTCCCCTTCGTTCCTTCCTTAGTTTGTAGTTGTATCATGTTAGTAGCATGCCTATGATGGATCTAGAGTAGTTTGAAATGCCACTTAGTGGTTGTGAACCTAGGAGCCCTTAAGGCTCGATGTAGTGGTGGTTATGAGAATGTTGAGCATGATGGACCTTCTAGGCTTTTACGTTGTTATTGGTTGTTGAGTATGATCATATGAGAGTTAGTAGGCTGTTGAGAGATCTCCTCATGAGTTGAGTGAGATGTGAGTATGATAGATTCTAGGATGCGGTCCTAGAATGAGTGTCAAATGATCTTGCGTAGATCATTTGTGTAGAAGTCTTAGACTTCTTGAGTTCAGCGGATTTTGATGGATATCTTGTTGGGACCAGGTTGTACGCTTCTTCCCAAGGGAAGCGAGAGCGTTGTGTGAGTTAGCGTTTGGGACGAGGTAAGTCTCTGGACTTACTTAGCTTGTATTTTACGTATTAGCATTGATGTGTGTTTGGTGGTGTGTGTTTATGTTCTTGTTATAAACAACTAAACCGGTAAATAGGACCATCGACCTTATATAATTTGGCTCAAGTGTATGATAACGGGCGGTGACATTCTGCCTAACTCTGTGTGAAGTTTAGGAGGATCTCGGCGACTAGCCCGGCGGGTTCGATGGTCGGATGCATCCGTACCATTCTTGCCGGTAAGTAGGGACAGAGGCGATACCACGATGGTTCTCGTGTCACAAACCTAAGTTGAATTAGAACGGGATAGGACTTAATAATTAAAAGATAATAAACCGGACTTGTGTGCTTTACGTTATGTGATATGTATGTGTTTGTGCCTCGCCTCTTTTCTAATGCTTCGAATATGAGCTAACGGTTTTAAACCGTGGTTGTAGATGCCTTGCAGGTTAGGGACGTTGCCGAGTGAGGTGGAGGAGTGGACAGCTGGGGTCTCTATACATTATAGGACGGGGACGTTTTTGGGCTGTGTTACGTTTTTGGGTTATGCATTCGTATCTTTGGTTGTGTATGTTATTGCATTTAGACTTTCGTATCGGGGTTATGTTGTTTTGAGGACTCGGCTGAGTTTCCACTTTGTATTCGTTACATTCCGGTTGTCGCATACATTAAAAACGTTTTGAGTTTTTCGCCTTTTTTTGTGCCTTGTTGGAAAGGTCGGGTGAAATTGTTGTCAAGCTAAGGGTCGGAACCCATTGTGAGGTCTCGCCCGTAGCACCCCGAGTCCCACGGATTTGGGGTGCTACAAATCCTACCACACTCGATAGAACACAAACAATAAATCTGACCCAATTAATTTTTGGTTTGAGTAAAGTTAAAAATACTGCTTCACCCAAAAATCAAGGATAAAAACGTACGTAATTAGGCAACCCGGCGGGTTGGAAGATCCCCCAATTAGTGTCAATACCAACAGGCTTCTTGTTCTCGTCGAACATTGCATTAATAAATGCTTCAAGGTAAACATTCGGCCGTTTAGGAGTTCCACATCCACTTTTAAGATGTTTCACCAGCCCCGTATTGTATATAGACGACATATCCACCGAAGTCTCAACCCCTCCACCGCGAGGCCACCCGGTCTCCGACACCACCAACCTAACATCTGAAACCCCAACCTTTTCCATAGTCCAATAGAACGAGTCCACCATCGCATCAAATAAGTTTTTGTAACCAAAGACGCCATCTTGAACCACCACATCCTTAGCCGTGAATTGTGCATAATCCATCCTTAACTCCCTCGGGTTTCCCGCATAAGCCAAGTATGGATACACGTTCACTAGCAACTTAGATCCCTGCATCTACAAGCACAATAAAATAATGTTTTTATATACAAAGATGTAAGAAATCGATGTAACACCAAAGATCGAAGATTAATTGTGATTGACCTTCAAGAACCCGACAACAGTAGCCATTGTGGGGTCCACGAACGTGGCTTTGGACGGAGGGTTAACGTTCTGAAGCGCCCTCATGCCGACAACGGTGGTCACCTTGATAGAGTCGTGCAGCCCAGCCGAGTCAACGGCGCTCTGGAGGTTCTTCATGGCAGTCAAGATTACGCGGATAGGGTTCAATTGATCCTCGTCCCCTACGCTGATGTAAGTTACGTTCACGGTTCCAAAGTATGGACGGAAGTGTTCCAAGAACCATGTTTGTGCATCATCCGTACTGTTGGCGAGCAACTCCACGTCATACTTGGTCGTACCGACAATGACCTCAATGTCAGTACCGTTTAGAGCGTCAAGTACGTCCGGATCCGCTTGGTAGATCCGCATCTTGATAAGATTGTATTGGTTGTAGAGCTTTGTCACACTCAGTGGTGTTGGGAGATTGTCTCCTAGCCGTCCGTAGCACACTCCCACAACCACCGGTGGTGGTCTTGTGTCGTCTAGCTATCGGTGGGGTAGTAGCATGCCCATTTCACGAGCCTCAACATCGAGTACATGGCTTGTTATGTATAGGGTTGTGATTATGATTGACAAGAGTAGAGATATTGACATGGTTGTCTAAGCTTTCAAAATATGATGGAGGGTTGGATGGATGAAGTTAGTGTATGTGGGTGGTTTATATATACTTTGAAGACGTACAAGAAAGGAATGGATCCAATTTGATTGGAAATAGCAAGTTGAAAGCAGCTGTATATTTCCAATTGCGTAAATTTGATTGACCAATAGACCAATTATAATAATGATAAATGGATAAAATTTTAAAAAATAATTAAATTTTGATCAAGGCTCAATGGATGGTTCAATAGGTGGATGATATCAATGAATTTGATCATATCATAGATTGATACAATGTCGGTATGTTAAAATTTAAGATTTTTAGTAATATATATTCTATTCGTTATTTTGAAATAATTATTTTAACAAAAAATATAATATTATGTGGTTAACTTTTATAAATATAATAAAGTTAACTTGATCACGGTTCATGGACAATGCAATGAATTGATAACATCAATTATTTTTGGCAATATATTATTTATTATTATAATTTCCGACTAATGTATGACCATATATGTTTAATTAGTTTTCTTATTATTAGGAAACTTTGCGATCAAACCAACTCAATTTGAATTGTTCCTCAAGATTTGGATGAAATTTTATAATCTTTTGAAATATATTTTTCTAAATTAAAATATGAAACTTATATTACTTTCTCCTATTAATATAAATCATGTTTATTTAAATTTGATCACTAAGTTACATTACATTTCATAAACGAGGAGTTACGAAAATGGTTATAAAATATTGTTATTCTTAAATTCTATTGTTCCTTCCTTAGATAATAAGGGTGATGATTCACGGAAAAGGGAAATGTCAAGATGATTCATTTCTAGAGGCAGAAGCGTTCGCTCTGCGGGAAGGCCTGCAAAAAAGTTAAACAGTTAGGAGTTTCGGCTATTGAGATTGAGGGAGACAACCTGATGCTGATCAATTCGATCAACCAAACTTGGAAACCCCCGTGGGTGACAGATATGATCATTTCAGACATTTCCGTTAGCATCTCAGGCTTTTCTCAAGCAAGCACCACTCACATCTTCAGGGAAATCAACATGATAGCGGACAAGCTCGCGAAACACGGACTTTCTGCCACTGAAGACTAAGAAGATCTCCCAGACGATGTGGTTGTACTCATCCGTAAGGATGCTGTAGGTCGGTCGGTGTCTAGATGTTGACCCAGTTATTCTGTTTACCTTGTATCAAAAAAAAAGGGTGATGATAAATAAGTGTCATAATAATGAATACAAATATTACTTTTACATAACAACCAATAATTTGATTATAAATGCTCACTTGCCTCATATTTTTGACAGTTATTGTCGCTCAAAAGGCTCTTGATCTATTTCCTTTCATCCCCCAATCCCGCATGGAGTTGATCTTCCGGTCCAAGCCCCATTCGGCTATCCAACACGTGGGATCTATCACTGTACCATTGGGGGAACTTCATAACCCTAACTTGGGTCCTACGCAAGTACCGGTTGAGACTTCGATCTTTTCCACTGCTCCGCTGTCAGAGGCTACAACTGATCCAAGCCTTGTGACTGGTCGACGGTCTTGGAAGGATATCATTGTCGGTCAAGGCTTTGTGTAGTCTACAACTGATCCAACAAACTAAGCATATCGTGGATGGTCATATCTCAGTTTATTTCCCAAAGTCCCGATGGTGACCCGGTTATTACAATTGCTACGACCTTGTTAGGTCTTTGGAATCGGAGTGGTCTAAGATACTTGGTTATCTGATTGCCTTTCCTGTGATGGAATATAAGGTCGTGGATATGTGGAAAGCGGATCCAATGTTCAACTAATTCATCTCGCAAATAACTACTACTTGACTCGAATCCGCACTGATGAAGATCTTCTACAGGTCCTTACTAGTGGACCATGGTCATTATTTGGTCGATGCTTGATTATGAAATGAATGGACACCGGACTTCATTACTTCCGACCCGATCTTGTCTACACCAACTTGGATTAGAGTCACGGGCATCTTAATGTAGTGGTTTAATTCGGAAGCCCTTTGGACCATGGCTAACGGAGTAGGCACTCTAGTAATAAGGATCATCATACCATGAAGGGCTCATGTGTCATCAAAAGCATCGCATGGGGCATAAATAAAGTCATTCGCCTGGGATTATCGGGGAGAATCGGGAACGGTCGAACGGTTCGGTTTGGTAAAGATGTTTGGATCGCCAAGGCTCTTCTCCTGAATGTGGCGATCCGGAATGTTGACGAAGCCCTCGTCCCGGCTAGGGTCAGCGAGCTATGGACTAGCGACTTCGTTTGGAACTAGTTTGTTATCCATTTCAATCATCCTGCTTCGATTCTTCTTAAACTAGATGCGGTTAGAGTCTCAATTAATAGTGACAGGGCGTGTAACACCCCAAATCCGTAGGACTCGAGGTGATACTGGGCTAGGATCTCACAATGGATCCTGACCCTAGCCTGACAACAAGTTCACTGAATCTTACAACAAGGCACCGATAGATTAAATACAAAACAAAAAAATTGATATATAAATCTCAAAAGGTAGTACATAAGTACCGCTGAGTACAAAAGAAACATATATCCATACATCAAATATCTCATATCCCACGATAATAATCCCAGCGTACTGAGCCCTCAACGGATCACCCCTCTAGATCACTCTGCAGCTCTCCTAACCTGCAAAGGATCTACAACACGGTATAAAACCGTTAGCTAACCATACACATATATATAGAGATGCAAGAGCACAAACACACATAAGGAATCATAACACATCATCATGCTTTCATACATTTACCCGGTTCATTATCTTTAATAAGTCCAGTCACTCAATCGTATAAATATATCTGAATATGAATATATGTGACACGAGGAATATAACCCTCGCCTCTCGGTGCTACTGCCAGCTGGAGTGGTCAACCGGGACTACTCCTCCGTGTACCCTAAGGGAGTGGAGACAGTGCCCGTTCCGTGTACTAGATCTGGACGTTCCGCAGAGAACCTCTCAGTCTTTCAGTGGGATGACGGGGCTAGGTTGTCACGGCCCTACAGTGGGCGCATATTAAACCATAGGTAGGTAATCAACATAACTCGGGCTATCAATCATATAGCACACACACCACTCATGCACACATTCAATATATGGATAGCAGCTAAGTAAGTCCTATGGACTTACCTCACCCTCGAAGTCTCAAACCCAATAGCTCCAACTCTGGAGATCAACACTGCCTAAACAAGGCATCACAACATATATCAAACTCATATCCATCATAGGGGTCACACCTAGACCCAAGGGATCCATAAGGATCGTATCCTAACTCATAAACCACAAAGCCATAACCGGCATACAGATATATCACATCCTCATCATTCTATCCTCATACACGTACCTAGCATGCTACTAACCCGCTCATACTAGGAAAGGAAAGGAGCTACCCAACTATGGGTTGTCCCGGAACAAGACACACCTGCGTGATCAAGGGACGCAGGAGCGGAGTAGACAACCCGCAGGCGCGGCAGGGATTAGCCGCAGGCGCGGTGACACGGGACGAATGCAACACAGGCAAGGCGATGGCGCTGGCGCGGGCGCTGCGGCACGACTTCCGCAGGGGCGGCGGCTTCTAGGCGCGGGGGCGGCGTCTGTGCAGAACGTGAACCCGCGATTCCTCTTCGGCTCTTCTCGTGATCAAATCACGTCTTCTCTCCATCAAAACCACACACATACATAAACATACACATACCAACATTAACATACATTCAAATCATCTAAGCCTAAGCTAAAGAGATGGAATCAAAGAAGAAGAGAAGGAGAAGAAGCAAGGAACTCACCACACCTGTGGTCCTAGGCTGCAAGGAGAGGTCACACACCTCAGTAGTTGGCTTCCAAGCTCAGCATACACACATCCATCATCAACATCAACCACAACACACAACTCTCAAGCAAAACTCCAAACAGAAACAAGAACAAGATCAAAGGAAGGGATGAAGAAGCAAGAAGGACGTAGGAAGGGCTGGAGAAGTGAAGAAGGTAACTCTTGCTCAGCAAGGAAACAGAAGAAGTAAAGCAAAGGGTAAAGCAAAGGGTCAAAGGAGTCAACAAAACCGGCTGCAGCCGCCGAAAACCGCATGGGCGGTTCCCTGAGCCGTAGGGGCGGAAACCCGCAGGGGCGGCAGTCATGCCCGCGGGTGCGGAAAGGCCAATCTCGGCCAAAGCCAATCTCGGCTAAGGTCCAATCTCGGTCCGAAAGACTAAGGCTCTTACATCTCACCACCCTAAAAACAAGTTTCGTCCCGAAACTTGCAAAGTCCTAAAACCACTCGGACTCCAGAAGCCGAGGTAAAACTCTCTAGAGCCTCAAACATAAGCATGGAGGAACTCATCAACTCCAGCAATCAAAACACTATCCAAAGCCTAGATGAAAACCATCTCTAGCTAAACCATAAACATATCACAAGGCATAGAGGAATCACATCTCTAGCCGTATCATATCTATAACAGAAAGGCATGGAGAGAGAACATCTCCAGCACTACTATGTCCATCAAAAGTAGCATGGAGGAAAGAACCATCTCCAGCTAAACCTATCACATATCACAATAGCATGGAGGAAAGAGCCATCTCCAGCTATAAATATCAGTCGTACTAGCACAACAAGATCTACTAAGATCACATATCACATCATAGCTAGTACGAAAATGAACACATCATGGCATATAAGCACATAAGCATAACAGCAACAAGATAGTACTAAGATCTACTCGTCGATTCTACTGGTACCTCTATCTCGGCATAAAACTCTGGATAGTTCCTCTGGATACTATCCTTAGTCTCCCATGTAGCCTCATCAGGTCCTCATCTCGACCACTGTATCCTCAGCATAGGGATGTCCTTCGAACGCAGGCGTCTCATACCTCATTCTAGGACTGCAATCGGGTGCTCAACAAAAGTGTGGTCCGGCTCAACCACCAAATCATCATAACTCACGATATGTCTCGGATTTGGTATGTACTCCCTCAGCTGAGACACGTGAAATACAGGGTGAACACCCTCTAACCGCGGAGGCAAAGCTAACCTGTAAGTTGCACTCCCAACCCGATCCAAAATCTCGAACGGTCCGACATATCGGGGCTCAACTTCCCCATAATGCCAAAATGCCTAACACCTCATGTCGGGGACATTCTCAACCACACATGGGCTCTAACTCTGAACTCTAGAGGTCTATGCCTCCTATCTGCATAAGACTTCTGACGGCTCTGCGCAGTCAGCATCCGCTCTCTAATCACTGATACTCGAGCCATATCATCCTGAATCTGATCAGGTGTCAAACCACTGGCCGTACTAGGCTCATCCCAGCATAACGGAGTACGGCATCTATGTCCATACAGTGCCTCATATGGAGCCATCCCAATAGATGCATGTCAGCTGTTGTTGTATGAGAACTCAACAAGTGGGAGATGATCCGTCCACACTTGTCCCCAATCCAACACACAAGCTCGCAACATATCCTCCAGGGTCTGAATGGTTCTCTCTGACTGACCATGCCTGAGGATGGAACGCAGTAGTAAAGTGCAAACTCGTCCCCAGGTTAGTCTGAATCTGCTGCCAGAACCTCGAGGTAAATCGTCCATCTCTGTCAGAGACGATCGTCCTCGGTACACCATGGAGTCTCACTATCTGCCTAGTGTACTTCTCAGCTAATCTGCTCACTGGCCACGTCTCTCTAATGGGAATGAAACATGCCGTCTTCGTCAATTTGTCCACAATGACCCAGATGGCATCAAAACTCCGGCTCAGCCTCAGTCCAGTCACAAAATCCATGGTGACGTCCTCCCACTTCCTCTGTGGAACAGGAAGTGGATGGAGCTCACCTCCAGGTCTGCAATACTCTATCTTGACCTGCTGGCACATCACACATTGTGCCACAAATCTGGCCACATCGGGCTTTAGCCCTCACCACCAATATAGACGTCTCAAATCCTAATACATCTTACTCGTACCTGGAAGTACAGAGTAAGGTGTACAGTGAACCTCCTGTAAAATCCTCTATCTCCCTGCATCAACACACATCCCAAGCCTAGCTTGGATGTATCACTGTAAACCACAAAATCAGACGTACCCTTTGACTGTGCCAAAACAGGAGCAGAAGTCAGACGTCTCTTCAGCTCCTCAAAGCTCTGCATACACTGATCAGACCAAACAAATCCGGTAGTCTTCCTCGGCAAACTCGTCAGTGGACGGACAATTATAGAGAATCCCTCCACGAAGCGTCTGTAATAACCGGCTAGGCCAAGGAAGCTACGTACTTCCTTGACGTTCGTCGGTGTAGTCCATGCTGCTACTGCCTCAATCTTGGTTGGATTCACCTTGATTCCTTCGGCTGATACAACATGACCTAGGAATGCTACCCCTGGCATACAGAACTCACACTTAGAGAACTTAGCATAAAGTTCTCTATCCCGTAAAACCTGCAATACAATCCTCAACTATCCTTCATGCTCCTCTCTACTACGAGAGTACACCAGAATATCATCTATGAATACCACCACAAACTGATCCAGAAAGTCGATGAAGATATTGTTCATCAACTCCATAAAGACGGTTGGGGCATTCGTAAGCCCAAATGGCATCACTACAAACTCGTAGTGGCCATATCTGGTCCGGAATGCTGTCCTGTGCACATCCTGCTCTCTCACCCTCAGCTGATGATATCCTGAACGCAGATTAATCCTGGAGAACACAGACGCTCCTTGTAACTGATCCAACAAATCATCAATACGCGGCAATGGATACTTGTTCTTAATGGTCACCTTGTTCAGCTCTCTGTAATCTATACCCAATCTCAACGATCCGTCCTTCTTCCGTACAAAGAGAACAAGTGCTCCCCATGGAGATACACTAGGGTGAATAAAATCCTTCTCGGCCAACTCCTCGAGTTGCTTCTTCAGCTCCAACATCTCAACAGGAGCCATCCGATATGGGGCCTTCGAGATCGGTCTCGTACCAAGCTCTAACTCGATACCAAGGTCCGCACTCCTCTGAGGCGGCAACTGGACGGCTCAGCAAACACATCTGCAAACTCACAGACCATTGGGATATCCTCTAATGCTGGACTCTCCCCCTCCTTCATGGCATAACACCATAAGATCTCACAACCCTGTGCAAACAATCTAGCTGCTCGTATCGCACTAATAACCATGCCAGATTTTCCAAGGTCCCAACCTCGGAAAACCTCTATATGTCCTAACTCGGTAGAGAGGGTAACAGTCCTCCTACCTACATCTAAGACTGCAGAATGTCTATCCATCCAATCCACACCTAGTATGACTTCTTCATGCTCTAATGGCATGACAAAGAAGTCAACTAGTAAAACACAGGTCCCTACAGAAATAATACAGTCACGAATCTCATGGGTACCTCTGACCCTACTACCATCGGGTAACCCTATAGTAAAGGGTATCCCCTTAGTCGTATCTAGACTCAAACACTCAATACAAGCATCAGATATAAAAGAAGACATAGCTCAAGTATCAAACAAACTCTAACAGGTAAACCATGGATCAGAATGGTACTTGTAACAGTCGGTGCAGCTGGCTCCTCTGCACTCCTCAGTTCAAAAACTCGGTCCTGTGGCCCTCTGGTGTCAGTGGTGCTCCCACCACGACCTCTGCCTCTACCCAACCCAGGAGCAGATCCCTGAGTGGTAGGACGATCTGGGACTCTTTGTTGTCCCTGTGTCTGTTGCTGCTGAGGTGGCCTCTGCCCACCTCCCGCTATACTGGCAGGAGTAGAACCCTGCTGAGACGAAGCTCCACCCTGTCTACAGAAAATATGTCTGTGACCTAGCCTGCCACAGATGTAACAAGTCATTGTCTGTCTCGTGCACTCTTGCCGCATATGCCCATAACCACCAAAGTTGTAACACTGTACTCCCTTATCTGCAACTGAGGCAGAAGAGGGACGACTCTGGCGACTCTGACCTCGCCCTGCACTAGCAGCCCCACCAGCACCACTGGTTTGCCCAGTACGCTGTCTCTTCTCAGACCCTCCGGCCTGAGAAGCTCTCCTCTGACTAGCCCGCTCCCTCTCATATTCGGAAGCTTTGTCCTGGTAGTCCATCAGAGACTCACAGTGGAAACCCGCCATATAGGTCCGGGTAGTATCCCTCAGTCGTCGGGAAAACAGATACACATGCTGATCCACCGAAGGTGCAGCTGGTCCCAACAATGCCAGCTCCTCCTGGAATCTCCTGATAGCCTCTGAGACTGGTACATCCTCGAATCCAGCCTCAACAAAATCTCGCAGTTTCTCCCTCCTCAGTGAGACAGGGCAGAAACGCTCTCTGATCATGGTCCGCATATAATCATAATTGTCAACCTGTACTCGTACATACCTCCACCAGTGCTGCGCTAAGGCTCTGAACAAAGTCTGCACTAACTCTATCCGCCTGTTTGTTGGACATCTAATGGACTCCAGAGCTGAGTCCACATGTCCAATCCACAGCTCAACCTCGAGCCCCACCTTCCCAGAGAAAGGGGGTACACCCACCTATTGAAATGCCTTCAACCAAGTGTCTGGTCTAGGCCATCTATGCTCCTCTATAACTCGAGCAGTCTCAGCTACAGGTGCCGGTGCAGCTGGCACCTGTGTAACCCCATGGGATCTCTCAGATGATCCCTCATGTACTGGCAGATCCGGGATAGGTCTACCTGCTCTGGCAGCCTCCTCCACTCGCCGAATATAGTCACGAAACTCTGGTCCTCTCATGGAGACATAATCCGAGTCATCTGACTAGACTCGCTGTGGACCCTGTCTCCAAGCTACGCCATTCTCAGTCTCAGGAACGACAAAATCAGCAACGTCCTCGTGAACCTCTTCCGCTGCACGTGGATCAACAGCGGAAGTCCTACCCCGTCCTCTACCTAGAGGGGGTCTACCTCTACCTCGTCCAACTGCAGGTAAGACTCTAGTCTGAACCATCTACAGAGGACGTAAACCTAACTCAGAAGGCAATATATATGTCGTATGTATATATCAAATCAATCACAACAAAATATCTATATATATACTGTGTCGAGATTTGCAGAGGGACGATGGCTCACGTACACGATATCCCAAAACATTTTGTGCTCATTTCAAAACCAAAACCTTTTGAAAAGTCACACCCCTTTTCGGGTTCTGTTTATTTATCTATTCGAACTTTATTGCATATTACTAGTGCCATTGTTGTCAACCTCGCTCTGATACCAACTTTCTAACACCCCAAATCCGTAGGACTCGAGGTGCTACTGGGCTAGGATCTCACAATGGATCCTGACCCTAGTCTGACAACAAGTTCACTGAATCTTACAACAAGGCACCGATAGATTAAATACAAAACATAAAACTGATATATAAATCTCAAAAGGTAGTACATAAGTACCGCTGAGTACAAAAGAAACATATATCCATACATCAAATATCCCATATCCCACGAGAATAATCCCAGCGTACTGAGCCCTCAACGGATCACCCCTCTAGATCACTCTGTAGCTCTCCTAACCTGCAAAGGATCTACAACACGGTATAAAACCGTTAGCTAACCATACACATATATATAGAGATGCAAGAGCACAAACACACATAAGGAATCATAACACATCATCATGCTTTCATACATTTACCCGGTTCATTATCTTTAATAAGTCCAGTCACTCAATCGTATAAATATATCTGAATATGAATATATGTGACACGAGGAATATAACCCTCGCCTCTCGGTGCTACTGCCAGCTGGAGTGGTCAACCGGGATTACTCCTCCGTGTACCCTAAGGGAGTGGAGAAAGTGCCCGTTCCGTGTACCAGATCTGGACGTTCCGCAGAGAACCTCCCAATCTCCCAGTGGGATGACGGGGCTAGGTTGTCACGGCCCTACAGTGGGCGCGTACTAAACCATAGGTAGGTAATCAACATAACTCGGGCTATCAATCATATAGCACACACACCACTCATGCACACATCCAATATATGGATAGCAGCTAAGTAAGTCCTATGGACTTACCTCACCCTTGAAGTCTCAAACCCAATAGCTCCAACTCTGGAGATCAACACTACCTAAACAAGGCATCATAACATATATCAAACTCATATCCATCATAGGGGTCACACCTAGACCCAAGGGATCCATAAGGATCGTATCCTAACTCCTAAACCTCAAAGCCATAACCGGCATACAGATATATCACATCCTCATCATTCTATCCTCATACACGTACCTAACATGCTACTAACCCGCTCATACTAGGAAAGGAAAGGAGCTACCCAACTTTGGGTAGTCCCGGAACAAGACGCACCTGCGTGATCAAGGGACGCAGGAGCGAAGTAGACAACCCGCAGGCGCGGCAGGGATTAGCCGCAGGCGCGGTGACACGGGACGAATGCAACACAGGCAAGGCGATGGCGCTGGCGCGGGCGCTGCGGCACGACTTCCGCAGGGGCGGCGGCTTCTAGGCGCGGGGGCGGCGTCTGTGCAGAACGTGAACCCGCGATTCCTCTTCGGCTCTTCTCGTGATCAAATCACGTCTTCTCTCCATCAAAACCACACACATACATAAACATACACATACCAACATTAACCTACATTCAAATCATCTAATCCTAAGCTAAAGAGATGGAACCAAAGAAGAAGAGAAGTAGAAGAAGCAAGGAACTCACCACACTTGTGGTCCTAGGCTGCAGGGAGAGGTCACACACCTCAGTAGCTGGCTTCCAGGCTCAGCATACACACATCCATCATCAACATCAACCACAACACACAACTCTCAAGCAAAACTCAAAAGAGAAACAAGAACAAGATCAAAGGAAGGGATGAAGAAGCAAGAAGGACGTGGAAAGGGCTGGAGAAGTGAAGAAGGTAACCCTTGCTCAGCAAGGAAACGGAAGAAGTAAAGCAAAGGGTAAAGCACGGGTCAAAGGAGTCAACAAAACCGGTTGCAGCCGCCGAAAACCGCAAGGGCGGCAGTCATGCCCGCGGGTGCGGAAAGGCCAATCTCAGCCAAAGCCAATCTCGGCTAAGGTCCAATCTCGGTCCGAAAGACTAAGGCTCTTACAGGGCGGATAGTCCTTTCTGGAATAATAGCAGTTCGGGCAAGTATACCATCAGCTCGGGATATCACTTTATCAAATTTGGTATCGAGACCCTCCCCACAAACTCGGTTTATGCACAATTTGGAAGTTAAGGTCCCTTAAAAGATCAAAATGTTCTTTTGGCTTGCTATTATGGGCGAGTGTTAACAAATTTGGAAAGATATCAAAGGCACATAATAAGTGATTTCTGTTGCGATCGATCTCTGTCCCGGGGTTGCTGAATCATTACTTCATGTGTGGAGGCATTGTCCTATTGCTTATACTCTTTAGAGAGCCCTAGTGCTGGTAAATAGAGTTGAAGAGTTTTCTACCATGTCAAGATCGGAATGGTTCACTGTGAACATCAGCGATGATATTGTGAATCAAAATGGCTCCCACTGGAACACTATTTTTTCATATGGCGCCTGGTGGTCGTGGAGGTGGAGGAGCTCTAGGGTTTTTTCCGGTCGGTCCCCTCCTCCACGCCGGGACTTGTTTATTACTAGCAGGGCCGTCCAATGCTTTTTGGTGGCCCTGTTCAATTTTTTCATTCACAATAAAATAAATGTATACTAAGTTTGAACACCTAAGGATTGATAATGTAAGAAAAAAAATAATTTTAAACACGTTGATAATCATAAAATACAATCAATAATTTTGAGTTTGTGAAAAAGCGAAAATAATCTGTTTACAACCATTTAAAACCATAACACAAAATCTTCATATTTCTATAATCATCTAAAACAATATCAACACGAATAATATAGTTTTTTAATGGTTTGTGGAAGATGATAATGTAACACCCCAAATCCGTAGGACTCGAGGTGCTACTGGGCTAGGATCTCACAAGGGATCCTGACCCTAGCCTGACAACAAGTTCACTGAATCTTACAACAAGGCACAGATAGATTAAAACAAAACATAAAACTGATATATATATATATATATATATATATATATATATATATATATATATATATATATATATCAAAAGGTAATACAGAGTAACCGCTGAATACAAAATCAAAATATATATTCGTACACCATAAATATCCCATATCCCATGATATCGCCCCAGTGTACGGAGCCCTCAGCGGATCACCCCTCTAGATCACTCTGCAGCTCTCCTAACCTGAAAGGGATCTACAACACGGTACAAAACCGTTAGCTAACCATACACATATATATAGAGATGCAAGAGCACAAACACACATCATATATCATAACACATCATCATGCTTTCACACATTTACCCGGTTTATTATCTTTATAACGTCAATCACTCAAATAGTATATAGATCTGCATATGAAAATATGTGACACGAGAAATGTATATAATCCTCGCCTCTGAGTGCAATATCTAGCTAGAGTGGTATCAGTGCACCTTCCCGTATACCATAAGGAGTGGTCAGTGCCCTTCCCGTATACCAGATCTAACTAGACTACAGAGAACTTCCCAGACTCCACTACGGGATGAAAGGTAAGTTGCCACAACCACTACAATGGGCGGTCAATATATCATAGGTCGGTAATAAACCATATCGCATGATATAAAGCATATAACAAACACTACTCATGCATACATCCAATATAAGGATGGCAGCTAAGTAAGTCCTATGGACTTACCTCAACCTCAGTAGTAGTCTCAACCACGATCTCAAACACGTTCCACTCCAATCTGGAGGATAACACTACCTAATAACAAGGCATAACAATATATCAACTCATATCCATCAAAGGGTCACACCTAGACCCAAGGGATCCATAAGGATCGTATCCTAACTCATAAACCTCAAAGCCATAACCGACATAAACGATATCATACTCATCATCATTCTAACCTCATACACATACCTAGCATGCTACTAACCCGCTCATACTAGGAAAGGAAAGGATCTACCCTACTCTAGGTAGACCCGGGACAAGACGCACCTGCCTGACAAGAGAGACGCATGGGCGGAGTAAGGCAACCCGCAAGAGCGGCAAGGCTCAGCCGCAGGCGCGGTGACAGTGACCGCAGGCAACGCAGGCACGGCACAGGCAGGGCACATGCGCTGTGACATAGCTTCTGAAACACCCCAAATCCGCGGGACTCGGGATGCTACGGGCGAGACCTCACAATGGGTCCCGACCCTTAGCCTGACAACAATTTCACCGGACCTACCAACAAGGCACAAATAAAGGCAAAACTCGAAAACGTTTATAATGTATGTGAGACACTAAAAGGTAAGAATACAACGTGGAAACTCAGCCGAGTCCTCAAAACAACATAACCTGATACGAAGTCTAAACGTACGACAACATCCATGAACAACAATATGAAACATGACTCAAAAACATCCCCGTCCTGTAATGTACGGAGACCCCGGTTGTCCACTCCTCCACCTCACTCGGCGGCGTCCCTAACCTGCAAGTCATCTACAACACGGTTTAAAACCGTTAGCTCATATTCGAAGCATTAGAGAAGTGGTGAAGGCACAAACACATACATAACACAAAACATGAATCACACAAGTCCGGTTTATTATCTTTTTATTATTAAGTCGTATCCCGTTCTAATTCAACTTCGGTTGTGACACGAGACCACCGTGGTCTCGCCTCGGTCCCTTACCGGCAAGGAATGGTACGGATGCACCCGCCCGTATACCCGCCAGACTCGTCGCCGAGAACCTCCTAGACCTCCGTCGGGCTAGGCAACTGATGTCACTGCCCGTTATCATACACTTGGGCCAACACATATACATAAGGTCGGTGGTCCTAATTACCGGTTTCATTGTCATAACAAAAGCATAAACACACAACACCAAACACACATCAATGCTAATACATAGAATACGAGCTAAGTAAGTCCGGAGACTTACCTCGTCCCAATGCTAAATCACAAAACGCTCTCGCTTCCCTTGGGAAGAAGCACACAACCTGCTCACAACAAGATAACCATCAAAACCCGCTCAACTCAAGAAGTCTAGGACTTCCACACAAATGATCTACGCAAGATCATTTGACTCTCATTCTAGGACCGCATCCTAGAATCTCTCATACTCACATCCCACTCAACGCATGAGGAGATACCTCAACAACCTACTAACTCTCATATGATCATACTCAAAACCCAAGAACGAGTAAAAGCCTACTAGGTCTATCATGCTCATCACACTCTCCACACATGAAAGTAACACCCAACAAATCATAACCTCAAAGATATTAGTCCTCAACCCAAGAGGCACAATCTAGCCTAGAAGATCCATCATGCTCACATGCTCATATCCAACAATTACATCGAGCCTTAGGGGCTCCTAGGTTCACAACCACTAAATGGTATTTCAAACTACTCTAGATCCATCCTAGGCATGTTACTAACATGATTCAACAACAATACTAAGGAATGAACGAAGAGTGAAGGAGAGGAGAAGCCTACTGTTGCAGAAACCGCAGCCGCGGAGTCAAGCTGGCGCCCCCTGCGGAACACAGGAGCCGCCCCCGCGGAACCAGGATCCGCCCCTGCCCCTTGCTGCCGCCCGGAGTCACGTGTCTGCCGCCGCCCCTGCGGCCGTGCCGAGCCGCCCCTGCGGCTGGCCGCCGCCTTGGAGTTGTGGTCTGGCGCCGCCCCTGCGGCCGTGCCGAGCCGCACCCGCGGCGTGCCGAGCCGCACCCGCGGCCGTGCCGAGCCGCCCCTGCAGCTGGACGCTCCCACGGCCGTGTTGAGCCGCCCCGCGGGTTCTGTGCAGAGCGTCGTCTTCTTCGTCTTCGATCGTGGATCCTTGGCTCCAAAGTTCTTCTCCTCTTGCTGGATCTTTTGCAAACACTCACCACTGGTCTTAGGCACCTCTCCTCGACCTAAACGAGCTAAGAACACAAGCATGCAAGGGACTTGAGTGAAAACCTCTCAAAGCTTCATCCATGGCCATGGATGAAGGAGGGAAGAAGAAAGGGGTGAGTAGCCATGGAAAGGAAGGAAGGAAGGGAGGGAAGGGACTTACCACACTAGATCTGGAGTTCTCCTACTGCAGTCCACACATGCAGCTCCTCAAACAACCATGGAAGAAGAGAAGAGAAGGGAAGAGAAGAGAAGAGAAGAGAGTGATGGAGGAAAAGAACGTGAAAGAGAAGAGAGGAGAGAGAGAGAGATGGGACACAAGGCTGAAAAGGGGTGAGGGGACCAAGGGGTCAGCTGACCTCTTGTCCCTCCCCACGGACCGAGGGGTCGGAAATGACCCTTTGTTATTTTTAACTCGGAACGAAGGCTCGGAACGCGGAAAAAGAGGAAAAACGACGAGTCAGCTCGGGATTTTCTTAGGAATAAATCCCGGCTCTCGGCATCTCGGGATTACGGGATAACTACAAAGTGTTCCAAGTCCGGAATAAATTTCCGGGCGTTACAGCTTCCGCAGGGGCGGCGGGGCGGCGACAGTGCAGAAAGTGACCCCGCGATTCCTCTTCGGCTCTTCACGTGATCAAATCACGTCTTCTCCATTCCAAAGTCACACACATACATGTACATACACATTCCAACATCAATCTACAATCAATTCATCTAATCCTAAGCTAAGGAGGAAGAACAAGAAATAAAGAAAGGAAGGAGAAGCAAGGAGCTCACCTCTACTGTTGTGATCACCCAAGGAAAGTACAGAACACTCTCAGCTGGCATCTGAAGCTCAGCAAACATGCACACAACATCCAGCAACACAAAGCCACACCAAAACTCTATCAAACTCCAAGAACTCTCAAGCAAGATCAAGAAGGGAAAGGAAGGGAAGAAGAACGTAAGGGAAGCTGATGAAAGAAGTGAAGAAGAAACCCTTGCTCAGCAACGAAAGGAAGAGGTAAGGAAGAGAAGAGTAAAGCACGAGTCAAACGGTCAACAAAACCGGTTGCAGCCGCAAGAAACCGCAGGGGCGGTTCCCTGATACGCAGGGGCGGAAAGCTACACGAGCCACAGGGACGGCTCCCTGAACCCGCGGGGGCGGCTAAGGCCAAAACTGGCTCCCAAAGACTAAGGCTCTTACAGATAAAGATTAAAAAAAAGAAGGAAGAACATTAGTTTGAATTGTGAAGAAAGGGAAGTAATTTTTCCATAAAATAATGGATTGTACACCATACGTAGAAAAATAATTGTCACAATTAATGATAATTTACTATAATTTTGGCAACAAAAGAATAAAAGGTGATAAAGTAGTACATAGTCCACGCCAGTTATGGAAGTCTAGAAAACAGGAAGAGTAATTAAGGGAGTGGGGGTTTCAAATAAAAAATTTTAAACTAACTTACTTTTATTTTTTTCTAATAATGGGCCCTTTCTATCATGTGGCCCTGTTCCATTGGGCCCTTTGCACACCCCAATGGACGGCCCTAATTACTAGTCTAGTTAACAATTCTTGAAGGTGATGGCGGTACGAAGCTTATGGGTGTTAGATGTAACATGAATGAGATCTTCGTACAGTGGGTTAGACCGGGTAGTAATTGGGTTAAATAGAACAATGATGGGGGCTATAAGACAAGGCAATGGGATAAATATTGTTGGAGGCGTCTTACGGGCTAGGGATAGACTATGGATCCATGGTAGAGTGCATAATATCGGTATATGCTATGTCCCACTTGCGGAACTATGGGAAGTGGCCTCAGGATTGGAGGTCTGTAGGAATCTAGGTTTTAAGGAAGTAGAATTTGAGTTGGATTCTGCTTTAGTGGAGAGTTTTCTCGGGAAGTTGTTAACTCGATTGCATCCACTCGCTAGTCTGGTAAAGCACAACCATGGATTCATTCGTAGGAACTGGCAAGTTCGGTTCCGACATATTTATCGAGAGGCTAATGCCGTGGCGGACTACCTCCTTAATTTTGCTTTCAATTTCCCGATTGGGGTGCATCTACTTGTTGTTCCTCCGTCGGAAGCCTTACACTTGATTACAAACGATATTAGGGGAACTAGTTTTCCCCGCTCTATTTCTGGCTTAATTTAATAACACAACGCTTTGCGCAGAGGAGCAGCCTTCGTTCTTTACTAAAAAAAACAAAAGTTTGAACCGAAACCTTGACGTAGAATCATACAGTCACATCTAGTGATGACAATGGATCGGGTGGTGGGTGGTTGGCCTATACCGTCACCTATACATCACCCAAAATTGTCCAGCCCATCCGACCCACCACCTGCTAAGGGTCTCACCCGCATCCAACGAATGAAGCAGGTGGATCGGTGTGATTTTGGGTGCTTAAAACCTTACTTATAAATTTGTAAGAAATCAAATATTTTACTGAAAAATCAAGGACATACTTCAATGCAACTAAAAAGAACATACGATTGCACATAATATCAAGTGCAACCCTATAACCAAGCAAGATCCTACATAAAACAAACCATAACAAATCAATAATAAGGACCGGAATATACTACGAAAGAAATATAAGGTTTACTCTAATATAATTTATATAGTAAGGAAATAAAGGTACTAATTTTATGACATAAAAAACTACAAATATCAAATATATATAATTTTAAGCGGGTGAATTCGTGCAAGATGGATTGATGATGGGTTGGGTGAAGGGTGGATGAAACATTCACCCGGATCCTACCCGATCAACCACTTGCTTCATCCATCACCCTCTTTAACCCGTCTTATAATGAGTCTTTCACCCTTTTCGTTGGTTCTGGCTGCCGGGTATCCCTCGAGTACGGGTGAAATTGTCATCACTATGTGAATAATCGTAGTTGTATGGTTATTTTATTTTTCCTTTTTAGGTTTTGTAAACATAATAAAATTCAATTTATAAGACAAGCCTAATGAATAAAGAAGTACACGTAACTCTAAAATTTGCTATAATCGATAAATTAAAGACGATTTAACTAATTGGGTGTCATACCCAACTTGTTCATTATGAAAAGTGCGGATTGTGTTGAAAATAATAACACAAATAACATTACATCCACCAACAATCCTACCACACTCGATAGAACACAAACAATAAATCTAACCCAATGAATTTTTGGTTTGAGTAAAGTTAAAAATACTACTTCACCCAAAAATCAAGGATAAAAAGGTACGTAATTAGGCAACCCGGCGGGTTGGAAGATCCCCCAATTAGTGTCAATCCCAACAGGCTTCTTGTTCTCGTCGAACATTGCATTAATAAATGCTTCAAGGTAAACATTCGGCCGTTTAGGAGTTCCACATCCACTTTTAAGATGTTTCACCAGCCCCGTGTTGTATATAGACGCCAAATCCACCGAAGTCTCAACCCCTCCACCGCGAGGCCACCCGGTCTCCGACACCACCAACCCAACATCTGAAACCCCAACCTTTTCCATAGCCCAATAGAACGAGTCCACCATCGCATCAAATAAGTTTTTGTAACCGAAGACGCCATCTTGAACCACCACATCCTTAGCCGTGAATTGTGCATAATCCATCCTTATCTCCGTCGGGTTTTCCGCATATGCCAAGTATGGATACACGTTCACTAGCAACTTAGATCCCTGCATCTACAAGCACAATAAAGTAATGTTTTTATATACAAAGATGTAAGAAATCGATGTAACAACAAAGATCGAAGATTAATTTTGACTGACCTTCAAGAACCCGACAACGGTAGCCATTGTGGGGTCCACGAACGTGGCGTTGGACGGAGGGTTAACGTTCTGAAGCGCCCTCATGCCGACAACGGTGGTCACCTTGATAGAGTTGTGCAGCCCAGCCGAGTCAACGGCGCTCTGGAGGTTCTTCATGGCAGTCAAGATTACGCGGATAGGGTTCAACTGAGCCTCGTCCCCAACGCTGATGTAAGTTACGTTCACGGTTCCAAAGTATGGACGGAAGTGTTCCAAGAACCATGTTTGTGCATCGTCCGTACTGTTGGCGAGCAACTCCACGTCATAATTGGTCGTACCGACAATGACCTCAATGTCAGTACCGTTTAGAGCGTCAAGTACGTCCGGATCCGCTTGGTAGATCCGCATCTTGATAAGATTGTATTGGTTGTAGAGCTTTGTCACACTCAGTGGTGTTGGGAGATTGTCTCCTAGCCGTCCGTAGCACACTCCCACAACCACCGGCGGTGGTCTTGTGTCGTCTAGCTGTCGGTGGGGTAGTAGCATGCCCATTTCACGAGCCTCAACATCGAGTACATGGCTTGTTATGTATAGGGTTGTGATTATGATTGACAAGAGTAGAGATATTGACATGGTTGTCTAAGCTTTCAAAATATGATGGAGGGTTGGATGGATGAAGTTAGTGTATGTGGGTGGTTTATATATACTTTGAAGACATACAAGAAAGGAATGGATCCAATTTGATTGGAATTAGCAAGTTGGAAGCAGCTGTATATTTCCTATTGCATAAATTTGATTGACCAACAGACCAATTATAATAATGATAAATGGATAAAATTTTAAAAATAATTAAATTTTGATCAAGGTTCAATGGGTGGTTCAATAGGTGGATAATATCCATGAATTTGATCATATCATAGATTGATACAATGTCGGTATGTTAAAATTTAAGATTTTTAGTGATATATATTCTATTCATTATTTTAAAATAATTATTTTAACAAAAAATATAATATTATACGGTTAACTTTTATAAATATAATAAAGTTAATTTGATCACGGTTCGTGGACAATGCAATGAATTGATAACATTAATTATTTTTGATAATATATTATTTATTATTATAATTTCCGACAAATGTTTGACCGTATATGTTTAATTAATCTTCTTATTATTAGGAAACTTTGCGATCAAACCAACTCATTTCGAATTGTTCCTCAAGATTTGGATGAAATTTTATAATCTTCTAAAAAATATTTTTCTAAATCAAAATATGAAACTTATATTACTTTCTCCTATTAATATAAATCAAGTTCATTTAAATTTGATCACTAAGTTACATTACAATTCATAAATGACGAGTTACGAAAATGGTTATAAAATATCGTTATTCTTAAATTCTATTGTTCCTTCCTTAGATAATAAGGGTGATGATAAATAAGTGTCATAATAATGAATAAAAATTTAAATACAAATATTACTTTTACATAACAATCAATAATTTGATTATAAACGCTCACTTGCCCCAAATTTCTGACAGTTATTGTTGCTCAAAAGGCTCTTGATCCATTTTCTTTCATCCCCCAATCCCGCATGGAGTTGACCTTCCGGTCCAAGCCCCATTCAGCCATCCAACACGTGGGATCTATCACTGTACCATTGGGGGAACTTCATAACCCTAACTTGGGTCCTACGCAAGTACCGGTTGAGACTTCGATCTTTTCCACTGCTCCGCTGTCAGAGGCTACAACTGATCCAAGCCTTGTGACTGGTCGACGGTCTTGGAAGGATGTCATTGCCGGTCAAGGCTTTGTGTAGTCTACAACTGATCCAACAAGCTAAGCATATCGTGGGTGGTCATATCTCAGTTTCTTTCCCAAAGTCCCGATGGTGACCCGGTTATTACAATTGCTAACGACCTTGTTAGGTCTTTGGAATCGGAGTGGTCTAAGATACTTGGTTATCCTATTGCCTTTCCTGTGATGGAATATAAGGTCGTGGATATGTGGAAATGCGGGTCCAATGTTCAACTAATTCATCTCGTAAATAACTACTACTTGGCTCGATTCCGCACCGATCTTCTTCAGGTCCTTACTGGTGGACCATGGTCATTATTTGGTCGATGCTTGATTATGAAAAGAATGGACACCGGACTTCATTACTTCCGACCCAATCTTGTCTACACCAACCTGGATTAGAGTCACGGGCATCTTAATGCAGTGGTTTAATTCGGAGGTCCTTTGGACCATGGCTAACGGAGATTAATTTTGACTGACCTTCAAGAACCCGACAACGGTAGCCATTGTGGGGTCCACAAACGTGGCGTTGGACGGAGGGTTAACGTTCTAAAGCGCCCTCATGTTGTCAAGTTTGATAGTCTTGAAAACTTAGTTGAATTTACTAATATAACACTAAAGCATAAGTGATTTTGGTCACTTGTCATCCTAGAATCGTGTCACCTCAAATTATACTACATGTTGTCTTTAGACTACTCCACACTGAATTTTGTCACATGACGTCATTAAGTTGCACCACATATGTGTACTTGATTCTTTTAATTTTAATCTCTCCAAATTAAGATAACAAAATAATGTCATCATCATTTAAATAAGGAGATTATATCATTCATATGATTTCGTTTGCTTAATGATTTTTTGTAATTATAGGAGAAGTTTTATCTATTACTTCCTCCGATCATAAACAAATGACTTTTTAGCATCTAAATTTTGATCAAGTTTAAATGTCGTTTTATGTTTTCAAGGTTTTTAATTAAGATAGAGTTGTGAGAATAATTTTTGAAAATAGTTTTTATCAAATATTTATGTAACAAAATGTTTACTCATTGGTCTAAAAGGGTGGTGAACATTTAATAAGTGATAAAATTGAGAAAAATTATATAAAGTTAAGGTTATTTTAATAGTTTTCTTAATAATTGTATCAACAACTAGAAAGTCATTTTTATGATCAGAGGAAGTATTATATTTCTTATTTAAAATTTATGTACCAATTATATACATTTGGTGAGAATATGTCAATCTTATCTTTATTTTATATATATATAGATATATAGATATATACACTTTAAAGTAAAACTATTTTTTATATGTAAAATTCATATGTATGAAATATGTTATACTATTATTAATATACTCCATATCACATAAAAAATTTTAAGTTGTCATTAATTATGATATAATTTTACCTTAACTTTATATTTTTTATATTATGATATTACTTTTTTTTTACATTAATAACTATTTTATTTACATTTTTACTAACTCCGTGCAAATACAAGCTAGTGTGTCACTATAAAACTTTGTTGAACGTAGCACCGAAGTTACCATCTTTTCTCGAAGGGATTTTGTATACAGTTGCAATGTTTACATCTATTTTCTTTATAAGAATGAAAGTCTTTGTATTATTTTATCGTTGTTCACGTAGATTATAATTAATAGAGTTTTTCCTTTTGGTGCTCTCAAGGTTTGGACTTTTTCTCTTGGTATCCACCAAGTTTCAAAATTCCTCTTGGAACCCTCAAGATTTTACTTGTTTCCTCCTTATACTCATTCTTAATATATTATATTAAAAATTCATTTTAAAATAATAAAAAAATCATAAAAATAAATTTAAAACTAATTATGACTTTATTAAATTTTAAAACTAATAAATTTATAATAGAATTAGTTTTATATATAATTTTTATTTTTCGAATTAAATATATTTTTTTAATTAAAATTCGACTTAAATAAAATATATAAATTTAAGTTAAAAACATTTTTTTAAATTTTTTTTCTGAGTCTAGAATTTTAAAAATATAGTAAATTTTTATTTATTTTTAAATTTAATTTTATATAATATTTTTTAATTCGAAAATTTTTAAAAAAATGTTTTTTAAAAAATATTTAAGAGTATGGAAAAGTATACAAAAAAATAAAAATTAAACATAAAAGTAATATTTTTATTTTCGAATTAAAATAAACTGTTGAAAATTAACTTCACAAAAAATTTAAAAAACTGTTTTTAATTTAAATTTATATATTTTATTTAAATCGAAAATTAAAAAATTATTTTAAATTTAATTCAAAAAAATATTTAATTCAAAAATAAAAATTATATATAAAACAAATACTATTATAAATTTATTAGTTTTAAAATTTAATGAAGTCATAGTTTTAAATTTATTTTTATGATTTTTATTATTTTATAATAATTTTTTAATGTAATATATTAAAAATGGGTATAAGGAGGAAATAAGAAAAGATCCTTCAGCACCCAAGATGAAAAGGATAGGAGAAAGAGGATCTTCCTGTCGCAATCCCCGTTGTGGCATCACACTCCCTTCAATTTGACCGCAATTCCCGTTGTGGCATCACACTCCCTTCAATTTGACCATTGATTTTGAATGAATAGGAGACACTTCGAATGCAACACATAATTCTGGAGACCCAAGAGGTAGAAAAACCCATATGAATCATCAAGCGCTCCAGTAACCCATTTAGATTAAACACGCGAAAATAACCTATAATCCCGAATGACCTTATTTAGATTAAACCCCTCCAAAAAAACCCATCTTCAACTAAACGGCCCCTAATAGTTTCTATGGAAATTCATGTTGTTTGCTTCTCATCAGCAATCTTGTTTGCTTCTTATCCAACAACGCCGCTCTTTGTTAGTCTGGTTCTACTTCTACACAACCTAGAAAGAACCTTCAACCGATCGTAAAAAAAAAATTAAATAAAAAAAAATTAAAATAGCGAGGGCCTAAAATTCAATGTCGAATACTCAGCACACTATACACTAACAGCTCTATTCAGTATTGCGGGTACAATGCTCATTTCAAAATTACAAGCCAAGCAAATGAGATCATATTTTAGTACAACAAATTTGATTGAGAGATGATGGTATTCCAGAGCTCATTCATCGACAGCTGGAGGGATATCGCTATCATACAGACTTTCCGGCAACTCTGTGCTTATCCCATCCACACCTTCTCCGGGCAACTCTGTGCTAATCGGACCCAATATTCCATCTGTGCTTAGAGTTAAACCGCTCTGCATAACAAACACAAGACACCATAGACTCATTCAGTAATTGCAAATGTATTTCTCATCCATCAAACAAACACAGAGTACCTCGGGTTGGAATCTCAGCATGTCAGCACGAGCCATGGCTTCAGCTTGAGCAATTCTTTGCCTGAATGTCTGAGCCATCTCCTCTGCCTGTTGGTTGACATAATGGGAATAAACAATTAACCCTAGTCGGGTACTGATAAATGCAAGGATTTCAATGCAGTAAGAATATAAAGAGTCGTGGTTCGTAATCATGATATAGCATTTGCATATTGTTTTTTTTTCGGGTTTATAAACTAATAGGTTTATATGGATTTGTAGTTTATTTTCGGATTTATTTCTCAACGGTTTTATATCAATAAATAAGATAAGGCTGTTTACTTGGAGTTTATTTTTGGGTTTATTTTACTTCAAAATACACTTATGCCCCTAAAAAAATCGAAAGAATAACGTTGAATACCAATGTATAAACAAAGAATATCAGGATGGAAAAGCACAAGGCCCAAATCGGGTTTCCTATCGATTTTCTTAGTAATATGAAGATGGAAAAGCACAAGGCCTCCTCTAGATTTGCAATGACACTTTAAAAAGATATACCTTTTCAAACACAAGTTTTGGGTTGCGAATCATGTCTCCAGGAGTTGGCTCCAACTTCTTGGTAGACAGACTAACTCGGCCTCTTTCACGGTCATGGCTCAAGATCATGATCTGCATATCAACGGTCACGTAAAAATGGTTATGGACATGATGGAACTCAAACTCCAGAATGATGAGGTGGAAGGGGGAAATACCTTCAAAGTATCTCCGGGTTGAAGGACAGTTGCAATATCTGACACACGATCATGGCTTATTTGACTGACATGAAGAAGACCATTGATGCCACCTATGTCGATAAAGGCACCATATGGTTTGAGGGACTGAACAGTTCCCAAAACCACGGAACCAATACCAAGTTGTGCCTGGCTGTCAGCCATGGCTTTTCGGTAGCTAAGTACCAACCTAGACTGCTCCTCATCTACCTCGACAAATTTAAGTGGAATCTCTTTCTCAAGGAGTTCCTCAGGAGCAGATTTCTGATCATGCACACACCAAAGATTTCAAAGGTAAACAAGGAGAGCTGAAATTTAATGTCCAGAAAATGTGATCATCCAACATGTTAATATTGACTCGAAATTAATGCAAACTGTTTTCTCAAGAAAATGATTGTTAAGTTGATGCCCTAAATGTTAAAAAGCAATAATGTCTATTAGTTTCATCAAGAAAATAATAAGCCCGCGATTGCAACAAAGATAAAACATTATTACCAAGCTTAAATGCTGAAAAGTGAGGACAGCCATTTAACAGTGCAAATTTTGTGTGATTTAACAAATTACAATGATACACTTCTGATATAAAATGTTCAAAAGCATTCAAGAAACATCTAGCATAACTAGTAAACTAGGGAGGGCAGTGCACACAAGTCTTCCATTATCTTATAGAAGTCAAATAGGAAAGCCATGTTAGAATTAAAAAGGCATAAAGGGATACTAACAAATGATGTCTGCGAAAATGGAACAAACCCACGAAGACCCTCCACCAACGCCACCACTCCTCCCTTGTTTGCACCAATAATCTGCTCCAAGAAAACAAACCATCAAGACATTTCCCTTCAAAGAAGATAAAATAAAATAGTCCTGTTCTGCAAAACAATTTCACCTAGCCAAAGCAATAGAATCACTAATAAAAAGAGTTTAACCTGAGTATAGAAGTGGATGATCAACTATTCATACATCCTAGTGATAAATAACCAACATTATTAATGGAACTACCCTTTTTATGAGAACGTGCTAATGCAACAACAAAAAACTCAGGATCATGATGATGAAACTAATTTCACACTTTGACTAAATTTCGTCACTCGTGTAATAAGAACGATCAGAATCTTAGAAAAGCAACGAAAGTCGAAAATTATGGTGCAGGTAGACCCACCTTTCCCTTGACCACGACATCCTCGGCTTGTAGCTGTCTACAGCGCTCCCAAGCGAGCTCATACTGGATATTTCTTAAGCTCAAGATCAAGCTATCATCCGCCTCGTTTTCACCAATAATAACAAACTCTTCTCTCACCCCAGGAACTATTCCTGCTTCCGCCACATGTTTTATTTTGTGCATGCAGGCCTCTTGGAGCGGCAAATACGCAGAGGACTTGGCAGTGATGTCAACTAATGCCCCATTAGCATCTGTAAGATATACAGTCCCTTTCACCTGAGATTAAAAACAGTCATAGATCAAATAGTTTCCCTCAATAGTATTTCACCCCCAAGATCTAACCTGAAAATCTGAAATAACACTAAGGGAAAACACAATGCATATGAATCATTAAAAATCCTTTACTGTAAGCTAATCATGATAGGGTATTCATAAGGATAAAATTACATGCTCATTTGTCATGAGGCATCTTACTGATTTTCTATAACATACATAAAACAGCTAAATTTTCTCTATTAAGTTAGTCATTTTAAACATACATACTAGTCACTTAACAATATTCTAGGGCCGGATGGCATATCAACAAAAATCACAGTTTCTACAGCTTGATCAATGTTGAACCATAAAATTTACAAACAAGCCAATGAACAATAATAGCAATTTTTAATATCCAACATGAAATTAGATAAATTAGAAAGAGAAAAAAAAAAGAAAAAAAAAAAAAAAGGGAGGAGATTACCCTGGAACCCAACTCGGCATTGAAGTCGTACTTTTCAATGGCGGAATGGAAATCATCAAGGGTGAAGGCGACACCTTCCATAGGAGCAGTACGACAGCGTTCATAAGCCTCATCGAACATGTCCTTAAGCTTCTGCCTCTCCCTAGTCTGGGCATTTGAAATAGGGGTAGCCGCTACTATCTTGAGGCTTCTAGACTTGTGAGTGGTAACGCCATTTTTGGAGAGATGGGGAGTTGAGAGAGATGGGCATCTCCTTATCCCCACGAACTGCTGTGTCAAACACGCCATTAGTGAGACAGATGGAGGAGATGGATTTCCGGTTCTGATTGTGTCTCTCAGCTCTCTGCTTTCCTTTCGGCTAGGATAAGATTCGGGCAGAGGGAGAAATATATCGGCTGGCCCAAAAGCTTAATCGAGTTTTGTCTTTTTGGGCCATGAATGGATTTACAAGCTATACTTCTTCAAACCGTCTAAAGTTTTCAACCAAAAGGTATTAGCATACTCGCGTAGTAAAGTCAATCCGATTCGTCAATTTGCTCCGAAAAGTACATCGATTAATTCAAAAAACTCGATTTTTTTATACCCGTTTTAATTCGATCCGGAAAATTTTTCTGGATTACAGGATTTGATACATATTGGGGTTTTAGGCATTTGGCTGTCCGCGAATATCCGGTGATCCGTGAGTATCCAGATAATTAGCGGATACACGGATACCTTTGATCCGGAGATATCCGGATAGTTTTGTGCCGCCGGATATCCGGGTAGCTTTGGGTCACCGGATATGTGGATAGTCTCGGATCACTAGCAATATATTCCAGGATATCCTACTATTAAAAAAACTTCTATACAATATTAAATGTATTTTTTTTTACTTTTTTTTATATTGTGAGGTAAGGGCTTAGGCAAGATCATCTCCTCGAGACTTTCCTTTCTAGAGCATCCGAAAAGGATGAGAGCATCCACAACAGGCGTGGATGACAACAGAGCAAGCGGAGCGCCATGACCCAGGTCCGCAAGCAAATCAGCAACACAATTAAACTTGCGGAAAGCATGATGGATCAATACCTTATCGAAGAAACAGAGAATATTAGCAACATCGGATAAAACAAGATCGAGTTTCTACGGAGGTTTCCAAATATGTTTAATTGAATTGATAATTGTCAAGTTATCCCCTTCAATTTCAATTCGAGAAACACTTAAGTCACATGCCCTAACCAAACCTCCATAAGCCGCTAAGCGTACATGTTTCAGCATGGAGGACCGATGTGTTACCACGTTGTCCATAGCCTAAGGAAATAGTCTTAACATGGTGGTCTCTAAGGATAAACCCAAAGGCATCATTCCTATTATCACGTTAAGAACTATCAAATTTTAATTTAATGTAACTATAAGTAGATTTGTACCAGTTGATATTTCGAGTTTTTCTTGGATTCTTGATAGCATTAGTCTTAATAGAATTCCTTTTTTTGGATTCCACTCATTCCTTAATTTGGTTATGGACAATTAATTCAAAATTTGAAGGTTTTACTTTACTAAAAATACATTGATTTCTCACAAATATTTATATTTGACATTTGTTCTTTGACAATTAATTCTTGATAGCATTAGTCTTAATAAAATTCCTTTTCTTGGTATCCAGCCATCTTCTTTGGATGTTGTTTCTTAACAAATAATATTAAGTCCAATACTTTTTTTTGTTAAAATTAAGTCCAATACTATTAAAAGGTAATTAAGGAGATATTTGGTTCAAATCAGGGAATGACTAAGTCCTTTGAGATGGTCCATAATAAATATTAAATGTATTTGTTTTAAGAAGGGGGAATTTGTATATTGCAATTTTGTACAAATATTTTTATTTGACATTATTTCAAATGAAAAAATATATGAGCTAGGCAAAGTAATGAATTGATAATGTTAATTTGTTACAACTTAATTACTTATTCATACTTACATTGTATATCACTATGCAATTTTATATTAATATTTATATTTTACAATATATTACAATATTACATGGTAAAATAATTGAGTTATGCATAGTAATAAGTTTATAATGTTTATTTGTTTACTACTTATACATACTCACATACTCACAATACTCACGTAGTCACATTGATCTCATTTAATTTAACTAAACATATATCTATAATACACAACTTTGTACATACTCACATAGTCATAACTTTTGGAATATATGTTTA
This sequence comes from Fagopyrum tataricum, assembly GCA_002319775.1. Taxonomy (NCBI): domain Eukaryota; kingdom Viridiplantae; phylum Streptophyta; class Magnoliopsida; order Caryophyllales; family Polygonaceae; genus Fagopyrum; species Fagopyrum tataricum. The sequence continues at coordinate 37,635,472 of CM008285.1, forward strand.
TAATAATCTTTTATTATAAGTTGGTCTCAATAATAATTTTTTATTAGAAATTGGTTTCATCTAAACATATATTCATAATAACTTTTTATTATAAGTTGAGCTCATTTTAAGATTTATATTCATATTTAAATATGAGTATAAGTTGGTCTCAATAATAATCTTTTATTATAAGTTCTCATTTAAATGAACAAATTTTTATAATAATCTATTATTATAATTTGATCTCATTTTAGGATCAAGATTTTTATAAATATGATTATAAGTTGGTCTTAATAATAATTTTTTTATTAGAATTGGTCTCATTTACATGAACATATATTCATAATAACTTTTTTTTGATACAAAGGTAATACTATTAAGAATAGGGGGTCAATTAGCAAATCTAAACAACAATTAACTAAATGGAAAGCTTCGTCTCTGTCCCAATAAGGTAGAACGACTCTTATTAAAGCTAACTTAAATGTTAAACCAAATTTTATTATGCAATGTTTCATGCTTCCGAATAGTATTCATAAGGAGTTTGACCAGATTAATAGGAATTTCTTTTGGAATAAAGGACCAGGTTTTCATCCCCTTATCAATTGGGATAGAATCTGTAGACCCAAAAAATATGGGGGGACTAGAATTAGGAAGGCGGAAGCCATGAACAAAGGACTCCAAATGAAACTACTTTGGAAACTTTTAAATAAACCGGATAATATTTGGGTTAGAATAGTTAACGAAAAGTATCTTAAAGGATCTGTATTGTGGAAGTACGAGACTAATCAGAACTCCTCTTGGTAGTGGAAAAAACTCATGAAACTAAGAACATAATTTGAACTAGGATTTATATGGAATATAGGTGATGGTAACACGGTTAATTTATGGAGAGACAGGTGGCTTGTTAGAGAACCATTGATCGATTATTGTAATGACTCTAATTCAATCAATCAAGAAGTAGTAGTAAAACATTATATAAATGAGAATAAATGGGATGAAGGAAAAATCCAAGAGGAAATTGGTAGCAAACTACCGCAAGAAATAATTACTGCTATTATCTCTTATCAACTTCCAAAAACTTTCATTTATGATCGGCTTTATTGGGACCTGCGGAAAGAGGTGATTATTCTACAAAATCTGCCTTGAATGCTATTTATACAAGGAGTGGTCTCACGTTTAGCGAGAATGAATGGATCTGGGGATCAAACACAATTCCGAAAGTCAAAAACTTCCTTTGAAAACTATCCATTAATGGATTACCAACGGAAGAAAATTTAGAAAAGCAAAGGATTGCGGTTCCTATGGCGTGTTGTCTCTGTAATCATCAATACGAGTCCGTTGATCATCTTTTTTTCAAGTGCGACTTTCTAAACTAATAATAAAATCAAGAATGCAATTAGAAGATGCAATGAGACAAGGGATAAAATTTCAGATAAGTTGGTTTGGTTGAGGTCTAATCATTCTGAGCCTGAGCTCATTTTCCTTGTCCTGGTATGGTGGAACATTTGGACCTCTAGGAACCAAAAAAAAATTATTTAAAAAGAACCTCAGAATATAGATCGAATTGTTGAAAATCACATCAGTGGTTGAAATTCAACAATCAAAAAAACTAGTAAAAATAATGAGAAGAAAAAGAATAAGAACAAGAAAAATAAAAATATTAAGTGGGAAAAACCAGAAAAAGAATTTGTTAAAATAAATTTTGACGGAGCTAAAAAAGCTAATGGAGATGTTGCATATGGATTTATCATCCGAGATTATAATGCTACAAAACTTTCTCTTGGTCTAGGGCGATGTGGTAACATATCGGCCCTACACGCTGAAGCGTGTGCGCTAAGAGAAGGACTCGTTGCAGCTTATGACCTTGGATTTAAAAACATTGAGGTGGAAGGTGACTGTCTTTTGTTAATTAACTCTATTAAACAGATTTGGAAACCACCGTGGGAGTTGAACCTTACTCTATCAGATATTTCATCTATTCTGGCTGGTTTCTGTCAGGTTCAGGTGAGGCATGTGTTCAGAGAGGTCAACGGAGTGACGGATCTGCTGGCAGAGTTAGCTTACGATGGTCAGATGGTGTCTAGTTCGTCAATGACCCAAGTTGATGAACTCATCCGGAAGGATATTGTAGGGTGGAGAGTCTCGAGAAGATGATCTGCTCTAGCTGCTTACCTTATAGTGTCAAAAAAAAAGAAAAGAATAGGGGGTCAATTTCTAGAGAATGGCCGCCCTAAAGCATCATTTCGGATGACGTATTCAACACCGAGAAGTAAGACATCGTTATTTGTGGCTAAGTTGTGTTCATGTAGCACGAGTCTATCAACAACAATGTTGATTTCTTTGAAAATATGATGCGTACTAGAGTGCATGACGCCTGAAATCATGGAGGAAATATCTGAGATGATCCTCCCGTCTCCCACCGTGGTTTTCAAATTTGGTTGATTGAATTAATGATCACCAAATTGTCTCCTTCAATCTCTATGGATGTAGCACCTATACTCGCAGCCTTTTGGAGACCCTCCCGAAGAGGAAAAGCTTCTGCTTCTAAAACAGATTCGACATTGCATCTTCCTTTTCCTACAACTAGTGGTATTGCAAGTTTGTTCCGAATAATGTATCCATAAGCAAATTGGTTGGACGAGTTCCTTGAGGCATCAAAGTTGATTTTAATACATCCTTCCCTAGTTTTTTTTTTGTCATTTAATGTTTTATGCTTTTCTTCTCTTGTTTCGGTTGTTTGGTGTTGTTTGTAGTCAGCCTTATGTTGGTCTTTTCCCCATCATTTATTTGGTTCATGATAGCCTATTTTAGATGTTGTTGCACCTTTTCCTTATTGAATATAATTTGGTTTCTAGCAAACCATATATTCCACCATATTAACACTAGTTGTCTTAGTTCCGTTGGAGAAATGTTTTCTTTTATTTCAATGATGATACTAGTTATTGTTCGATTTTGTGGCACCTTTTTCTTTTAATTACAACTTCAACAACTTGATTAGTAGAGATCGACCCCTTAAAGAGAGTACCATGAGGTCTCATTACGCTACTTCCAGAAGAGGTCACTTCTTAAACCTCAAAATTTAGCAATTTTGAAGTATATGTAAGTTACACTTGAAATAAAAACTCCCCCTACAGTTGATATATACCAAACACTCACCCGACAAGAGTTGAATGTCCGCATACAAATCAAGCTGTTGATCAACTAGTTGCTATAAAACCATCATCGTCTTTTTTAGGCAGAAGGACTGAATTATTTCATAAACACTCAAAATTTATCTTGAATGGCTCATTTGTTACGAATGCACTTTACAAGAGATTATTTTGGACATAATGCATTTAAGACGGTCCACTATGAACTTGACAATAACCTTATATAGATCATAACACGCATAGGACTGCACAAGTTTGAACCGGAAATTACGGTCCGGTCCTTGAGCCATATCACTGTTTGTGTGAAAACTGTCCGGTCCGGTCCGGACCGTTTTGACAACCATAAACATGCATGCTAATTGGTCAGTAGCGATTCATTGTATATTGCAGAAGTATGATTAAGATGTTTCAGCAGTCTAGTAAAAAAAAAATCGCTCGGGACACCACAAATCAAACAATATTATAACATTTCCCAACAAATCAAAGCGAGTGATCTAGTGTGTTATTTGGACAAGTTTGGCTTTGTAGTTCTTGAAGATTCTCATTTGTCCCTGTACTTTACTAGTCATTTTGATTTCCTTCGTCCTTCTGATAAAAAGAAAAAAGACGCCGCCATTCGCTTCCTTCGTCCTCGTTGCTGTAATCAGAATCGCCGACAGCGCTTTTATATAAACCCAACCCCCTACCCTCGCTCCTCCATCTCCGCCACCCTGTCGCCGCTGATAACTGGCGTTGCTAAGAGTCTCCTACTTCTCCTAATCGCAATAGATCGTCCTCATCCCCCTCCAAATCCTGAAACTTCTGTCATTTCCCACCGTCAAATCCCCTATTCTCTCGTCTCAATCAACTTCCTCAGCGAAGACATCTGATAAACATGGTGAAGGTGCGGATGAACACTGCCGACGTGGCCGCTGAGGTGAAATGCCTCCGGAGATTGATCGGCATGCGTTTGTCCAATGTCTATGACCTCTCCCCTAAGGTCAATACTCCTTTTTCGCCTTCTCACCTGAAAAACCCTAATTTACCTCCTCTCTTTTGGAGTTCGGATTGTTAGTAGTGCAATTGTGATTGGCTAGGGACAATTTCCTATTGCTGGCGTTTTTTCTCTGCTTGAGATTTACTGGATAATATTTGTGCAGACCTATATATTCAAGTTGATGAACAGTAGTGGGGTCACGGAATCAGGGGAGAGTGAGAAGGTTCTGCTGCTAATGGAAAGTGGTGTTAGATTGCATACCACTGCCTATGTTCGGTAAGAAGAGTTTGTGTTGCTTGCTTTTATCCTAACTCATCAAAAACTGCAAATCATGTGATGCTACCCATGTGTTATTCATTATAGGTGTGTTGCGATGTTATGTGAAGTTTTTTTGGGATAAATGTTAATGTATGTGTGGGACATTGATACTGTGTTTTATAGGGATAAGAGTAATACTCCATCAGGTTTTACACTGAAAATAAGGAAACATATACGAACGAGAAGGCTAGAAGATGTGCGACAACTTGGATACGACAGGGTAATCTTTTTTTTTGGTTTTTCTTTCCCAAAGTTATTTCTGTTGGGAGCAGGGACTATATATGTAGTCAACTATATGTCATACTTGTTCAGATTATCCGTTTCCAATTTGGGTTGGGCGCCAATGCACATTACGTTATACTGGAGCTGTATGCCCAAGGAAACATCATTCTTACAGACAGTGAATTCACAGTATTGACTCTTCTTCGGTCTCATAGGTTGGTTACTTCTGCACTATGTCCTATTTATATGTGTATCCTGTACTTTAATGCAATGGAAGGATTAAAGTATTCATTAAGGGTAAGAAATGAAGAAATGCTAGGAGGGTTCAGTACTTCAGTTCAAGCGGGGGATTCAGCTGTAGGGTGGATCAACTTTAGTGTAGTGACTGCTTAACACTTCTAAAGTCTAAACGTTTGGAAATCATCTGTTTCAACGGTACAATAGCAGTTGTTACATAGTTCAACAGGCTTGCCAGTAGTGATGCCTGATAATCAATAATGCAGCAAATGAAATAGAGCTTGATAACTTCTCTAGTAGGCATAATTGATTAGCCTTTTTTTTTTCCTTCTTTTTTTCTGACAGTGAGAGACACTTATGGTTATTGGTTATAGTGCTGTCAATCTTTTGTTAAAATTTGGGGAAATTTGTGTTTAATTAGTTTCATAGTCTATCAGGTGTTCCATAGTGTATAGTTGGATTTTTATTTGTTATGCATATGGATTCTAAGCTTTGTGGTATCAATGCACATTTTACAGAGATGATGACAAAGGACTTGCAATTATGTCACGTCATCGGTACCCTATTGAAATGTGCCGAGTTTTTGAACGGACCAACATTGTAAAATTGAAGGACGCTTTGACATATTCAAAGGAAATATGTGATAATGAACCAATTGAAGCCAATGAAAATGGGAACAACAAACACGACGCTGCAAAAGGAAAACAAGGTGGGAAAAAAAGCGGGAAAGGTACTGGAGCAAGCAATACATCCCATGACGGTGCACGTGATAAGCAGTCTACATTGAAAATGGTCCTTGGGGAGGCATTGGGTTATGGTCCTCAACTTTCTGAGCATATTATATTAGACGCCGGTCTGATTCCAAGCACTAAAGTGGCAAAAGATAATATTTTGGATTATGAGAAATTCCAGAATTTGGCCCAAGCTGTAGCAAGATTTGAAGACTGGTTGGAGGATGTTATAACTGGTAGTAGAATTCCTGAAGGATACATTATAATGCAGAACAAGAAATCTGGGGAAAAGGGTCATGAATTAACTGACCAAGGACAGGTTATTTTTCTGTTTCTGTCAACTTCCCCTTTTACTCGTGACTTTAGAGATAAGATTGCTGTCTTACTTGATGGACCTTCTAATGTTGTACACTTCTGGTCAGTGCTTTTAGGTTATTTCTATTTGTACTGAGGGTTTCTTTTATCAGTTTGGTAATATTGTTCCCTGGCAGTGAATTTAATTTGATTTTATGTGCAGATGTACGATGACTATTGCCCTATACTAATGATTCAACTAAGATCAAGGGAGTTTGTGAAGTTTGACACATTCGACTCTGCTCTTGATGAGTTCTATAGTAAAATTGAGAGTCAACGTGTAGAACAACAACAGAAGACGAAAGAAGGAGCTGCTGTTCAAAAGCTAAACAAAATTCGCACGGATCAGGTTGTCATCACTCTATCAGTGCTCTGTGATGTATATGCACTTGCTATACCTATCACTTGGCCAGCTTACTTCTGTTTGTTTTGGAAAAATAAACAGAAGTAAGCATATATTCTTCAATGCCACTTTAGTTATCTGGCTCTAGAGCTTTGTAAATAGATTTAACTATTATAACCTTTCCCAACAAACCAAATCATGTTTGCCACTGAGATCTTTTTTGGTTTCTGCCAAAGGTGTTATACTCTATTTCCACCTGCCCCATCCCCGGAAATAAAATTCCCTCTTCCTTCTGAAACATGATCACTTTACCATTGTATTTGGGATGAACATGTAACTCTGAAATATGGTTTCACTTGCTCAAAATATACCATCACAGTAGTCATCTTTGCTCTAGCTGGTGGGAGAGAGTATGATTATGGGGGTGCTCTCATATTGACATAATAGCAACTCTAATACTGCAGGAAAATCGTGTGCATATTCTGAAAAAAGAGGTTGAACAATCTGTCTGGATGGCCCAATTGATAGAATACAACTTGGAGGATGTAGATGCAGCCATTTTAGCTGTCCGTGTTGCTCTTGCTAATGGAATGAGTTGGGAAGATCTTGCTCGTATGGTCAAAGAAGAGAAGAAGTCTGGTAATCCTGTGGCTGGGTTAATTGACAAGCTTTATTTGGAGCGGAACTGCATGACATTGTTGCTAAGCAACAATCTTGACGAAATGGATGATGAAGAAAAGACATCACCTGTTGATAAGGTGAAATATCAAATGATGGCTTTTTCCCTTTGTTTATAGTCTGTCATAGATGAAGCCAACAATCCTAGATCTAAAATAGTCAGAAGTCTTAGTTTCTTTTATTGTCCATATCACCTATCCAGGTGGAAGTTGATCTCTCTCTCTCAGCCCATGCCAATGCTCGCCGATGGTATGAAATGAAGAAAAAGCAGGAAAGCAAACAGGAAAAAACAGTAACAGCTCACGAGAAGGCTTTCAAAGCTGCTGAGAGAAAGACTCGTCTTCAGCTGTCTCAGGTGTGTTAAATATTGATTACTACTGAAGAGTTCCCGAGCTAATAAAGTTCTATCTGCTTAAAGTTGAGTTTCTTCAGTTGGTGGGATTTTGTTTCTCTTTTTGGTGAAACTTCTGTTAGATAAAGCCGTTATAATTTTTTATCTGTTGGATAGTTCATTTTGCTGAATTTCTTCTTCTTGACGAACGAGTTCCTTACCTGTCTTTCTCAACTTGCAGGAAAAAACTGTTGCAATGATTACCCATATGCGTAAAGTGCATTGGTTTGAGAAATTCAATTGGTTTATTAGCAGTGAGAATTATTTGGTCATCAGTGGTCGTGATGCTCAACAAAATGAGATGATAGTGAAAAGATATATGTCAAAAGGAGATCTGTAAGTCTTAATTGTATTGAGAAACATGATTTAAACTGCATACTGTTGCCATTCGGATCACTTTTTTTCCTTCTTTTCTGGCAGTATTTTAACTCCTATGTCTGCACAAAGATGAAATAGGGGTGTTATTCACTAGTTCTGGTTGATACCATTTTACTCCTTTTCATCTTCAACATGTGCTCATCTTGCTCATATCCATCTTTAGGGTCACCATAATCACTGTGCTAGTGTGCTCTCATAGAAACCTGAACATTTGATAATATTTGACTTTTTGTAAGTAGACATAGTACTTGTGAATGTTGACCTTTGTATACAATTCTTGTAGAATTTCCATTGTGAAGACCTGGAGTCTTTTCTGTTATCATTTCCCCCTGCTTGCTTCATTTGCAATATTTTTATGCTTGTATGGATTTTTCCTTTACATCAGACAGAGTTTAATATGATTTTTTCTCCAAATATGTGCACATAAAACAGATATGTTCATGCAGACCTTCATGGTGCTTCTAGCACTGTAATCAAGAATCACAAGCCTGAAACGCCAGTACCTCCTCTTACAATTAATCAAGCTGGATGCTTCACTGTAAGTTGATCTTACCCCAACATCTTTTGCATGCTGTGCACTGTTGTGGCAGGGTCTTGATTTGTGCGTATATTCGCTATGCAGGTTTGCCACAGCCAAGCATGGGACTCTAAGATTGTAACCAGTGCTTGGTGGGTCTACCCTCATCAAGTGAGTAAAACTGCCCCGACAGGAGAATATCTTACAGTGGGTAGTTTCATGATCCGCGGGAAGAAGAATTTCCTTCCCCCACATCCTTTAATTATGGGTTTTGGGCTATTGTTTCGATTGGATGAGAGTTCTCTTGGCTCACATTTAAATGAAAGAAGAGTCAGAGGGGAGGAAGACGGAACAAACATTCTTGAGAATGATTCTCTCAAGGAAGAGTCTGATTCTGAGTTGGATGAAAAATCAAGAGAAGATAGTGTAGGAGAAGAATTGAAAGGAACTGTTTCACCCAACAATAGTTCTAAAGAGTCCTCACAGCCCTCTGAAATGAACTTTGATCATGATGTCTTGGATGCTAAACCAGGACATCTAGAAGAAGAAATGCAAGTTGAAGATAAGGGAATATCAGCTGAAGCTGATACTGAGAAAATGCCTGAAGAAAGAGACGTCACTTCAGTCAATCCACAGCTTGAGGATCTCATGGATAGAGCACTTGGACTTGGACTTGCAACTACGACTACTAGAGGTTATGGACCCGATGCTCATCCCAGTTTGTCTCAGAAAGGCAATTCTCAAGAGAAAAACGTTAGTATAAGAGAAAAGCCTTACATCTCCAAAGCAGAGAGGAGAAAGCTCAAGAAGGGGCAGAAAAATGACAGTACAGATAGTGATGTGCTTGAAAAAGAAGAAAATCAAGATAAACCTTCTGCCAATCAGTCTAGTCAGAAAGATTCGAAGGTGGGTGGTGGAAAAGCTCTCCGTGGACAGAAGAGTAAGCTGAAAAAGATAAAGGAGAAGTATGCTGACCAGGATGAAGAAGAAAGAAGTATTCGTATGGCTTTGCTTGCTGTGAGTACCTTAGCTTATAAAAACTTGTTTTTTTCCTGGATTTATATATTATACCGTTGATTATAGTATCACCTTTGATGATGTTCACCTCATTTGTGGGATTCTGATATTTAGTTTTATAGATGATCCATAAATTTTAGCTAGTTGAGCATTTTCCTTCATGACATGTTGTTACTGGAGATACATATCCTGATTTATTATGCTATTTTAATCTAGCTTTCATAATCCCTTGAAGTTGTGAATGTCTGCTTTCTTAGTGACAGCTATTAATTGCATGCAGCATTAACAATATTTTCTGTATATGTTCAGTCGGCTGGAAACACAAGCAAGATTGAAAGTACTGCACAAGTCCAGGATGCAAAGGCGAGCAACGAAAAGAAACCTGTTGATGGTATGTCATTTTTGAGAAATTGTTATCAATTATATTTCCCAGTTCTCCTTGTTTAAGTTCTTGTCAATCAAAATTCTTATTCCATATTAAGCTGATGTAAAACAATAACATTGGGTGCAGTTATTGGTTGAACTTCTCATAGGTCAATTAATCACACATTTGCTCAGTGAAGTAGAGTATCTCAGTGTTGTGTTTGACAAGTTAGTTCCTTATTATGCAACCTGGAAACTCTAAAGGTTATGTGTCACATTTTGGGAACTCGAAACTCTTAGGAAACTCTAAAGAAACTTTATGGCGACTCATATCTATTGAGCTATTCCTAGGTTACAATTTTCAATAAAACTAAAAAACTTTAATGTACATTTGCAAAACTCACCTCTTATCTAATGAAGGCTTGAACTATTATATTTTAAGCACGCTTTCTTTGTACAATCTCCCAAAAAAAAATCAAAAAATTAATAAAATTTCAATATTTTAATAATATTATATTGACGTTTCATTTCCTATTACTTTTGAGATGGGCGTTTCCCCTTTTTGTTTTCATGTAACATAGGTTCAAATCTCAGAACCTATCTAATGTTTCATGAATCAAAGTTGAAGTGTTTTTATAAGTAAATGTTAGATCTCACTGTAATTTGTAGAAAGAGATTGTTTATGCTGGATGCCATAGTGTCTAGACATCCTGTATTGTTTCAAGTGAACTCACTTAATTGCTCAATAGTTCATGGGTTACAAGGCAGAACAAAATTATAAACCTAACCTTTTTGGAAAATTCATTCTTATCAAATACTTTATGAATTTCAAGTGAACTCGCCAAAGCAGAAAGGTTGGCAAGCTCTTAGTTACATGCCACAAAGGAGATTGTTCATTCTTGCTGAATAGTTCCTGGCTGTTACATGCCGCAAAATTTTGAAACTACCAAACTATAGGAAAACGTGGCAAGCTCTTAGTTTTTTCATTGATATAAGTGGTTACTAAATATTGTAGGGCTGGAAGATGCCCCTAAAATATGCTACAAGTGCAAAAAGGTTGGACATCTCTCTCGTGATTGTCGAGAACATTCTGGTGGAACTGCTGAAAGCAATACAAGTGACGGCCCTGAGAAGAAAGAACACACGGATGCAGATCATGCTGAAGCTGATAAGGTCGTCATGGAGGAAGAGGATATTCATGAGATTGGCGAAGAAGAAAAGGAAAAACTGAATGATGTAGATTATTTAACTGGAAACCCATTACCTAACGACATTCTGTTGTACGCTGTGCCTGTCTGTGCTCCCTACAATGTTTTGCAAGCATATAAATATCGCGTGAAGATTATTCCAGGCACTGCCAAGAAAGGAAAAGGTATTTTTCCTTGTAAATCTATCTGTATCTGTCTATTATATAATTTCTCCACTCTTACAACTGCTCTTGTTATATTGTCAGTAGCTATAAGAAGTTGAAAGTAGCATATAGCTATAGATGTGTATTCCAAGTGCTTTGATATATGCCTATTAAAATGCCCTTGATTGAACACAAGCATAATAATTCTTTTTTTTTTTTTTTGCTTGAACTCCTGAAATGTGTGAACTAGAATATATCTATGATATATACCTATTGAGAGTAATGCTCTAGCAGAAGGTAATTAGAACTGCTTGTATTCTCATATTTCTTGTTTATTCTTGTTAGCTGCAAAAACTGCCATGAATCTGTTCAGCCACATGCCAGACGCCTCCAACAGAGAGAAGGAACTGATGAAGGCATGCACCGATCCCGAGCTGGTAGCTGCGATGCTTGGAAATGTAAAGATTACAGCAGCTGGGCTTTCCCAGTTGAAGCAAAAACAGAAGAAAGGAAAGAAGGCTAGTAGTAAGGTCCAAACTAATTAAGCTTCTTTTTTATCAACACTTTATAAATCCCAAAGGTTTAACAGAAATTCATACAGATTACTCCACATTTACCAATGTAAGTACTAAGCTCTGTATTTTGGTTTTGAGAGAATTTTCCAACTCTGGTTTTACCTTATTTGAGATTTGTCCGTAAACGGGTCTGGGCGAGTTTTGATTAGATTGATGGGTGTAAAAGGTTAAATCTGTGAAAAATGAAGACTGTAATTGTAAAGCTAAATCAGTTCCATTAGCTTAAAAAGGGAGGTAATTTTGATTGCGTAAGTAATGACATTCACCAATGAGATGTAATGTAAACTAGTTCCAAATTGACTTTGCAAGTGCCTCCGAAAACCCTACATTTTTCCTATTGTATACAAAACTGGTGTACTGTCAATTATGTCAAACAAAGGTTGGTTCCTTTGCAAAATCACAACTAATAAATGAGATGTACAATTAAGTACGTAACCTCAAACTTGCAGTTCAATTCTCTCTTTCTATCTCGTTAATCAATCAACTTACAACATTGACTTCAATGAAACTCAACTTTTCGGGTATTTTTCCTTAATTTTTATTTTGATATTCGGCTTTGACCTTCACTTATTTTTTGCTTTGACATTTGCTGTTTGACTTGTCCACTTTAACTTGGACTATCCAGAATCCAGATTATACTATATATATTTTCATGTCAATCATAATCTCCCAAGTCAAACTTCACATGTCGCTTACATGGATCCATGTTCGACTCTTTGTCTTTAGATGGGTTGGAGAAAACAAAATATTAAGGAATTGCAGCTTTACATTCTAATATTGTATATAAATTCAATTTTCTCGAGTCTCTAACTGCTCCCAATTCTATTTTCTTCACCTACTTTCACTTTCATTTGGCCTTTACCGTTATCTGATTTTACTGACGAACATATCAAACTTATGCGAAAATGAAAATATCCCATATCGATAATAAACAAACTTTCATCAAATATATATAAGATCATGTATTTTCATTAAAATACTAGTTTTAGAATGACCCATTTGGCGGGCGTTAGGCTCGAGCATGAGCTTTGAACTCTAGGTTAGATTACACACGAAATGTTAACAACTCGATGAATTTGGTAGATATATCCTTTTAGGAGAGTTTACCTATGACTTTTATACTATTTGTCTAAATAAAATACACAATAATTCTTCATTGACAAAGTATATTAATAAAAATTGTTTTGGCATATATATATGTACATGATTAATTAAGAATGAGAATGTAAGTAAACGGGTATTAGTGGAGATTAAGGACAAAAAGTAGCATTGATCATGTCCAATTTGGTAGCTGAAAACAAACAAACTCTGGAGTCTCAACCATAGCTTGCAGATTCTTATGACTAACAATATAAATATACAATACATGGCAGAAAATACAGTCATTGGTTTGAAAATTTAAAAAAGAATACTCCAATGAGACTATATTGTACGTTGAGGTGGAAAAAATATTAGAAAATTGGACACATGATTTGAATTATTCCAAATAGCTACATTCTAGAAAGTCCAAAAGAGTCAATTGTTTTCAGTTTCTTTTTCTTTTGAAAGAATGCAATTATTGTATAACTTAATTAAACTCTAATATAGTATAAATTAATAAGCATATGTGATGAGAGGATATATGCAAAATTCAACTTAAGAGGATATTTTTTGCAATAAGTTACCTTTTAGGAAATAAAGTTGAGCATTTAATGTTGACAATTGGTGAACTTGAGTCCACAAGCAAGTTGACACACCATTTCAACAATGATCATAATTGCATGCTTAATTCATTTTTGTAAACATTAAACAAATTTATAAAGACTTTTAAACTAAAAAGAGAAGGTTGTGACTTACACTAGCTTGTGAACAAAAAAAAACACAAATATTAAGGTAACTGTCACATACACATATCTGAGTTTAACACATAAGTTTATCTTCGCGTATCACTATTATATTTTCTATTATATAGGTTCGAAGTAGTGTAGTTAGAGTACTATCTTGTAACCAAGATCAGTAATCAATAAATATTCTTTGAACTCCGACCTAACACATTTAGAAAGTGGGTGATTTTTTTTCTCAAATTACTAGTTAGTAATTTGAGGTTTTCACTATACATACTTACGTTGATTTGCGTAAGTACTTTAAATCGTTGCTGTTTACAAGAAATTTCTCGCTAAGACGTCATAACTAGTCTAATTCGCATGTATGCATGGTTTCATTTCATAGTAGATCTGATCAAATTGGAATGTGTTAGGATTGCACAACATCTGGAATTTCCGTCTCCTAACTCCCGGCCAACTCAATGACGAACCGGATCGCGGATGACAACAGTTCATGATACAAAACATTAGGTTTCACAGGTTACAATCTTTTTGCCAATTTGAAATGCTAGTGTGTCATTTAAAATTATTTTTTTTTTTTATTCATATTTGCGCATATTTACTACGAGGAGATTTCCAAGATTAGTATTTTCAGATAAATGAGGAAGCTTAAATGAGGTATTAGTATGGAAAGAGAAGTCCATTTTGGGTCACATGATGGATCTTTTCAAGTGTGAAGTCGGATGTGGTTCTTCAGGAAAAGTGAGCAGTCTATCCAATATTAATATTAATATTAATATTAATCATAAAAATGTGACAAGACTGTGTATAAAGAACATATATTCACATCATGGGTAGGGTTCACAATGGGGCCATTCCATCATGGATCATAGGCTTCATCTACCCTTTATCTCTACTATAGTGTCATTTACAATTATTTTAATTTAATTTTAATTAGTTTATGTTCGTACTGCAAAGTGCAAACATCAATTTTGATTGCAACAAATATGTTGAATAAATGTTTTTATTCTTCAAATTTTTATAAGAAAATATGACAAAAGATTAATACAGACAATTATTTTTGAACCAAAATAATCAAAATTTTAAAATTACTAACTCATATATCATCTACGTGTGTTAAACCAATGAATTATTAAAAGTCAACGTTATTTTATTCAGAAAAAAAAATCCAAAAAGAAAGCCGAATATAAATGTGTAAAAGAAACTGGATTTTATTCTTGGGCTTGTTTCATTTTTCAAGGAATAGTTTTTGATTTTTTTTTCAAACTAAATTTTTTTATTCATTATGTGTTAATTAACTAGCGAACTAAAATAAGTGGCAAGTTATACAAAAAAAATAGCTTTTTATTAATTTGATGATGTAATAAACATATAAAAAGATAGTTTATTAGGCGGTAGTTTGTGCTACTAATTTCTAACCTTTATTTGTATTGGCATTTTTCCTCTCTTTTTTAGCGAATATGAATAAATAACGAAACAATGTAAAAAAATTTTTTTAAAAAAAAGTATAATGACAATGTAAGATTTGACACACCGGCTTGTTTTTCGTACTCTTCTGTCTCACATGCGTTTTACGTGGCAAATTCAACGTTTTGTATTTGTTTTTTTTATGGAACACTAGTTCATAGTTGGTGTCTTGCATGCACTTCACAATATAAGGAATGAAATTGTTATAGATCAAATCTTTTCAGATAACCGACATAATTATTTTTTTAGGATTCAGCTTTAGTATAAAAAAATTTATTAGCTTAATTAGTGATTTAGTAAAACAAATTATTTCGAGAAAAATCGTAAAGCCGTCACGTCAACATAAACGCCGTTTTCTTTTCTTTTTTTTTTTAGAGATTCTCGCTCATTATTTAGATATTATTTATCTCATCAAAATTAAAAAGACACATCTCCTAAGTCCTAACCACCAAAGATAGTATTATGACGGTGCCAAATAGACAAGCACAAAGAAAATGTATAATTGACTCCTCAGCCCCACAAGCGTCACAAAAGGATGTTGCACAATCCGATGAGAAACTATCGGAGTCGAGGTTTTGCAGCATGCAAGGACCCTAATCTTGTACAATAACACATCCAATACGACCCCGTTTTCAAAGTATACCACTTTCTTTTTATAGATGTAAGAAAACATAATTACCCTTGTTTTAATTATGTAAAAGAACTTTATATTATAATAAATGAAGTGGAGGAATGAGTTTTGATCCCGATTGAAGAAGAAGCACTAACACTAACTATAGACAAGTTGTACATATTTTATCTCAGAGATCTTATAACCCGTTTCTCTTTTGATAATAATTGATGATACATCAAAAATAATACTATTAAATTTTAGTATGATATATAGATCGTGATATTATATTTCTAGTGTTATAACTTGGGTATAATTTTGCGGAATTCCAATATCATTTTTGGATATTAATTAGCTTTCAAATATGATGTTCTTGTGTTATAATTTGGGCATTTTTTTTTATGCTCTTTATCAAATCCGTTTTACTATTATATATCTATTTATAAACGATAAGTTAAAACAGGATTTAAAACCTAAACGATTATAAAAATCTTGATCCATAATATATATGAGTCTATTTCATCATAATTATGACATAGAATAAACTATAACATATGATCATCCACTCACTAAAATCACTAAAATTATATGGTTGATTATATTTAAATTGTAGAGCCGTCCAAAAAGTACTAGTGTTCACATCAGGACATTCATATGTTTGCAGGAACCCTTACTTGGCCATGAATATGATTATATATATGATCGACCTTCATACAAATATATAATAATAAAAATATTAAAAAATTGCTATTTATTATTATTATTATCATTATTTTATCAAATTACAATTTATGAATCTTAGAAACCATTGTCTACAGAACTATTAAGTGTTGGGAAACATGATTTGAGAACGATTCTTGAAAACTAAACGTACATGATAATAAATAATAATAGCAGTCGATCTGTACATAGAAATGATTGATTTTGTTTATATTCTAAAACGAACAAACCCTAGCTAGCTGTGTACTGTCCGTTTTAAATAAGTGACACCTTATTGCTATTAATTTACATAATGTGCCCTATAATATTGGAGTATCTCATATATTGTCCATAATATCGATCTAGTGCATATATAGGTTGTGTGGGTAAAACGTAGATATACCTTCAATGACCGATCTATATATGTCTAATAATGGCATACCAATTATGATAAGGTGCAAATATTTGGGTACAAACCTAAAAAAGCGAATTCATATAGCTTTAATATACAAAAATTCTTTTAGTTTGACATTTCCTTGTATAATTTCACATTGCTATATCTATATATTGACGCTTTTAGGTGTCGGCAAATGTATGAGTACATATATCATATGCATACCACATCATAATTGGTATATATATACTTTGTTATTTGCTTTGTTAACGATAATAAGATATCTGGTACGTTAACGGTAATAAGAAAGTACTTAGGGCTCGTCTTACATGAATGTAGGATTGAGGTTGAAAGTTGGAATCAGAATGGAACAAATAAATTGGAATAAGTCGTATGATACTTTCGTGTTTGATATATGCTTAAAGGAAAGATTCCTAAAATATGTTTTTTTGATTTTATACAACGTGATATCATATTTGATATCACATTTGAATGATACATGTGTATGTTTATGATATAAATATATGTAATTTTTTAAAAATGTGTTTAAGAAAAATAAAAACCTATTAATAACTTTAAATATAAACATAAATAAATCATCAACCTAAATAAATAAACATATAATTCTTTCTAAAAATCTATATTTCTTATTGAAATCAATTATATTCTTTTCCGAGTACTTTCCGATGGCATAACAATTTGAATAATATATAGTACTATAATTAATTATTTAATTTACTGTTTTTTTGTAAAACTACTTTTTTTACAAAATAATTGAAATATAATTCCAATTAATTAATGGAAAGTGATTTGTTATGGAAAAATATTTTTTTATTTCGGTCAAGAAAGAGGCGCCTGTTTCCTTCTTCACTGATCCGCGTGAAAAAAGGTCTACGTTGAGGCCCGCAGATGTGTTAGTTTTTGGATGGATGAGTGGAAAATATGGTTATATTGATTTGACAAGAGTCTTTCCTTTAGTTGGTTTGGTTAACAGGCCTTTTGTGGTAGGTAAGGCGGCCCTCAACGCGGCCTCTCTAAAGGTGGCTAAGCATGAAAAGGCTTGTCTTGAAAACCAGCACGTGTTTCTTCCGTTCGCTTTCGATACTTTTGGTTTTCTTGCGCCTGATGCCGTCGAGATTCTCAAGAGGGTGCAACGGGTCTTACATGGTAATATGTGTCACCTAGATCTTCTTATGTAGTGTTTAGGAGAATCGGATTTTCTATTCAGAAAGAGTTGGCGGCACAACTTGTTGCCCGCCTAACTTATAACTTGATGTAAGACTCAATTCGTTGTTGATCACAAATTATTGATATGACAAACATATATGTATGATTAAAATATGAAAATGTGGTTTTCAATTTAAAAAAGGGTAGTATCTTAGACCTAATGAAATCAAATTAATTTTTAATGTTGGTTGGAATGAATTATTTCATGAAATTATTTTTATTCTAATTTTAAATCTGTATTAAGGATATGAATATAACTCGTACCGAATTCTTTGTTTTATAAGAATCACACCTAAGTTTTTGAGGTAGATCATTCATTTATATATTATATTATACACGTGGGACGGAAGTGAGGAGTCAGAGTTTACATGGGTATATGTAATTATGAGAACATTGTTTAGATATTTTAGATTGTAGTGTAATATAGATATGGTCATCTTAACGTGTTGAATATTAAGGACTTAATATCATTAATTTGTGATGATTAACACAAAATTGGTATCCCAGTCCACTGAAAAGCTGATGATTGCTTAAGCTCAATAAATAGTGTGGAAAAAGGGAAAAAGAAATGCCAAGTGGGCAATGCAAGTTGAACTTTTTAGATGACTAATATCCATTTTTCGATCTCAAACTAAATCTTTTGAGTCCGATGTTGCGATATACCTCGTAGTCACATAGTGTAAGGTTTGGTGTATAAGAAGATACCCACTTCGATCTGGACGGCTGATAGTTGACTGCACACTTTGACCATATCCATCTAAGACTAGAAACAAATCTAGCTAGTATCATCATTCCGGGAAATGGACTTCCCCGATGCTACCTAGCAAGGGAAATTCATTGCCTTATTTGGAACTTGTTTAGTTGTACCAAAAGTATATCAAACATAATGAGTATATATATAGTTATTGATTAGTTGTAAGTGTCTTGTATAAATGTTGGTTTCAAGTTAGTAGATGTAATATGATTTGTAGTTGGTCCTTATTGGCGTTAATTGGAGCCGAGATAATTGTTGGAGTTTCGGTGTGTGGTTAAACATGCAAGAGAACAAAATAATCAGGCTTACAATGATTCAATTACTTATAGCTTGTAATCTCACGATGGTGAGTATACAAAGCCTTGATTATTTAGGTGGCGATATTATTATCTATGTCATGGCCCGTAGTCTCGATCAATGAGTAGACGTGGTCTTAGTAAACATAATATTAAAGTAATCCTACTCAAAAAGATTATTAAACCAAGGGAAAGTAATCTCCGAATGGAGTAGACGTTTGCCCTCATATTTAAACAAGTTCAATTGCAACAACCGAATAACATACGGAGGCGTACATTTAATGTTTCAAAATGACTTGAATCATTCACAAAGGAATTTTCCTTCTAAGTATATTCATCCCGTATAGTGTTACCACGAACATCTTAGTGGAATAAGACAATGACATTATAAAAGGAAGTCAAGTATAGAACTTACTTCCTTACTTATGGATGAAAGTCTTTTGAGTAGAATCTTGATCAAATAAGATTCTAAGGGAAGTTTCCTATTCTCTCGTCAATACAAGAGAACTTCTAAGTTCTTTCAAGTTCAAAAGACTCGGCCTTTAATCCTATCCAATGTCAATACAATGGAACTATAAGCACAATGGCTTGGAAATGAGTTGAAGAACAAGTGCAAATGACTCTCCTTTTTATAGGCAAAGGGGGCACGTTTTTTGGGGAGAATAACCGACATCAAAGCGGTTACAGGCGGTTGAGAGTGGTTACAAGCGGTTGAGAACGTTTAGGGTTTCTTATCCGCTTTTTGGCCCAAGCCCAATGTCCAAGCCCAACTCCATTGGACCATCAAGAAGCCCAAAAAAAAGCTAATTTTTTTGGCCCGACTTTTTCTTCACCAATGAGCTTTAATTAACTCATTATAGCTAGGTGAAGTTTCAAGGTCCGCAAATACGCATGAGCTCAACTCAAACTAGCTTAACTAACCAAGTAGCTCACTTGTTAGCTTATTGTAGCTTAATGGACATTTGTGCTTGGATTCTTCTCAAAATTTAACATAATATACTTGAGCTAATTCTAAGCTCATTGGAAGTTTGAACTTTGAGAATCGAGATTAGAAAACCGTTCATTTCGTCGTTCACAAATTACAACCTTAATCGCACTATGCATGAGCTACAACGAGCTTCTCCGAGCTACCGGGAGCTGACGCAAGTTGTGCCGAAACATCCCAAGGCTTTGCCTAAGTTGTGTCGAGCAAAGCCAAGCTCAAACAATCAAGGCTCAACTGCAATGAGCTACTCTAAGCTCAAGCGGAGTTAGCATAAGTTGCGGCAAACTTGGGTAAGGTACGTCTTGCGATGACCAACCATGTCAAACTATGATGAGCACCGGCATTGCCATTTTCATGCTTTGTCAAGGCTAAGTCAAGACGTTTGGGGCTAGAGTGAGCTCACACAAGCTGTGTTGAGATTCGTGAGAGTAAGCCCGAGTCAAGCCACACATGACTAGCCTAGTCACTTGGCTCTACATATGCTTCCTTCCAATTCTATTTCATTCTCAATTGTCTCGACGCTCTATCGTGTCGGTCACTTGGCCTTGCCTTCCGTAACCCTAGCCATCATGACACACATGTGAGCATCGACATGCACTTGGTCTCGACAACTAACTCAAAACATGGGGAGACTTGGCACCAAATCTCTAACAATAATTAGTTTTCACTTTGTGTTAGTTGGGCATTCTAACGTCCAACGGCCTAAGACTTAGTGTTGTAACATCTGTACACCATACACGTATTGTAGAGTTAAAATGGATAACATTAAACTAAATAATGTGTTTGGAGGATTCTGATCCTAGTTGTTGATAATATCCATTTTAATGTCTTTTTTCACTCTCATTCTTATCTTTCTTTGAGCATATAGTGTAGTTTTGCATCATATTATGATAAAATAATCATTTTGTGTTTTGTAAATTTACTCGTGCTATTATGATCTTTCAGGCATTCTAGTCCTTCCAAGATCTAAATTGAATTATTATCGGAAGATGTTTGTAGCACACTAAGTTCTCCCCATGATTGAGGAGGTTTCCATGAAGATCAAGATCTAATGAACTAAGTCAAGAATCTTATATATCGAGGCTGTAAAGATCTCAGTTTTGAACAATCCTACCATCAGTTTTGGACTTTCATGTGAACTACAAAGTTGTATAGTTTCAAAATACCTTTGAAAGTAGTGCTTTGGGTTTAATAATCTCCAACCACAACAGCGGAAAATCCAATTCTACTGAAGTGTCGAAATGTTTTGAAAAGATGTCTTCATGATCAAGTTGACCGACTTGTACCCTAATTTTGAGCGCTTAACCTTTTCTTCCAAGACAATGTATTTTGCTACGAGTCGAAACATCTATTGTTATAGTAGATCGGTCGTTTTGTTCATACAAGTCGGCCGAGTGATTCAACCAATTGCGTTCATTTTGGGCGATTATCTTTTATTTCCTTCATTATCCTATATTAGAGATTATTTTAGCAGGAAGATAGGATTTAGTCATTTAATTATTTTATTTCTTAGAGAAAGGGTTTTGCAGGATTAGTCTCAAATCCTAGGAGACAGGGTCGGCCCTGAGAGTGTGCGAGGTGAGCCACCACTCAAGGCCTCCAACTCAAAAGGTGCCTCAATATTTTTTTAAGGAACATATAAAATATTGTTTCAAACAAACAACAAACAAAACCCTTCTTATTGAGTATTGATTATTTCTTTATTTATATTGTTTCAGATTCTAACAGTTTTATGCAATTTTTCCCTTTCGATTTATTTGTTTTGGAACTTATTTCTTCTATTTTCCCTTTTTTACATTGTTTTGCTATTTTCGTCATGTCAGGCTAGTTTCTTATGATCTAAGTATTGGTTGAACCTATTATGAATTGATTTATAATTATGTATATGAATTGTTGAACGGATATATATAAGTTGAGTTTGTTTTGCCTTAGTGACCTTAACCATAGGGCAAGTTTGATCCCTTTGTTTAATTCATATGTTGAGAAACATTGTTTGCATTGGGAATAAAATAGATTAGTTTTCTACGATTCTATTGGACATTCTAGAATTGAACTTGGTTTGGGGAAAGACATCTACCTTTATCTCGAGGATTCTTGGTAGTCATAATTCTACTTGTTTTATACCTTTTTTTACTGTTATGCAAGAATGTGGTCTGCTTTTGTCTTCAATCTACTAGTTTTCTACATAACTAAAGGGCTTGTCTATCACCTTCTACAACTGTAAGAGTGTCTTTGTTGAGTTAAGCATGGTCTTCATACACAGAGATGTTGTAAAGGCTAGTTTAATATGGTCCATAAGTAAAGAATGAAGCGAAGGGGTAGTAGATATAGAGTTGTTATATGAGTCGAGCTATTCGGAATTTGGTTTGAGTCCGTTTACTTCCCAAAAAAAGTTGAATATAGATATATATATATATATTAAAGTCCAGTTATAAATTAGGCTCGATTCGATTTCAGCTCGTTTATAAACGAACTGATCGCTAATATAAAATTACACAAAACATTTGTTACTTATCATGCTTTTCACTTAACTATTGTATTTTTCTTTGCATTTAACTAGGAGTGTACATTTATGACACGGTCCAAAAAAATCTTCATGCTTTGCACTCCGGTCTAGTCACGAAATTGTTCCACCAAACTAACTACCTCTTCTAATTTTCATGTTCATCTATGTGGTGATGACATGAGAGTCACTAAGAGAAAGAGTGAAATAGATGAGAGTCACTAAGATTCCCTAAATTAGGATAGGGTTTAGATTATCGATAATCAAGGTTTTATTAGGTACAACATCGTTAGATGAATTGAAGATGAGATCGGAGGAACTAAGGTTGGCTAGAATATCTAACAATAGCACTAAATGATAAAATAAAAATACTATTTTCTTAATAGATAAATCGTGCTTAATATATATAAGTATATTGTTGTCAGATCTGTCTAAATATGAATGTATTTGTTTCGACACAATTATTTTCATTAAATTCCATTTTCCTGTTTCCTATGAACCAAACATGCACTTCCAATGAATTATGGTCCCAAAGAGGATTATCGAATGAGATGGTAGTTTACCACTCTATGTCGGAATTTATAATATTTAAATTCGTGAAAAAAAAACGTGTTGAAATGCCACATCAACCGCGTACACACACGTTAACTCAAAATATATCTGCGATCATATCCTAAGTGTGTATATATATAACCTCCAAAAAAAAAAACAAATAATGGGTAGTTTTGAAATGTTCAAAGGAAGGCTGTTGATCTTTTTCCCCACCATTATGAATAAATTAAAAATTAAAAATAAAAAGCCGACCATTAGGATAATTTAATCCTATAAATATTGGTAATGGTGTTTAGTGTATATAATATGGAGACATTGTATAGTTTGAAACCAACCTAGCTACTTTTATACGTAGTAAATAATGTACGTATGTTACTCAAGTGCGTCATATTTTTGGAATTGTTCATAAACCTTTTTTATTAGAATAATGGATCGGATATTAAGTGAGGTAGTAATTGGATAGTTCACATTCAACGATGCGTCGCATATTTTTAGGATTTGGATACGTGCGGTTTGTTGCTCACCGCCGACCGTTCTATATCAAACAAATTTATATAACTTTTTTCTTAAGGATAATCATGTATCACTAAACATTCAACTCCTTAACCTACTACTAAGTAACTCTTTACTACAATTATTTACTTATTATTATTATTATTATTATTATTATTATATTATAATATATATAATCTTGCCATATTTACTTATTAGTATTAATGGGTCGGTTCCCTGGTTTTCTCGGGTTATTTTGGAATAATTATGTCCAATAATTATTTAAATAATCGATAATCCAAGTGTAATTGGATTAAAATTTTTGATCAAATAATTTAGATAAAATAATCCCTTATATAATTTCCTAATATGTAAGCCCATTATATTTCATATCATAGTTTTCATTATATATACGGGAAGCTTTTTGTTGTCTTTATGATTGCATTTGAGATCTTGTAAAAATCCATTCTTGTTTTGTAGAGTTCTTGCAAATCTAGAATACTACATTTTATTCCATTGTAATTATCGATTTTGATTTTTAGTTTTACAAACTTTGATACTACTTGCTCATATGTCTTCAATGTCACACTCACCAATTCAGTCAGGGAGATTGACAAATTCAATCAAGGAAGATTGAGGGACGAAATCCTCCTCATCAGGGAGGGTCGCCCTCGAGTGAACCACTATATTGTAGCCTTTTTAGCCTCTAATCAACCGTTTATCTATAATCCGAAACTCCTTAATAAAATAATTCTAAAGTACGGATGAACCCCTATAAATCCATGTGTCGTTTTTCGTTCTTGTTCATTTTTTGATTTTAGTTCTTTCTCATAATTCCGCAAATACACTATTAGTTTTAAAAATAATTTCGAGAAAACATATGGAATATTACATATTATAAAATAAGTATTATAATTAATACTACATATTTTATATGTGTATTTGATGCAATTATGTAAATTATATAGTACTTAAATACCAAGTATATATATATATATTAGAACTGAGTTCAATATAATTTAAACTTTTTTGATTTTAGTTCTTTCTCCAAAAATTTTACATATTTTACCTTTCTTCTGAAAAGTTTTTACGGTTGAACATTATTTCATCACCCAAAGGAAAGGGGTAGCACAAGTCAACTCATTGACTCTATTTTTTTTTATGTCCTTTATAGTTTTTAGTGCAGACATTGTGTTTTTTACCGTTGTTAATTTGTTATGGGCCGATAATGTCGCCCCTATGATGACAAAGGAAGAGTCAAATTACCGCGGTTGTTTAAAATTGCCTCAAAAAGCTTGAGCTTCAATTCTTATTAAATTCAAAATCAATTAAACCGTGGATTAATAAAATAATTAAGCTAAGTACAGTGTGACAAACTACAAGTTGGTGTTATGGAGACACAGTGTACACAGATCACGGACCATAAAGTCATAAAGTAAACTATGTCTATCTCCTGCACCTGCTTAATTTAACATACGTTAATAAAATATTTCATCCTTAAATTATAATTTGCATTTTAGATATAGTTTTCAAATATTTTAATATTCCGTTAGATTATTTCTAAATAAAACCACATATGAATTCTTTTTTTTTTTTTTGAAACATTCACATAAGAATTCTGATTCTTATTAAAATAGTTCTCAAATAATGACAAAGTTTAAGTGTCCGTTTGATTAGGGGGTGAAATGAAAACGAAAACAAAATAGGTACGATTATGGGATAAGAATGAATGAAAATAGTTATGTTACTTTCATGTGTTAATATCATTTTAGTTGTTGTTGGAGATAATCAGTTCCCAAGTCGAAATGGGACTTCCGAGCCTAGTATATAAGGTCGGTGAACTACTTCTCCTATTGCCAATTGATTTTAGGATGAAACCTCATCGGGTTTATGTGTTGAATTTGGGTCCAACGCGCATGTGCGCTCGGATGCACACGACCCCGCTCTACCCGGTCCGTCTATATCGGACTTTGACAGTTGCTAAATAAATATGTTTTGATTGATTCGATAATCTTTCGTTTTCAGAATTTCCTAGCAATTTCAAACAAACCGTTAGTGAAATTAAAAAAAATTATTTGGTTCACAATGTTTTGTTTTTGGCTGGGAATCAATATTTTTACTTATCCGGTTTCGTGTTCGTCAAATTTGGTCTTTTAGTTGATACCCTTAGAATTTGTTTTTTTCCCTTCTCTTTTTCTATCTAATGTCTTCTAGAAAAATAGCATAGTAATGATTTTTTATTTATTTTTTTCGATAAAAAAAAAGAGTTTGGTAAAAAAACATTAAGAACATTAAACAAAAAAGTTGAGAAGTAGTAAGATTTTGCTAAATTTGAGTAGTTTATAAGAAAAAATGCTTTATACCGAAATCATTATGTAAAAAAACAAAATCATTATGCAAAAAGTAACTGTTGGAGCAAAACAGTATTAGGTGAAATATAGATAGTGACCACATAATTAATAAAGAAAAATGTTTCTTCACACCAAAATGACCAAATAAATAAATAAAAATGTTTCCCATACAGCGAGCCTCACCGACCTTATTTTCGTGTGTGTTCGTTCAAGTCTCTTAGGACTCGTTTGGTTAATAATCGGTGGTAAAATTTTAAGAAAAGAAACCAGGAATTAAAAAATATAGTACCTAAATATGAAAAATTATAAAACATACATAAATATTTAGTTAACATATTTAAAAGTCAAATAAACAATGTTATCTAAAATGATGATAATTATAAGTATTCATTCATCACTAATAAAATCATCCTATCGATTTACAAAAGCCCATGTTCAAGAGAGTAGGAGAGCGACTTTTAAGATATCAATTTTTGTCTACCCAAAATACGTGCCCCACGCGTGTCCCTACGCCTATCCTTACAACCCTGAACCTCCCCGATTCCCCTACCACCCTTGGTGCCGCATACCCCTCGGTTACCACCCCAACTACACCTTCTAAGACTTCCAACTCTAACCTGGCTATCCATACCTCTATCATTACTCACCCCCAGAAATTGCCCCCCTCAACCACACCTATGCATGCTCTTGTTCACCTACCCCTTATCCCTCTACATGGTATTGTTGACGCTGTACCTTCCAATCCGTCACATAAATCCTTCAAAGACGATGTCCTTGGAGAGAACTTGTCCTTGGAACCATTTTCCCTTAACTATACTCAGTCCTCGTAAACGGTTGCATCCCCTTCTCCGATATTAAAGCCCTCTCGGACAAATAAAAACTATCCCTAATTGTTTTTCATATTGGAAGGCTTGTTAACTTCAAAAGAATGGAAGTGTTTGTTGAATCTTCCTAGAACTGTATCGCCAAGCCCAAGATTCTCCTCAATGACAACGATATCTTCGTCTTTCGATTCAACTCCATTGATGACTTTAATCTCATCCTTCAAGGTAGCACTTGGATTTCAATGGTGCCGCTACCATCCTCCTCAAGCATTGGACTAAGGATATGCCGCTTGACTACTCCTGTCTCAGTTCCATCCCGGTTTGGGTCACCCTCCCCAACCTTGACTACCGGTTATGGTCCACACACATGCTTTCTCGTGTTGGATCAGCCATTGACACCCAATCCTCACGGATGTTCTCTCCGCTAACCAGGAAAGGCTATCATATGCCAAAATTCTTGTTGAAATCTTTGCTTCTAAACCTTCACTTAGAGAGGTTACCTTCTGCAAACCAGATAATGAGCGAATCTCGCAACTTTTAACATGTGAATGGCTCCCTCTTCACTGTGCCTCCTGCAAATCTTTCGATCACAAATGTAAGCCTTCAGTTGCTAACGAAAAAATCCCTCTTTTTATTACAAATCCTCTAACCTCCAACCACAATCTTCTCAACAAACCCATCCTCCCTACCCCCCCTAATTCTCTCCTACTGAACATGAACAAAAAACTTCCACCTAGAAGGCTCTCTACCCAATGGGTTCAAGTGAACCAAGTCCCTCCTTCGACCTCCACCTCGGTCTCGCTCCCAGTTACCCTTCCCCCTACAAATGACCTCCCAAACACCTCCTCCACCTCTCTCACGGTCACCCTTACCCCCCTCCATTCTCTCAAATACCTGAACCAAACCCCACCAATACCCCCAGTATCCCCTCACCCACCACGTTGCCTTCTCACTCTCTTCTTCTGAGAACAAGTGTTCTCAACCCGCAAATACTTCCAAGGATAATGAATGTCAAAATCAGTAGTTGGAACATTCGAGGACTAAACCACCCGAATAAACAACGTGTCATCAGAGACTTTGTGGAGCAATTTTTGTATACATATATAACATATAATATATATACTAATATACTCGGATATCCAGATCTTATTGCACCATATAGCCAAGTTACAACCGGTGAAAATACCCCTTGATTCATAATGTAATCGCAAGAGAGTGAGTTGTGGAGATTGAGAATGCTATGTTAAGCTTATTGCTAATGATCATTAAATATGTGTTAAGATTGGATGTTCCCTTAAGTGGTGATGAAACTTTTGAGATTGGATGTTCCCTTTTTTGACCCGACCCGTTTCAACCCGAACTTGTTAGGACCCGACCCAAACCCGACCCGTTGACCCCGTATGTAAAATAAAATTTATCATCTTTTGCTGAATCGGATAACAATCCGTGGAATTAGGTCGATCTATTTGATATATATTCTAAAATATGGTATCTAAAAATTACTATAGTCGGATCGGGTAATTATCCACATATATGCCTGGTCGGATAATTATCCACATATATACTTTAGTCGGATCGGATAATTATCCACATATATGCTTATACTATCGGGTTATTCGGGTCGGGTTACTTTGGGCCGGGTTACTTCGGGTCGGTTTACTTTGGGCCGGGTTACTTCGGGTCGGTTTACTTTGGGCCGGGTTACTTTGGGCCGGGTTACTTCGGGCTATCGGGTTACTTCGGGCTATCAGGTTACTTCGGGTCGGGTTATTTCGGGTCGGGTTACTTCGGGCTGTTCGGGTCGGGTCATTCGGGCTATCGGGTCATTCGGGTCGGGTTACTTCGGGTCATAAATTCCTTCGGGTTAAATTGGTTTCAAGCGGGTCGGTTCCGGGAATTCTCTTTTTCAAAATTTTCGAGGTCAGTTCGGGTTCGGGTTCGTCGGGTCGGGCCAACTTTCTGGACAAATACTATCTTATTAGAAAATATAATTCGGTAATTAATTTAGTAGATCTTAGGAATATATGTTAGATTTGTGCCCTATAGATAAGGCATTCAAACATAGAATTTAATCATCCTTTCTTCCACTTTTCCCGAGTTCCTGAATCACAAGTTATAACGCCAACCGATCGACCACCTTATTAGAGGCCGATGGACTGGTTCTTTTTCCTTAAATTAATAAAACTTTGAGTATTATTTAAGTACGTCTGGCTAATTCTCATATTTTTTAAGGTCTAGAGAGTCCGACTACATTAATTTATGATGTTAATTTGATTCTATGAATGTCGAATGCATGTCTTTGAGAGTTATGGTACAATTTGTATTGTTTATTGCAAAATGTGAGAGCCGGGTTTTAAATCTTCCTTTGATATATGTTCTTCAAGATGTTGTGAATATAATGTTATCTTGAATTCCTTAGGTGCAAGAAGACGATATATTTATTGTAATTGCACGTTAGTTGGATAAAAAAGTGAGCCATATTTTCTTCTTGTAAGTACATTCCTTTTTACTATGATCACTATTGGTAGTTCCTACAAATATTCCATCTACTCAAACTAACATGTAAGCTCTTATTGGGATAGGTTTCTTTGGAGTTCTTGGCCTTTTGAAAGTCAATAGTTTTGGAATTGGTACCACATGCTTGCTTAAGGCATTAAGAATGTCCTATATGTCTAGAGTACCATGCTTTCTTGTTGTTCTATAGAATTCTAACTTTATCCTCAAGTTACACATTCTTATTTGTAAGATCTTGAATCATTCTAGCACGTGACTCACTATTATCCTACGAGATTAGACTTAGAATCTCTAGATGTTCCTTCTCCGGTATAGCCTAAACCAAGATGCTTAATACTAAAGGTTTCCTTAAAATCCTTCTTAGTCTTAATGATGGTAGTGGAAGTTAACTCCTTGAGTTGGAATTGAGAATTCTAACATATTTCTCCTTTTGAAGGTCGTTCATAACGGTATCATCATCTCACTTACTAGGTGCGTCTAGTCTATTGTGCCTCTAGTTTCCTCAAGAGCTCCACACTTTCTTTCTTGACCTCACGAAAATAACTCTTAGTGGCTCTTCTAGCATCTACCTCGTGCTTAAGTTCTATTTAAGGGTTTCACACTTGAGGCATTTTAGGGATAATAAAAAAAGAGCAATGTTAGTCTTTTCAATTTCATGTTTAAAAGTCTCAATCTTTTAAATAAAATTTTATTGTTCATGATTAAGTTTGAAATATCCTCATCATTAATATCAACTTGTTCAAGAATGAGATTTTTTTGGCCAAGCAAACTATCAATGATGTTAATGAGACTTTCCTTGTTAGATTTATGCAAATGATCAAGAAAGTGATTAGCATAAACATTAACTTATAGTACCTTCTCATGCATCATCAAATAGAGGTCCGTGAAAGGTACCTCTTCATGCATCATCTTAGTTTTTGGTACCTTCTTTTACGTTACCAGACAGACGTCCATACAATGTAACTCAATATCAACATCATTTTTCGAGTCATCTCCCAGTAAGGCAACACATGTTTAATTTGTTTATTCTCTTTGTCTTGTCCTTCGCTTTCTTAGAAAAACTCCTTATAAAGCCATATTTTGGTACTTTACACTCGAAAACCCTAGTTGCATGTCATATTTAGTAGACTTTTTCATATGTTTTAGTTATGGAACTACCTGTTAGGTATTTTGCACTTGAAACAAACAATTAATATTTTAATATAAGGTTTGTCAATCATCAAGACCTAAGAATACTTAGGTACCATAACAACCATTAAAAAATTAACTAAATATTAATACTAACAAATTTATTATACAAGTTCTCACAAATACTTCTATATATATATATAAATAAAAATCTCTCAAATAAAAAAAAGTTACAACCATAAAACCATCATACATGAAATATAAAACTTATATTTGTAGAACTTAAAAAATACGTACTATTAACTCTTTTTTTAAAAAAAATTAATATTGATTTATAATAAAAATAAAACCCCACAAAACAAAACAAAAAAAACATTTATTTTGTATAATAAATATTAAAACATATTTTTATTCTATTAGGCATTTGTTTTCATTATTTTAAAATTTATATAGGGAGGGACATACAAAGATTACCAAGCGAATAACAAAGTACTTATGATTATTATGAGATGATTTATTTTCTATACTTTTGTTTTTAGGGTGATTTTACGGATAAAATGAAATAGTATTCTTCTCTACTCCTTTCTAATATTTTCTTTCTCTAAACTATCCATTAATTTTTATATTTCTCTTGTTAATCCATAGAATCAGTGTTAAACATTAGAGTTGTATATGCATAATATTCCAAGACGTAATTGACCGGAGCATGACGTATTTAACCCGAAACAAATTCACATTAGTAAACTGTGATTTATATGTAACATAAACTTAATTTGTGACTTTAATAAAGGCATATTCGAGAATATGTAAATATGTTTGTAAATGGGTGGGATGATATATATAGCTAAAGAAGAACAGTTAAGATACCGGATTGTGGGATGGGTAGTTGGGGGGTTGGTCTTCTTTGTGCTAACAATTCCACACTGAGCCTACCAATTCCATCAGCAAACCATTCAAGTGGCTTGACGATTAGCAAAACTCGAAAGGGATGTCCCTCAATTTCAATCTAAGTACACAGATATGGAAGACCTGGAATTTTGCTACCAAAATGTTTTGCTATTTATCTTACAACCTCACCTTTCTTTGTTGACAATTATCCTTTAATCATTGACTTATCAATTTATCATCGATCTATCGACATTTCATGGATTTTATTTCATCTCCCTTTTGTTTTTTTTATTTATAATATTTTTTTCTAGATATTTAGTAAACCTCTAAAATGCGGGTTCAGTCCGGACAAAATTTATGTATGTCACACGACGATCTAACCACGTGACAATTGGACAGAGTTGTCTCTTACATAACTACTATGACTTGCATTCAATTGTGAAATTGTCATTTAAGATTCATTCTATGTGCACGTTGTGGTGATCTAGACTTTGGAACTTCTTTATTTATTATTTTGTATTTCTTTACTCTTTTACGTGATTTTACGAGGTAGTCATCCGAAACCCTCCAATAAGGTGGACCGACCTTACTGAGGCTTTTTGCACCTCTTTCTTTGATTTCGTCTATGGTTGTTTGATCAATTATTTCTGGTTTAATTTTTCGTTTTATCCCAGTCGATTGTATTGGTGGTCGGTCGAACCTAGTGAGTTTGCTTTCGGTTTCCAGTTTCATATTACATTATTTACTTTCTCCATATATTTAGTTTTGTTTATTATTTTAGTTTCTTAATTAATTTTTTAAAATGAGACATCACCTACCTTGTATTCGGTCTTGACTCTCTCTATATTAGAATGAGTCTTGTAAATTATTTGTGAGATTTGAGGCTCACACTTCACCCCTCACGAGATAAACTATTACAAAGAAGAACTTTATATTGCAGCAGAGGAGCGTACACACACAACTTTCTCAATATTGGATAAATAAATCAAATACAAAAGGCCTTCAAGAACCTTTTAGCGGGTGAAAAAACAATCAACGTCTATATGTTTGGTTCGCTCGTAATAATCTGGATTTTGCCTATATGAATAGTAGATTTGATATCACAAAAGAGTGTAACACGACGAAGCTTAGAAACACCGGCCCATTTCTTCAAGGACTCGAACAACACAAGTAACTTCAACGGAACAAGAGCCATAACTCTATATTTAACCTAAACAAAGCTGCGAGAGATTGCCGGTTATTTTTAGACCTCTAAGTAATAGGTAAACCTCCAAGAGAATCAAACCCATTAACTAATTTGCGAGATATTGAACAAACAACCAACCAAAATCCGAAAAATAAGTCAATGAGAGCTTGATATATCCTTTATATCCTCGGAGAATGATACTCCTCTCAATGTTACCATGAACATAACGAAGAGTATGGACTAGAGCTCGAACATGAACATAGGAAGGACATTACAAATGTTGTCTAAGGGTCTAAACAGTGAATGACAAGTCATGTCTGGTATTTGTTAGGAAATTAATCTTGTCAACCATGCATCGATAACTGTATGGATTTGTGATAGGAACACCAACTTTAGGAAGGAGCTTGAGATGTGAGGGTTAAAGAAGTGGACGGTACAACAATTGAAAAATCAACCCTCATATTAACAAGCATTTCCTAAGAAATTCCTTATATGTCATAGCAACACCTTTCTTTAAGATAAGTGACTTTAATACCTAGGAAGTAATGTAGAAGACCAATATATATTTTTAATATTAAACATACGATGGAGATGATCCTTCAAATGAGCAATTAAAGAAGAGTCAAAACTAGTGATTAAGATGTCATTAACATAAACTGCTACCAAGACAATATCAATTGGGTTTTTCTTAATGAAACCGTAATCATTTTTAAATAGGACGAAATCTAGCCGGAGAAGAGCAGCTATGAGTTTAGATAACCATTTTCTCGAAGCTTCCTTTAAGTCATATTGAATTTTTATTTTTATTTTTTTGATAAAGTAAAGCCGTTCGGAAAAAAAAGCTAGACGATATGTTGTCTAGTGGATTAAAAGATCGAAAAAGATCTACAGACGAACTAACTGTCATGAAAACCACGATAAAAGAAAAAGAAATACATAGATAAATTTTTAAAGGACAAACCTTGTTATCATGATCCGGAAGAAACCGTATAAAACTCTCTCATATGAATCACAATGGAGAAAAACATTAAATATCAACTCTTATTTAAGACATGTTTGCTTTTGTTGTGATCTTTCAGTGAGTTACTTCAGAAACAGAGAGAAGAAGACAAAACGTTTTGTGGTTTTGCTGCACAAACCTTGCAGCTAGGGTTTTCAATATATTTTGGTGAATAATGAATACAACCCTAAACCTATCTATTTATAACCACAAATAGATAGAATCCTCTATAAATAGATATAGTCCTATGAAAAGATAGAATTCTATAAATAGATAGAATTCGTACCACGGGGGCTCCGTCTGATACCATCCCGCACCCCCCTGTCGCTCCGGACCCATTAATTCATGGACTCAAAATATGTTTTTCCCCTTAGCCCATTGTATCAGTATACCTATATTTATTGTCTTATTATAACACATTTTAACTTCAGAAACGAAAATATAATGTTAACGAATCTTTCTTCCTGGATCGGAATCGCCCACAAGGCTCGATCATTCTTATAACTCTACAATTAGTTGTCAAGGCCTGCGCAGTAATGTTCTTTGGTTCATCGTATGATTAATGATATGTGATTACGTGGCCTCTTGACACGTCAATACCGAGGTTCTGATGTATTTATGCAATGCGAGTTGGCCGAATGTAAGATCCGTGCAGTTCAAGTGTACTAGACTCCTCAACAAGCTTAAACTTAGACAAGTGTCGCACACCTCAACTCTTCACGTGTCATTAACATTCATATCGCCTAATAAAAATAGATTTAACTCTTTTTACCAATAATTTAATATTATTAACACGGGTCCCCGAAAGTGAAAGAACGAATGAACTAAGCGTAACCTAGTAAAACACCAATTTCAACTTTTACCTTTTTTTTTTTTTACAGTAGTTAACAAGGCTTGTGGTTTAGCCACGTAACCCAGAAGAAGCTTCAAAAGTCAAAGAGTCAAACTTCGAAGCTAACTCACACACGCTTACAAGTCATACCACGTTACCACCACTACTTGTACTACTACCAAGTGGCAACTACCATTTTCACTTTCTTCCTTTTTGTCTGTCAATGTTATGTATTTTTCCCTTCTCTCTTCTTATATCCTATTATGTTTATATCCTATTACGTGATTAATTGAATTTATATTATTTATTATTTTTCTTGTAAAATAGTAAAATTTTAATTCTATTTATTTAGCCTCAACTAATTACATATTAACTGTCTTTTAGTACCATCTTAACATTTTTATATACAATATTAATCACCTCCTACTACTTTTTCCTTTTTTCTATTACATACTTCTATTTTCATCAAAATCCTTTCAAACGGACCATACATTTTTTTATAATATAATATAATAACCACCTCGTTTACTTAATGAACTTGTGTTAATCAATAAAATTACTCTACCTCATACGAATACATTATATATATATATATATATATATATGGTATTGGTAAATAATAATGAAAGGAATTAGTTATATAATAAAGAAAGTTAGGAAACAAAACATGTCCGGATTACGTATTGCGGCCACTATGGGCCATCACATGACGACTTAGACACACCTCTCTCTTCCTTTTTTTCACTTCTCAATTTGTCAAATCTCAACCCCCAAATATTCATCTATAAAATGCCCCCTTCACCTTCTTCACACCTCCATTTCAATTCAATCCTCCATTTCCATCTTCTTCTTCTTCTACTACTCTACAAATCAAAATCCCAAAAGAGAAAGACTATCTTATTCTTATCAATGGAAGGCGAATCCACCTTCATGAATAACTCCATGTTAGAGAGAGGAAACAGCATCAGCTCCATCAGCTCCGACGACGACATCAACGCCGCCGATCTCCGCCGCGGACCATGGACCGTTGACGAGGACCTTGCTCTCATCAACTACATCGCTGTTCACGGCGAAGGCCGCTGGAACTCCCTCGCTACTTGCGCAGGGCTCAAAAGAACCGGAAAGAGCTGCCGGCTGCGGTGGCTTAATTACCTCCGCCCTGACGTTCGCCGTGGAAATATTACGCTTGAAGAACAGCTCTTGATTCTCGAACTCCATTCCCGCTGGGGCAACAGGTTCGTCTATCGATCTCAAAATATCTTTAATCCGCCTAATATCTAACCTCATTCAACCAAACCATGTTCTATTAATATTTTTTTTATTTTTAAATTTAAATTAAATGTGGTTTCTTTATCGATGCAGATGGTCTAAAATAGCACAGTTCTTACCGGGAAGAACCGATAACGAGATCAAAAACTACTGGAGAACTCGAGTTCAGAAACACGCAAAGCAACTCAAATGCGACGTTAACAGCAAGAAATTCAAGGACGCCATGCGTTATCTCTGGATGCCACGTCTCGTCGAGCAACGAATCCAAGCCGCCGCTTCCACCACCACCACCCCCGCCGGCTACAACCACCAGCTCCAACAAGAAATCTACCAGCCAACTCCGATCATGGAAAACCTAAGTTTCATGAGTAACATGGCCAATGACGAAAGTTCGATCAATACGGCGTCGTCTGATTCAATGGGCGCGCACTTGTCTTCGTCTTCAACAGAATTTACCGCTGTTAATAACAATAATAATTACGGTTACCAGGGTGAGGTTAATAACGGTAACTGGAGTCACGTGGGTGAATACGTGGCGGATACGTTGACTAGTCCTTGTGGCTATAGCTTTGACCAGGGCATGGACGCGTGGCCGTCTGTGGACCCGTGGTTCGGCGCCGGTGCTGAGGACACGTCGAACTTCTCGTGGAATGCTGAGGACATTTTCGTCTTTCAAGAACAATTCGACAACGGCGGCGGATTTAATATTTAGGGCTCACCTGAACTAAACTACAGTCGATGAATTGGATGCACATGCACACATAGTCATACAAAAATAAATGTGAAAAAAAAAAGAAAAAGAAAAAAGTTTAGGATACGAGGGGTAAAAATGCGAAAGAGGCGAGGGCAATTCGGGAATACAAGGGTTGCCTTAATTGTTTGTGATAATCTTTGTTTTACCGGAGTCTGATTTGCTAGGTTGTAGAATAGGGTGGGGGTCAATTGTTAAATTTTTATTAATTTGCTATGTAATTTTGATTAATTTGATGAAATTCTTTAAAAGTGAAGGACTTGGTTGTAATTTGATATGTAGTGCGTATCATCCTTATCTTTACGACTTAAAATTGGCAGCCCCGGTCTGTACGGATATAAATAAGTAATTATGTAAATTTATATATGTTGAACCTCAATACTAAGTAAATAGCAAATTAATTCAACTAAAATTCCATTTAAAACCCGATTATAATATTAAAAGGAGTAACATACACGAACTTATACAGGAAAATAGTTATTTGTTTATAATTCTAAGGGAGGGTTCACATTTTATTCTCCCGCAATATTCCATGTTACTTTTCCTACAACATCCATTGATAGTAAATTTGCACGTGTAGTTTAATCTTATGTAATAGATTTAACAATATAATTATTTTTAATAGTTTTAAAAAATGTTACGTAACATATATTAGTCCGATATTCACGTCAATTATGTGATCTTGTACATTTCGAGAATTTAGTATATTGAAGGAAAAACTACTCTCTTTTAAGCAAGCCTATTGGCTATTGTCAATCATTTGTTAAACTTAATCTCATGAATATATATTCTTTTAGCTGATTGATTTAACATCAAAGTAATTGTCATAGAACTCAATGCTAGATAGGTTCAAATAGTTAGGAGATCGGATGATGTCTGAGTCATTTCCATCATACTCTTTCACTATTATATTTTTCTATACTTGTTTTATAATTTTTTTTTTCTCTTTCGGTAATTTTTTTCTCCTACAATATAATATTTAAAGCTAAGAATGGGCTCATTTCATTCTTTCATATATTTTCTTAAAAAAATACTGTCTTTTCTATTGTTTTGTTTACTAAAAATATTTTTTTAAAAAAAAATTATGTAACACAACACCTCCGAAACTCATTGGACGACTCTACGCACAAATGCACATGCCTATCATGCATGAGACGCAAATATATCAGATGGCTGATGCACGTTCTCATTTGATCATTATCGGAATTGATTTTTATTTGTTTTCTTAAATCGAGTTACTTGAATACCGTGGGTTGGGTGTTGTGGATCTTTCGCGGAGGGGGGCGCATGACTAGTCACTGCAACCCACTCACTCATCACATTATATACATTATAGTGAAAGTATTATCCTAAGCATATATGACGATGATGTTGTGTGAATATTATGACCTTCCTTTCCTATTCCCTTCCTTTATAGTCTATATGGTCCTCACCATTCCTTTACCTCTCAACCCCTCTCTTTGAATTCATCATCTCATTCGCACTCATTATACGCCATTTTGGAACCTACGTTTTATATACTTCTTCTACACATTCTTTGAATTCGCTTCTTCTGCCTCATATTGGAACAACCCACTATCTTTCAAACTAATTTTACCGCCTAGTTACTCGTATTCAATTTGTGTTATTATATCAGCCGATCTACTCTAGTTCACACTCAAAGAAAAGTTCATCTTAAACTCATTCACTTTTTAAACAAATCCATTATGAGTACATTTTTACTTATGTTACCCGTTCACTTTCTAAACCAGATGAACATACTAAAACTCAGGTTATTTGTATCGAATAACATTCCTAAAGATGATTCGACAAAAAAAAAACCTCAATTTAAACTTGTTCACTTTCAAAACGAGTTTTACATGAACATAACAAAGCTCGCAGAGTTCGAATAACGTACGTATTGCATGGCTTGCCCCCGAGCACTCTAGACTCGACGGCTAGGTCTAACCATAATTATCATATTGTATCCAAGTTGGGTGTACTTGTGTTTTTGCACGTAATTAAAAATGTACAACAAAGAGTATATATGCATTGAACAAGTACTTGCAACCGTTAAACTGAAAAATTAGGTCTTGTAGAAGTTGATTAATTTCAATAATTAAAAAGTTGGAGAATGTCAATGTATTCAATTATGTTTGGTTGTATTCTTACCTAAATTTCATTCTTAGCGTTGCATACAAATAACAATGGAGGAGAGAAAAACATGCGAAGCTTCCTTTTATAGGAATTGTACTTACATGTTCCAATTTCATTACTCTCTTCATAGTTAGATGTAGGCATGACGAGAAGATATAAATTGAAGTTTATATGTATCTAGTTAGAGTTGTCGATACGCATATGAAAACCCTTCTTAATTACAACCACATGCTGCACATTAATGTTAATTAACCAAGATGAGGAAAATAGTTCCATACACGTAAACAAGAAAAGGGTTTCTTATTACTAAGAATTAAGAGCATAAGGTAGACAAATTTATGTGATAATGTGTCTTTATTTCCTAATGATGTAATACAAGTATAACTCAAAATGTAATCTGACGGACTAGTAAAAACTAAAAACTAAAGATTGAGTTTATAACACAAATCTATTTGTTCTACGACATTATGGGTCGGACCGGATCATGGGCCAACCCCCATTAGGAACACCAAGAAGAAACCTTACAGTTTTTTCCGAGTTGTTCTACATCGCTGAATAATTTGTATGCCTATCGGGGGACTTTTTTTTATTTATTCCAATCGATTTTTTTTTGAGTTGTTTTTTTCATGGGAGGAATTATGGTTGTATCGCATATCATTTTCTATTTGTTCTATGACATTATGGGTCGGACCGGGTCATGGGCCAACCCCATTAGGAACACCATGAAGAAACCGTAAGTTTCGGTTAAATATTTATAGGTTAAATCACAACACTAATTTTCTCAGCTCTATAAAGTTTTTTTTTTTACTTTTAATTAGATTATATAAATTTACTAATTTATATTATATCTATTGACATCATGAATTTACATATTCGAGCATACTATTGATACAAATATGTCATTTAAATAAAATAATAATGTTAGCGTTATTTTTCAACAATATTGGGTTTACCCAAGCCTGTAAAATGTAGATTTAGGTTCGTATATTTTTAACCGGTGACACAACCCGACTATAACCCGTGACTTGTAAGTTGTAACATGTAGATTTAGGTTAATACTTTTTAACTAGGGACCTGTAACAACACAACCAAAACTCGTGACAACCGAGACATGTTTGATTGGTCTAAATACACGTTTATGAAACATGTAAAAACCATACCTTTTTTTTTTATATTATGTATGTAATTCTTTGGAATTGTCATTTTGTACAATTTGTAATCTTCTCATTTGATTAATTGTCCCTGATACAAATTGTAAATGAACAGCAGTACGCTTAAATTATTCAAGAATCGTACTTTTTTGAACCTAGTGTGCCTTGTCCCATGGGCAAGACAAGAAGAATACGAGGTCAATGCCGGTCCACCTACAAAATGTTATTGTTTAACCAATTCTTGATTCAAAGTGCTGTATATTGTATGACTTGAAATAATCCCAGCAGCTGCTATTCAGCTCATTTTCTTTGGTCTCAAACTTAGAGATAAAATGAAAATACTTACACTGTTACTGCATGCTTCTTGGGAAAGAGATGCAGCCTTTGAGAACATAAGTCAAACAAGTAGATTACACAATTCCACAAGCTGTTTAGCACAATATTAATCACATCCTAATGAAAAAACCTGCTTTCCTACTAATTACCTTTGCCAACCCTACCTGCAAACAAATAAGACACCAAGATGCATTATAAATTCAGGTCACGCTTATCACCAGGGTGATTAACATAATCATGGCAACCTCTTCTCTAATTACAGCAACTTCAGCTTATAGCTTCTTTGGCACACAGCTTTATCAAGTGCCTCAAAGATTAGGTGATTTTTATCTTGCTCACACAAACAAGGCACACTCAACTTTTAATCAATTTGTTGTGCAAACAAAGCATAAGGGACACTAAGTAAAACATTGGAGAGCACATACAACTTTGCTGAAACATGAAGCCTTCCATGGAAAGCAAGCATGCAAAGCTCACAAGAGATTTCGTGAAATGATATCAAGGACTAGAAAAAGTATAAATGTATTTGTCATATATACCCATCAGTACAAAAATCAGTAAGCATATCATACTTGAAAAACACATTCGTACGGGCACAATGAATGCCAAACAGATTGCATCCTTCCTAAAAGTACTGGACAGTGCCTTTGGTCAATAGAAATCTTGAATGCACGTTCGTGTAATTTAGATGAAGACTCGGCAAGTGAGGGTCACTTATTAAAACATTCTAAGATCACACAGGACATCCAAGCAAACCACTAGGGAACGTTAATTGAAATTGGAGTAGGTAAAGAATGTAGATCATGCAACAGCAATTACTATTCCACATGATCCTCCAAATATATGTTACATGCATTTCCAATTTGCTTCTCAATTTCATATTGTAGGCATGAAAGACCTTTGGTTACGAAATGATTCACACCCAATTTGTACCAACCTCTTCATCCATAGATTATGTAGTACGTACCCAATCTCTATCACATTTTGTGCCTAATGAAAGCAATCTAAGTAGAAAGCCAAAAGCATACCAGTGGATATCCTTAAACTACTCTTTCACCATAAAGGAAAAAACAACCCAATATAAATTCATATATAAATCAATTTAGCCTTTAAATAGTTGACAAGTTCAGAATAGTTAACTTATAGTTCGACCATAATTGCTTGTGCTTTTGCATTTTACAAGTAGCTTTTACAATCTCTTTTGATTTGTATACAGAAAATTGTTGGTGATTCTGTACTTGATGCATGGATACTATTGTTTATTTGCATCTTTATCTGTAACAAACCCCCTCTTCAATAAATCTTTGGGGTATTTGATAAGGCTTTATATTAGCATTCATCCGGAGCAAATCTATGAAAATCAAGCAGGTAGACATATAACTTACAATTTTCCAAATTGTGTCTACACACCATCATAAGATACAAAAATAGAGTATATGTAGAGTAGGTCAAGAGTGATGAGTTTGAGCAAAGCATAACTTCTCGTAGTTCATAGCAAACTAATGCACAAAATTTGCCAGTGGCTATGTTCATTGAGTAACACCATGATTCATCATGATTTTTCAATTGAACATGTCAGTGCTCACACAGCCTCATGTCAAGGAAGAGATGGAAAGAATTAGATGCAGTAACTAAAGGCACCTTGAAATAGATTTAACAAACTATAGCATAACAATAAACAGATACTACGAAATAATAAACAGACAATGCTTAGGCAGCAGATGGAAAATTATATAAGATCAACTCCTTATCTATCTCAAACATATAAAATTTTGAACAGTGACTTTCCTATTCTCTTTATCACATTTCAAAGGAATCTCACAATCCAAGCACAAAACCAACAACAGAAACAGAAGCAAATATCATGCCTGCACAGACTATCAAAAAAAGGTAGGCGTATAAAATGTATGGAGTAACTTAGTACCTCCATTAATTTTTAAACAGTAGTTTCAGGTACCATTAACACTATCTACCCAAAAAAGGTACAAGTAACACTACCACTACCAGCAAATAGTTTAATTCTTTATGAACATCGCCAAAGGAAAGACCTCTGTGACAATCTTAATACTTTACAATCAACATGATTCCACATTCTCCTCATTCAATGTGGTTCTAAACATGCAAGTAAATTCAAGAGCAACAAAAGAAAGTACAGGAACTTTTGGAAACCAGAAGCACGTTATCAACAAATGACAAGTGAAATGCTGTCGACGCACCTTCATTAGTCTCCATGTTTAAGGCAAGCTGCAGATTCCTGACCATCCGTTATCGGCTTGATCAATTTTCAACTCTATGTATTTATAGAAAAACCGATAAATCAAGAGATACATTCTTCTTTGATGACCATGCTGCTAACACTTGACCTTTTAAATGCTCGTCTTTTGGCTTTGATTTGATGAACATATTCAGCAACAATAACATGGAATTTTGGTGCAAGTTTGCTTGAAGAAGTGGTAAGACCAGCTCTCTTCAAAGCACGGGTGACATGCTTCTGAGCCTTTTCGAAATGAACATTACACATTGATGGAACAGTAGATCTCAGTATCGGCTTCCCACAAAGTATGGGACCTGCTTGTGCACTTGATACACAAAAACAAGAAGGCGACTCAGCTAAAACAATGAATGATAACACCAGTGCAAATTTGGGATGTTTTTCCTTTATGATTTTTCAGTTATCAAAATGCTAGCCTAGGCATTTTTAATGCAAACAATATAATCTTTTTGGTGCAATATCTCATAACTTAGAAACTAGCTTCACACAAGTAGTAGTAATAATATCACCATCCAAACAACCATTGAGTCCTTAGCAGAATACGAGCTGGTTTGATTTGTGAAAAACTTAAGAGAGAATTGGATGAGGTAACCACTCTAAATAGTCAAAATGAGTGGGTGTCCTCCCAATAATTTAATTAGGCATCTATTCCCTTTGTAGTTAGAAGGAGTAAAGTGAGGGATTGAAAGTTAGTGGTGAAAGGGGATAAATAGAAAATGATTTTTGTGAGGGGGACTATTAGTACATATTATTATTGGAGGGTGCTAGTTAGCCAATTCACCCAAAACTTAACAAGAAGTAAAAAAAACAGGACAAAGTATACGATGTATGTGTTAGGTTCATTTTTTTTAATAAAAAGAATAAAGAAAGATATAAAATTTAAATTCCTCCAACATACAGTAATTCTATTTACCAGGGAGACTAAGTAAGATTTCTAGTCCCTCCCCCAAACTTTTACTACCAAATTCCTTTTATTAATCCCCACAACTTCACATCCCCAATTACTCTCTTTATTTAAGCAAACATCTCATGATTCCAGGAATTACAATATCTGGGAAAATACTTCCTGGAGAGTACCTTCCAGGGAAGCGGAAGTCCATGTTCAACCACCAAAATAAACCCTATGTTTAGAATGCATAATTGACATCACATACATGTCACTAGAATCTTGCCTTCAACTCTCAAAACCCAAGAGTCTTTGTGAAGTGAGGGGAGATAGAATTAAATGCAAGTTGTACAGACTAAAAAGCAATGAAGATGCCCGGAGAATCAGAGCAACCTCTCAAGACAGCTACACCTTAGTTGTTTAGTCTTCTTCAGTTCAACAATCTCCCATTGTTTTTCACTCACATAAGAGTGATTAGATTAGGTCGGGAGTAAAAAGAATGTACATCGGTAGACGGGAAAAAAAAAAGAAGTAGAACTGACCCCAATCAATATGAACAAAGCAACCTCTCAAATAAAAACAAAATTAATGTCTTAAAATAGTTGTTCTAGGTCAATGACTCATTGTTGGAAGCACCACAATGAGTTAGTGAATATATGAATTCAAAAACCACATTATTATAAGAAAGAAGTCAAAAAATCGTCGAAAATATTAACTAATGCTTAATTCGAATGACCGGCGTGATTCTTAATTATGCCATGTCAAAGAGGACCAAAAAGGTTATTACATGGATCCAGTACACGTTTTCAAATAAGCGGACCATTATTTGCAATCTGAACTCTGAAGTGTCACACTAACTAAATTCCATTCATGATAAGTAATATCAATGAAACCAATCAAACAATGAAGAGGCTTAAACTTCTTAATGAATCAATATTTGGTATCAATATAAAAGATATTACGAATCGGTACTGATATAGGATATGAAGAGTTGGTTATGAGTGGTGATATCAACATATATGGCCATGGGTAATTTCTTTGATACACGAATTTTATTGGTTATATCAAAATACCAATCTTGATATCAGTCTAATATCAATTTTGATATCTATTGAATAGAGTATAACAATGTGGCCAAACTTATAGCAGTTAAGGGATGTAAACCACTCTTAAGATACATGAAACAAATAAATTTACAGCAAAAACAAACAGCAAAGAAGGATACCTTTTGATAACGTGGTTGCAAGCCTTGTAAAGCCTCTGCTGAGGATCAGAGAGAATATGCAGATGACAAAAAGCCGTCAACGCCATGGCTTTAAACTTGCAACCGACGAATGTACACAGATTGAATCCCCCATACTTCAAATCGAGCCCAATGTCGCCACCTTCCTCAAACCCTAACCCTAATTTCCCACCAGAAACACCAACACTG
This sequence comes from Fagopyrum tataricum, assembly GCA_002319775.1. Classification (NCBI taxonomy): domain Eukaryota; kingdom Viridiplantae; phylum Streptophyta; class Magnoliopsida; order Caryophyllales; family Polygonaceae; genus Fagopyrum; species Fagopyrum tataricum. The sequence goes on from CM008285.1 coordinate 37,679,809, forward strand.
TTGTTCCTCCCACCAAAACTGCAATTGTTGTTCGCATTTGTCTCCCCAGTCCCTTCCACGTTAACCGACCCGACAGTATCCCTCTCCTCATCTTCCTTGAACGGACTGACACCGTACTTCCAGTAGTACTCCCTGTACATACCCCTCATTCTCTCCATGCTAGCCCAGTGGAAATCCCGATATACCTTAGTGAGCTGTTGGACGTTTTTGAGACGGCGCCTGATGACTTCCTCGCGGGTGAGGTATGACGACATCGACAGAGAAGATTCTTCCACCAGAGGAGCGGGAAGTCCTGGACTAACTGTGGTACTGGGGATTTCGGGCATGGTGGCGACGGTGGAGATGTCACCGGATTTTCCGGTTGAAACGGAGACAGATTCCTTCTTCAACGGCTGGTGCTTCGACGAAGACGCCATTGATGGTGTGAGCGAGTGGCACGGGTTTTGGGAAACGATGTTGACTGAAAGATCTGGTTTTGGGAATCATGAATAGTACATCTATTTTATTATATTTTTTAATTTTGGAAGATCTATATGTAATAACTGTTTTATAGAATTCTTATCAGGAAAATATTGTAAGCAAATTATTGATTTATTTTAATTTAGAGAAAGGTGAATAGTATTGTATTTCATTCAAAAATATATCGATCATGGGAATTTAAATTGAAAAATTAATTATAAGAAGTTAAGGGTATCGATTATTTCTAACAATGAAGAGATAATGATGAGATATGGGATGTGTTTATGATAAATTAATTACGGATGTATTTATCATATTTTAAAGGGATTTTGAAATTTACGAAGGAAAAAAAAAAAGAACGTGAATTTACTAAACCTTGCGGCGTTGAGGACTCCTTACATAACACTAGAGTAGTCGTCGGAATCGGAGATCAGGAAAACAAAGGAAAGAAATGAATGAGTAGAACGGTCTTTTAATCCATTATTTTTTAGGGATAGTAATGGAAGCAAAATATGTACCGAAAAAACTTGTGAAATCTCCAAAATGAGATTTCATAAATTTAATTTTATCACTCTAAATCTAAAATGTTAAATTCAAAATTAAATCTGAATTTCAAACTAAATCGGTGATAATGAATGTGAGTTTGACAAGGAATCTAAAAATCTTTTACAATGAAATTAAATAGGGCTTAATTCTATAGGTAAAGTTAAGAAAATTCTATAGAAATAGATGAACACAAAAATATTAACATTAAAATACAAAAAAAAATTAAATCTAACCATTATTTTACACTTTCTTGTGTGAAGGAGGATATATATATATATATATATAAAATTCATAATTTAGGTTATAGTGATTACTTGTGGTAGTTGTCCTCAAATCTTGAGCTAGATCTTTAAGACTCAACTAGTTTAGTTTCTGTGCGGATTTTATTTAAATTTTATTTATCGTTATAAAAATAATATTACATAAAAAAAATTTAATTGTAACATGAATATGCTAATTATTTAAATAAGCTGATTATTCGTTTAAGTTTTCTTCTAACTATAAAGAAATAGTATCTTGAATAAGCTAATACGTTTAAAAAATAATTAACACGAATTAGAGATATAATATTATAATAAATATTAAAAGTGAATGTGTTATACGTATCGAACCAAACACGATTTCTACAAAATAGGTAAACATATAATATTGTTAGTGATGATTAACACGAATTAGTTATTGTAATTAAAATACATCTGTTATAATAAGCTATGAATAATTATGAAAACAATTATAATTTTAATATGGTACATATTGATTTGAACAAATCACAAAATATTTATGGACAGGCCTATCGAATATCATTGATTTGAACAAATCACAAAATATTTATGGACAGGCCTATCGACTGGCCCCACATGTGCTCTTCGACTCTACCTCCGACGTGACTCCCTATACTACATTAGCTCTAGTAATGACTCCCTATACTACATTAGCTGTAGTAAACTATTCTATTTGCGAGAACTGAAGATCACGTTTCAACCCCATCATTCGGCCCAATATTAGTATTGAACTTTGACTATAACACATCTAGAATGACAAATTAAAAAAATAATAATAAAAGAAGTTTTACCTTAATAATGTGAAAACATTCCCCTCAAGATTAATTTTATACGTAATCAATGACGGTAGATAAGATTTATTTTCATTCCTTTTTCTCGAGTCTCATTTCTCAAATCAATCCTTAATCTTGACGGCTTCCTCTACTGATATTACTAGTGATTTCACAGTCGACAAGCTATAGCATTTCTATATGAACAAATGCAGATACAAATTCACAATCTTGTATTGCAATGATATTTAAGGTTTATTGCTCAAATTTTTGTTTATTCTCACTACTGCTTCTTCATCTTTCTAACTCTGTACATGAGGGACTCCACAGCCTTCTGAATCTTAGTTCTACTCGTCTCACTAACAGCATTTGACGCCTGCTGCAAATTCTGTATGCCGCGACCCAAGCTAGCAATCGCAGGAGCAGCAGGAAGAGATGCAACTGCACATTCAATCCCATCTCCATGTGTAATCAGTCCAGCACAAGTAGCAATACTGCATCCAAAAGTAGCCCAAGGCAAAAATCCAACACGTTGGACTCGTCTTTTCCTCATAATCTCATAAAAAGCCGTTCTCATCGCTGATAAACTCGTTTTCTCAGCTGAAGCTATCATACTATGAGTCACAACACGGATTTTCTCAGCAGAAATCGCTGTCTTCAAGCCCGGAGCCACTGCTTTTGATGTACCCAGGATTTTACTGACTGCTACAACGGCTTTATGTGTATGGGTAATGAAAAGCTTCAGAGAAGACGGAATGTTTAAGGTTACTATTTTAAAAACATTAGATGCAGGGAAGACTTTGGTGAGAGATGATGCGCCGAGAATTGCGGTTGCTCCAGCTCCTAATGCGACAACTGGTTTGTCTTTTAAAAGAACTCGTCTTTGACCTGTTTCAAACTCAAGATTATTGTCCACAACAAGCTGTTCTATCATATTGCTGATTTCTTCAGGGACGGTAGCGTTCCAATATTTTCTAACACCAGCTAGTCTAGCTGCATCAATAACAGCAACCACTGTTTTGAAGTTTTTAGTTTGATTACGAAGCACTTGAGAAAGAAGACAAGAAGACTGTTCCTCTATTGGAAGATCCGAAAACTGAACATCTCCTGATTCACTTAATGGGAGTCTCCCTGAGTTGTTCAAAACAACTCTTAGCCACTCAACAGCAATTTGAAAAGTAAAAACTTCAGCAAGATTCTCGACATCCACTCTTTGTCCTCTTCCAATATCATCAAACATTTTCTGAGAATAAGCAAGAGCTCTCCCCATTGATGGGAGATGAGAAAATAAATCATGTAAATCAGCAAGTAATGGATAAACAGATTGTGCAAATGGTGGTGGTTGATAATCATTTCTTGGCTCTGTGCAGCCAACAGCTGAAGATCCTAATGATAAATCCAACTGTGGTGACAATGACTTCAACATTTGGATATGAATAGGATTGGAAGTAAAAAATCTTTTCGAATTGGTTGAAACATCACCTCCTAAATTTCGTAGAGCAGACCCGCTTGGCTGAAAGCCCAAAGCTTGAAAATTCTTGTTATCAAAACCACTTTGAGTAGAAGACGAAGACTCATCATCATCACTAGGCTTTACCAATGGAGCATCCAACATTAAGAAAGACGATCCTAACTCTTCTGCTAATCTCTTTGCAACAACCAAATGACCGTAAAAACCAACTCCAAATATTTCCTTCAAAACCAAGCTGCCAGCAATATCCTCGTACTCATCTTTACTTTTTCTGTCTACAAAGCTTCTCAAGAGCACACTATAAGGAGAAGTCGGAACCAAATTAGCCTTGTCAATTTCATTCCCAGATTCGCGTTCTTGAAACATATGATTGGGTAATGTAGCACCGATTTGAACAAGTACAGCGTCGGGCTGAACCTCTCTAATAAGAATCTCAGCATCTCTGGCTGATCTCTCTGATAGATTCTGTGCACACAGGAGGTATACAACGGCCCCGGTTTCAGGCACAGGTAATGCAAAAACAAATTGCTTAGTCAGCTCAGGAATCGGTAATTGTCGAACAAATCTATCGGACAATTTCAAGTCATCAACTTTAAGTGCAGAAAATGGCCATAGATTTTGCAACTGATTAAACAGACCCCAAAAGAACATCTTGCGTCCAACTGAGCATCAACAATACCACACGAACCCTAATTATTTCAATACTAATCAATCCCTAGAAGAAGGTCTAAAGTCAAATTTTGAAAGGGTATTTCATGTACCAACTCAACCCAAATTGCGCAATTATGCAGACTTTTGAAACCCTGTCTCCGATTGTTCCAGAAGACGCAAGAATTTATCAAGATCATCAAGATATTACAATAGAAGAATTGAAAGAGAGTGAAGTGTGATGAACGATTGAATTACCCTTGTCGGGAAATCGATTCTCTCTTGCGGAGAGGAAGAAGGGTTGAGAGCGTAAACAGTAGAGAACAACCCCTCTGGAATAGAAAGTATTTTGCAAACCTCCAGCCCCGGCTCCGCCTCCAACTATCCTAAGCCTCCGTCGTCGTCGCAGGGAATCCGGCAATCCAGATTTCCTCGTCCAGTCAGTTTCGCCCCAACCTCGCTACCGTTGCTCAGCAGCAGAGAGCCGGCAGAAGCATCCGATTTAGTTGGGCGAACTCGTAGATGAATAAGAATGCATCAAGATTAAAGGAATCGTGATTAATAGGTATATCTTAGTCAGGCAGACGTCAAATATTTAAAACTAATTATTTATTTATTAAATTATAAATCTCTACTTATTTCTTAATTATATTTTTTTTCCTTAAAATACGTTTAATAAATAATTAATTTACTAATATCATTTATTTTCTTTAATCTAATAAATTATATTAATAAATTTAACAAAACCTATTATCTAATTTTTTATCATTCTGATCCTTAATTAATAAAAAAACTGATTTTTTTCCTCCAAGGAGGTCTTATATCTTATCCATCTTCTATATATACTAAACCATTTTTACACATGACATAGCTTGGTGAATCTAAATTTACATGTTTTAATTTTTTATTAATGCGGATCCCATCATATTAAAATAAATAATTTTAAATATATAATTTACGAATTTATTTTAAATATTTTACTAACTAACTTTTTTTAGTCTCTCATATTATTAACTCACTCCTTTAATTAGTTCTAATTTAAAAATTGAAATATTTAAGATTTAAAATATAATTTTAAAGATCTTAGCATTTTATTAATTTATATTTTATTTCTTAAATTAAACTTTATACTATCAAAAATTATAAACTATATTTTAAATTTAATCTTATTTTATTTACTTATATTTTTAAGCGTTTCTTATTATTTTTTTATAAATTATAAAAAAAAATTTAAAACTTGTAAGGATAAATATTATTAAAAGTTATTATTATATCGAGTTAGAAGTCAGGCGGAGAACAAGCTGTGCCGCCAACCCTTTCTGAATAGAAAAATCAATCCTCCTAATCACTACATTCGAAGACCTATCTTCATATTTTGTTTATTTATATTTTCTATTTTTCAATTGAACTTTATTTATCGCAAACTAATAAAAAAAATATTTTCTAGAATCATTTTTTAACGATTAAAAAATAATTCTTTATTTTTTAGAATAAAGAAAATTTTATAAAATTACAAAAAAATTGTAGATAAGTTTATTTAAAAAAATCAGTTTAATATTTTTTTGGAAAAATTTCAGATATTTTTAAATAGTTTTGTATAAAAATTCATAAATTTACATTAAACTCACGTTGCTAAGATTTTTAATAACATGTAAGAAATTAGTTGTTAAATCTTCTTTAAAATTACTCAGAAGATATTTGATAAAATGACGAAGAGACGTTTTTACTTGAAAAACTTATATTCTTGGATGTTCGAAATATGAATTGGTATTGAACCTTGCCACAAATTTCTTATTTTCTTGTATATTTCTCACCCTCACTTGAGTTTGATCCATGGAATTCTTCAATAAATTGACTAAGCGCGTGCATGAAAGATTAAGCATCAAATTCATGTGATTAGAGCAATTAAAAATAAATATGATAAATATAAGATTATTGATTAATGATTTTCTACTCATGTAAGGAGATAATAAATTCATAAAGAAAGTATCAGTATGTTGATTTGTCTACATAATTACTAACATCCGTTGTTAAATTGGGAACAGAAGCATTGGTTGGACAAAGTCCAAATGCTATATATTATCTTTTACGTGTAATTAGAGTTAAGTTTTGATGTAAAGTAGTAATATTCGTAGACCTTCTTTTGCTTATAATAATTTCAAATCCTCTCATTGTCAAATTTGGAATTGAATTCGAAGAGCGTAAGAGGGAATTGCTAAACAATGCAATATGAATAATAGATGAACACCACAACCTTTCTTGTCAAATTATATTTTTATAACGAATAAAAGTAGAGAGATTCAACTAGTTCAATTGGTATAGGGTAGGGCAGGGAAAGACCTTCCAACTAGATTTCACAATTCCAATGTGCACGATCGTACACCCCTTCATAAATAGTAGGTGTACGATCATGTGTTAAGGGTGCACGGTCATGCACCTCTTACCCATGCACGACAAGTGTTCAAATCAAGAACTTTATAATTTTAAAACAAATACGTATAAGAAAACAAAATAAAGTTTCTCAAAAATCTTTTATCCAAGTAAATACTAATATAAAATTAAACTATATTCATTTTATTTACTTATACCAACCGAGTGGACGTTAATATGTTCATTCACAAATTTGAACGGTCATTCTCATTCCAAACTAGACGGGTGAATGTAACAAAATATAACACCTCCAACTTGAGAATTTTACCGGGATGCTAAAATGAATAGTGATAAATTTACAAAACACACGGTGCAACGCATGCCGACTACATTGATATTTTTCACATTCAACACAGGCTGACTACATTAAATTTTTTCAACTTCAACGCAGTTTGACTGCGTTGAAAATTTTCAACTTCAACGTAGGTCAACTGCGTTGAAACCATTCATAATGTGAATTGCTTATTTTTGATGATTTATGTACAAGAATATGTCATAGTTTTAGATGAGATGTGCTTATTTTTTATGATTTGTGTTTCCGCATGTTCTTTTGTGGTTTTTTGATTTTGTTTACAACGTTTTTATTCTGAACTTGATCGGTTTTGTTTAGAAATGTAATTGGAATCTCGAACTTAGTTTAGGTTAAAAAATAGAATTGGAATCTCGAACTAAATTATCAAAATACATTACACTTGGTTCCAAATTATTGAATTATCAAAGTAAAACACACACTAAAGTAGGTTCTCAAGGGGGGATAACTATTGTTGGTCCACGCACGGGATGCCATTCTATCTTGCGTGCATCGCCAAAAGCTTTCATCCTCACACGAAAAGGCTCAATCCAATCCTCAACACTTGGGTCTCGGAAATAACTCCATATAGTACGTTGTGACCACTACATAATGTGTACCGCCTGTTGTTCATTAACCGCTATATAATGTAGATATAGAATGGTTAGTTGGAGTAAGAAAAAGCACAATAAATTACAAGTAAATGTTATATTTTCCATTGACCACTACATAATGTATACCGCCTCCAACCCATCCAATAGTACGTATCTCGGTAGGTGGGCCTTGATCTAGAGCGTTCTTCGTTAGTGATAAGCATGTTTGCGGGTTTTAAGACATAGCAAACGTCTTTGCCGAGATTTTCAAAAGGCAAGTCACGAACCCACACCTACACGAACAAAATTACAAATTATTTCAACAATGTAAAGAAGCAAAAACTTCAAAATTATGTCAAATATATTCAAAATAGTTACCTTTTTGTATATTGTTTCATGAAACCGCAACTTCATAGCCAAATCACTACGGATAGTCAAGTAGTAATCATCGCCCGAGTATCCGGAAACCACTGTGATTGCGCGATATCCACAATTTATGTTTCCAATGACATCCGTGGTAGAATGTATATAAGGAAGCATGAATTGATGAATCTCACCGGGACCAATTATATTCCCAAGGTCTTGACTCTAAAATTATGGGCCCTCTTCTACGTCCCGAACCGGATGAACGACCCCATCTACTATTGTTCTAGATGTCCTCGATCCCGATCCATGCTCCCACGAACTTGGTTCTCTCCTTGTTGACTCTTTTTCATAAGGAGGTCTTCCATTGGGCCTTACATTTGCCGGCTCCCTCAATGTAGTGTTCCTTGGATCCATTACGTCCTTGTAACATGATGTCATTCGCTCAATATAATCGGAGGTGAGCGCCCCTGAGTCCATCCTTTCTCTGAATTCGTTCAATGTCTCTAGGTGCGGGTTGATGTAATTTGTGTCTTGACCCTCTTTTGTTAGATCCACTAAACGCCAATACACTTGCTTCCAAAAAGGATGGATTTGATCCAAACTTAATTGAACATGTGCTTGCATATCTAGATAGAACTCATGAGCACAAGGGAGTCCAAAAGAATCCCTCCAATAGAAATTCCGACATGTGGTATTGTCCTTCAACTTCTTCGCCTTCTCTTAGATCTCCAACAACATCTCGAAACACTCGTTGCTAACTTTATCCCGAAGCTTGTCAAATATAGGTATCCGAACAGAAAACAAGATCCTCTCCCACGAACTCTTGAAAGAAGCTTGTGTCTTAGAAATTTGATCATTCAACATCAACATGTTATCAACCAAATACTAGAATCCACCAACAGTACCCAAGGTCTTTTTTAAAAGATGTTGTGCCGACTCAACCCTACAAAATATTAACCATAACTCATAGGACATATTATTATATAACAAGGATACTTGAAATGAATAAACAAGTCTTACCCATGTGTTGTCCTCGTGCCCCAATGTAGATAAGGGTCGACCCAAGCTCGAACTATTGTCTCCTTGAATGGGGTAAACCACATCTCCTCGAAGTATGACATCAACAACGGTTTTGATTGCCAATTTAGCCTCATTTCGGTCAAACGTTGCTCGTAACTCTCACTTGACCTTGATTTAGACAAGGTATTGTATTGAGATGCGAAAATCGCTGGTGCCTCCTTCGAACGTGTCACCGACCAAGGTCGATTTTGAAGCTTGCACTTGATTTGAGACGTGCATAACATGTGTTTCACATCAGGAAACACGGTACTCATTGCTTTGATGAGGCCCAGCTGTCGATCAGTTACAAACTTATAATGACTCCCGGAATTTTGTTTTTGCATAAATGTCAAAGCCTCCTAAAGCCCACTTGTAGAAACCGGAGTCTTCCTTTGCCAAAAACACAAATGCGATATCAAACATCATCTTGGTGTTGGTGATCCCAACAATCTCAAGCAAAGGCATTTTGGACTTGTACATTGAAACTTTTCACGATCACTTCACTAAATTACAATGTCATAAATAATAATACAATTAAATTCAATGATTAGAACTTACTCATTTGTCTTGTATGTTGAATTCATGACAATGACGTACGAAAATAGGTTCAACAGATGCCTAGAACCCGGATGAGAGGTGAACAAACCAGCTATGTTATCCGTGGGAGTACATTTCCTAACGTGGACATAGTAATCTCATTGGTCAAGAAAATGGAGCTCTTGTTGGAATTAACCCCGACCTTTGGCAATCTCCTTCCTCATCTTCAATCCGGTATTGTAAATATGTCAGATAGATGTGACGTTTTGTGGATCATCCGGCTTCAAGGTTTCCAATACATCTTTCGGTTTTAAACCCGACCCAAGTTCACGACAGACCTTCCGATATTGTGCAGCCAACCGACCGGAGAATGAATGATCCTTCAATCGCTTAGAGTGGTCGTGTTTGTGGACTCCACAAATTACCCTCAAAGTCCATTTACCATGATCACTTTGATTGCTCTCTAACTCAAGCGGGCACCCGATCTTCCTCGACCTAGTTTCTCGATTACTAGATGCATCATCCTCCGGATCAACATCTTTCTTTCTCCTACGGTGCCCATAACGTTGGCATGTCAAGCGAAATGTGCACATACCTTTACTATTTAGCCATGGGATTTCGTTACTAACACCATATTCTTAGACCTCATCATGAACCGAGCCCAATTGACTAGGTTCTCTCTACAATGGAAAACCCCGTGAAGCTCAAACATAGTTGAATAATCATACCTGGCATCGGGTGCATAGTCCGGGAGTCCCTATTTCAAACAAATTACCTACTATTAATGTCTATCTAAGACAAATAATATTTTTTTGGATACTAACAACTAATATTTTGTAAATAAAATGATAATACTAAAATGATTAATCCTGAATAATACTAGAATAACAAACTTAGTAACAATTATTAACAAAATTAGAATAAAAAATATTGAATCACAAACTTACTTGGATGTGAGAATAAAACTCATCAGGATTGCTATATATCTTATTGTCGAACGGAAACGTGATTTCGACTTCATAAGCCGACATCTTCGCTAACGTTAATCGGAACTTTGAAAGTAAGATACGAAACAAATAGGATATGTACATTGAATCTTTTGGTTGTATTTATAACCACTAGATTTTAAACTTTTGGTTGTATTTTTAATTCAATCTATAGAATTATAGCCGTTGGGCAACGTTTAAAACCAACGACTATATTTTGAACTTCAACACTAATGGCCATCTACGTTTAAGTTCGGGATTCTCAACGCAGTCGGCCTGCATTGAATGTCAAAAATTTCAACACAACACATCAGGCATTGGTACCGTGCGTTTGTCATTTTTTTCGCCGATTCGACTATGGTCAAACATTTTCCAAACAATACCTAAACACTGACCCAAAATGAAGCTGAACATCAACCAATAAAATCTCTAATCTCAACATCTCAACCCCTTTGAATCGAAGGTGAAGTTACAGATGGCTTCTGGGGAAAAAATTAACACATCCTTTTGACAGTAGAAAACTTACATGTATAAAAGGCTTGCCTAGAACAATCAATGTTAAGCAGCAAACAACATATCTGCAGAATGTCGTAAATCAGATAACAAAGAAGATAAAATAAGTTGAATCAGAAACAAAATCTATATGATATGTATCGATGATGAAAGCAAACTAAACAAGGGCTGGATGGCGTTGAAGACACTTGAGATCCTAGAATTGTCTTTGTCCAGCAACAAATTGGCAAGTAATTCCTCTAATTAGATTCAGGACTACCATTTTTATCTGTCCATCTGTTTCTTCTTCCTCTTCAAAGAATGGATTTCAAAATTTACAGGTTTGCAATTCTCCAATTCACACCTTGATAAAGGAACACGCCAAGGGGCAAAAGGGAAGCATGCTACTCATTAGAGGAGCTTGCTAGTCCTCCGCTTTGATGGGCCTCCCGGGAACAGCTTCATTATCCATCCCAGTACTCGCTCCACCACCTAAATTGAGAATTGCATAAAAGAAGGTTACATACAACACCCAACTACTTATAAATTTTCAATCACTCTTTGGTCTACCAATGTAATATATTTCTCAACTTATACTACCATTCCATCAAAATTTACAATTTAAAAAATTAAACATTCATATTTAACATTATTCTGTCTTTCTAGAATTTGGGTTCATTTGGTAAATGCAAAAGGGAGAGACAAAGGAACATTCCACTTTTTACTTATCTCCTAAACCCTCCTAAAATGTAATAACTTCCCATATCAAACATCCTCATTTGCAGTGAGCTTAATATCAAGCATCATAAAGCTCAAATATTCCTGAAATCCAACAGGATGTTAACAGACACAGCAAGATTGAGAATATGGAAAGAAAAGTATGGACACACATAACCGGTAGGATTTAGAGACAAATGCCTCAAAACAAATTAGGTTAAGATATTCGAGCTATACCTCGTCACCTTCATCAGCATAAGCCATGTTTTCTTGGACAATCTGAGAATCAGAAGGCTGCTTAGCTGAAACATTATCTTTTGCCATGCTTTGGGCTGTCAAAAGTTCTAATCTTTGGGTTTGAGCTTCAAGTCTCTGGGACAACTCCTTGTTCAAATCCTATGACATATATAAGGAGCAGAAATACATTACAAAACAAACAAATTAACCATAGGAGGGGGAAGCAGTAGAAGTGAACAGAATGATACATCTTCCACGCTATAGCACAACAATAGCATGGGAGAACATAAAACAGAACTGAATTCTTCAAAATAACCACCACCAATTTATATTTCCACTTGATGTTAAAGCCCATCCATAGGTTGAACCCTATATCAAACAGAGAAAAACTATTTAGCATGCATATACCTTGAGTTTCGAAGTTGAAGATATCTCTGCCACCAGAGCTTGTGTCAACTCCTCCTTCTCTACCACTAGCTGCACAAATTATACAGGTCACTAAATCATGATGATAACTTTTTTTATAGAACAAATATTAACCAAGTGATCTCAGACTCCAACCTCAGAGAGTAATGTATTAATGTTTTGAATTGTTTGTACTTGGTCTGGAGGAATAATCATAGTTGCACTATCAAAATCAAATGCTCCATTTTGCTGTAGTAGTTGTAAATTGTCAGCATCAGGTGAAGAGGATGCTGAAGTGTTACGCTCCTCAGAAATCGGTGCAGAAGATGATTGTGGGTTGCCACCATGACCAACTTCTGAGAATAAAAAATTGCTTCAGATTTTACACCACAAAAAAAAAAAAAGAGAAAGAAGTATAGGTTCTCTCCGTTTTCACATTTTCCAAACAGGGTTATATATCCAGCTGCTCTATCCTGTATAGGTTTTGAGCTTCATGTCAGGAAACAATGCAACTAGTGATCGTATCTTCTCTCTTTTTTCTTTCACAACAACTTTTGTAGATTGGCATCCCGGAGAAACTATGATTAACTCATAGGGATTTTGTTACAGCATTAAGTGCTGATAGTCATGATATTACCTCCCAGGTTCGAACAAAGATATGGTTACAGATGTATAAAAACAGCTCAAACCTGATCCCATTTACTGCAAAAGCCTAGCAATAATAAGTTTCATGAACTGTCAGAGACATACCTAAATCATTAGTTGAAGTTGATACATTTTTCTTTGATTGTTGTTGAACATTCTCAATGAATTGTCCACTTGCAGAAGCTTTCCTGAATTTTGATTGCAGCAACTTTTTTTCTGCATAAGCAAATACAAGACAAGTGGGAAAAAGAAATCTAAAGGATAAGAATGCAGTGAACCAAGAAACAATTTCTAACCAGGAAGGGCATAACTAACTTCAAAAGCATGTACATATGACTGAAAGATATTTGCATCAGTAGACAATACAGGAACATTTTCTATAAAATCCAATAGACATATGTATAAAAACAAATCCAGTGATATTTTTTCAGTATAAAACATTGATAATTTATGTAGGTAAATGTCTCCCTTTTGTTCCAATTCACTTGGCTTCACCGATGTAAAAATTATGGGAGGTAAAGAAAAATTGCAAGCTGCTAAGCTTTGTAATTCCAATGTTATACAGTACAGAACTATGGAATAAGCCAATTTACCTTCCTGCAAAGCATCTATTGTCATCTTCAGATCCTGTTGCTCTCTTTCAAGTCTGAGCATCTTCTTTCTGTGTTAATAAAATCATTTTCAATGACACGAGACAATGCAAAATTATACTTCTATTATCCTCACCAAAATGTGTGAGTAGCAAAGAGTGTGAAGCTCAAAAAAGCTGAGTAAACTTCGTTTTCTATATTTTCGAGAAACATATTAAAACCACAAAACATATCCTTGGTTCGGCACTATAATCACTTCAAATGATAGATTATAAAGTTCATAGAGTGCCTCATTCAAATCAATTAAGGCCATCCGATTCCATGATCTAATATACAAGTTGGAAAACCACATCTAAAAGTTAAAAAAAAAAAACTACAGTCCAACACTCGTATTGCAGCAACTTCAAATTAGAATATTTGATCCTTATTGCCTTTACCGTAAAACTTGGTTTACTGACAGTTACAACACAAAAAAATTACGCTTTTTCTATATTTATTTTTCCTCTGGTAAGACACTTTGTTGCCGGCCTACAGCTAATATATATATATATATATATATATATATATATATATAGATTTTGGTTCTGGTGAGGAGGCTCCTAAGTGAAGAGGAGGTGAGTAGGTTTGTGGTTCATTTTTTGTACATAGCCGTTCATTTTTTAGAAAATGAAATAAATGAATTGTTAGTGTGTTAAAACTGAACTAGTAGTACAAAAAAATGAACCAAATTTCTCCTTATCTCCTCTCTACAAAGAGCCCCTCACCCAAATCAGCCCCCCTCTCTATATATACATATACACACACACACAAACACGCACACACACACACACACACACACACATATATATATATATATATATATATATATATATATATATATATATATATATATATATATATATATATATATATTATAATCCATTCTCAACTCTCCCCTGTATTATCAAGTTACAAGACAATATTATACCACAAAGGTAGACAAGTTATGAGGTCCCAAAACCATAAAGTCGTAGGATATGGAATCAAACAAAAGAAGAACCATTAAGCAGAAGTTACAGTATGTGTCCCATTTAGAAGAACAAAGAAGAAAACATACTTGCATGAAGCAATTTCAGCATTGGATTTCTCCAACTCCTTCTCCAGCTTCAGTTCATTAGACCTTAATCTTAGGGCCTACATAAAGGATTCAACAAATTCAAAGTTCATAGCATAGAATTGCTAGAATCACAGTAATGAATCAAAGTGACAGGAGAAAGCGAAAGCGAAAGGGTGACTGATAGAGAGACAACATATGGAAAATATACTTGTAGCTGTGAAGAATCAGATGGACTATAATAATGCAAGATATAAGAAATGAATGCTGTAATCAGAAGAACTACAATAATGTGAAGACTCGGAAGTATATTGATATGGTCACCAGTAAAGCTTTCCTTTCTCAGATCACATGTTGGTTAAATTCTACACTAAAATGATGGTATTTGATAGCCAAATCTGCCTATACAAGATAAAAGTTTTTAAACCTCCAAGATGTTACAAACAAGGGAAAGTGCAGTGGGAATGATAACATCGGAAGGAAATCCCTTCACTTAATCGCTATATCACATGCTACTTGGGTTATTACATAAATTTCAGAGGAATATTTAGCATTCTGCGAAACAATTTCATGTGGAATGGTGTAAAATCTTCACTTATCAAGCCCATTGACTTGCAGAGTTGCAGGACAACAATGTAAAAGACAAGATTCCCTTTTTTATCCAAAAATGAAGGTACTTCAACATTTCAGCTTGAAGAAGTTGCATGTGTTAGTTCCCAACTTCAGATGCACTTATGGAAGCAAATGAAGAGTGATGGATTCATGAAGCAGGTAATGAACAAGAGAAGGCAGAGGAATGTTCAATATTAATGGATGTTATGTTTTCCAATGGATGTAGATAAGTTTCTTGTATTAATGGGATAATTCTATTATATAAACAACAATCCATGTAAATTAGAAGTAGATTAATAGTAACACTAATCTATTAGCTCAGACAAGTTAGCATCCTGAATAATGGTGGATTTTTACTAATTACTACATGAAGATCACTGATGGGTTAGTTTTGGAACCACTATATTATCGGAGCTTAAGGGTCTGTTTGGGAGCCCAACTTATCTAGATTATGGAAGCTTATGAAGATTATGGAAAAAGAATAAGCTTGACGTTGTGTGTTTGGGAGCCCTAGCTTATGAGAGGTTAAGTGAGTTTATGAAAGCTTAAACTTTTCTCATTAAATAAGCTTAAACTTTTCTCAATTCATAGGCTACATGAAGGAAACTTATGGAGATTATGATAGCTATTTTGAATGATATATAACAAATACAACCTACAATAACTAATTTTTTTTTTTTTAAAAAGTAAACCTTTTTGGTAATTTTACACTTACATCATCTTCAATAAGTTTTGTTCTCCCAAACACCCTATCAAGCTTATAAAACACTGAAGCTCGTTCAACTTCAATCAACTACCTCATATATTTCGGCTTCAGTTTCCGCTACCAATAAGCTTCATCTCCGGCTCCAATAAGCTATTGGTTCCCAAACGGACCCTAAGTTTATGGGTAGTCGAAGCTTATGGGTAAATGAAATAGGAAATAGGTAGCTAACTGAATAAGCTTATTTTTTAATAGCGTAATGATTGTTTGGGAGAATGACCTTATTTTGCGTAGCTCATAAGTGAAAAGTAAAGACATGAAAAGAATTTTCAAGATGATAAGCTTTCATAAGCTCCATAAGTTTGCTTGAGTAGCTTACTAATTTCTCATTTTGTAAGCTTCATTAGGCTCTCATGATCTGCACAAGCTTCTCTCTCTTAAACTGTTTTATCAGTAGCTTATTAAACAACATAAGATGTCATATGCTCCTAGCATCAAGTCTTCAAAGAAGAAAATCTTGATCAAAGATTGCAAGAAATAAATGAATGAAACAAACTACCTTCTCTTCCAACCCAATAACTTCAGAAGCCAAAAGCTTAGCACGTTCATCTGCTGCATTGCACTCTAGCTGGGCATTCACATAGTGGCTCCTGATAGACTCATGCTCAGCCTACTAACAAAAAAGTTTCCACAATTAGAACTCAATTATTGAGCGTTCTTATTAGCAATAAAAACTAAAAGGCGTTAGAGAGCACAAGAAAAAGTAAAGATCATAATTTTTCCTTTGAAACAACATTCAGCACAATACATGGATACACATAATTATTAAAAACTGAGAAGACTTACAAGGAGATAGAAAAAGATCTTAACGATAGTATAATCTAAATATATTACTGAACAGAAGGAGCAACTGGAAAACATAATAGGCCCATTGCTATCATTTACTCATCTAAAATGTGTCCTGAAGTATATTAATTACCGCAATCAAGACTAAGCAGACTGTCCAGAAAAATAACCCATGTAGAATACCTGACTAAAATAAAACATCTGGTACTTATAATTAGTTTACAAGGAAGAATATTGGTTTCAAAAGGTTAAATTCGATTAACCGTGAATCAAATGAGCACTATCAAAAGGCCCGAAGCTAGAAATAACTATACAGTTTCAGCTGAAGTAAAGAAGATTCAACCAAATCGTGCAATTCAAATAATATTGGAATCATTTAACAAACAAGAAACCTTTTATATAAAAAAGTAGAAGACATCTTATAAACTTTAATCAGCTATGTTGCAGAAACCCAAACCGACACAGGAAGGTACACATATACACATATCAGGACACGCCATTTTCAGGGAGTATGAGAAATGAGCATAGCAAGGAAACATAGAAAATAAAATAATAGTAACATATGTATAAGAAATTTGAAAAAGAATCAAATTAACCATTAGCTAAACCGTAATTGTACATGATGTATACACAAAACAACATACAAATATTAAAATGAATAGCATGTAAATATGTGTCTTTAGTGGAAGAAATTCTGAGAGCTATTAACACTAACCAGTAAGGTGCTGATTTCAGCCTGCAAACTCTGAATCTCAGACTTCAACTGGGAAACAGCACCACCCTGGAAAATTCATAAAGTAGGAGAACACAATGAATCAAACAAAAACACGGAATTGCTAAAGGCATGTTCCTTTCCGTAAAGAAGATCTAGTGATCTCATTACTGCTACAAAACAGTTCTCCTCAAATACAGGAACCAATTCGATCAAATTCAAGCCCACTAATACTTAAATGATCATATCCAAAATCTCAAGCATCAACAGCACATTTATTTTACACCAACCTGTTGGTTATAACTCTCTGTCAAAGATGAATTTTCAGCAGCTAAAGACTCTGCTAAAGTTTTTGAAGCCTCCAAAGCACGTTGCAATGAGAACTTCTCTTGAGTCAGATCTTCAATATGCTACAGAACACAGAAAGAAGCTCATCACCATTACCATTCTCCTAGACTGAACATGAAAAGAACAAAATAACACAACACGTAACACACACATGAAGACCATCATAGAGGTGACCAACTTATCCAATAAATTATTTTTTCGATTAATATTGTTTTAAGCAGAAGAAGAAAAAGCTAAAGAACATTTAATCCATAGATTCAAATTTTACAGCTTCAAGATCAAAATTCTTGAATTCTTAACTGAATAGCACAATCTGAATGGTTGTTCGTTCAATGCTATATGGAATTGTTTGTTCTATTACTAAAATCAACACCTTTAACAACATTATGAAACTTCCTTGGTTGACCAGACTCGTATGAAAGTAATTCAGAACCTAAGCTTCACAGCGCTTAACACTCATTTTCCAATAAAGCAACAATTGTTTATAGATCTGGAACTTTTTGGAATCTCTGTCATTAAAGACTATTTCACTCAAAGTTTAACTTTTAACCCATTGTCTATAGAGCTTCTAGGGAAAATGTAGAATTGAAAATATGACACAGCTTTGATATAAATGATCACTTCTCTTCATATCCCTCTCATCTTATTGTAGTCTTGATACAATAAACACTAGTGATCATGTAACATGGAAATTGAAAACCTATTGCTTCCATTTCAATCACCCCCACTAGGGCAAGACATTTGGTGCACCTGTGAGAAGGAAAGACGTACACGAAAGGCTTAAAACCATAATTAAGTTATCAAATTATAAATGAAGTTTCGTGGGGGGCATAACCCCATAAACCAGAAACAAATAAGGGTGGCAGGGGACGAAGGAAGCCGAAACTATAATTATCATTCTTTATTCAAGAAATCATGTGAAGAATCAAGAAGCATTGAGCAAAAGGAATAAAGACAATCTCACTACAGAGACGGAGGCAAATAGGAAATAATAGAATAAGCAATGATAGAAAAAAATAAAATACCTGTTCTAAAGCAGCAAAATCATCATTTGGCTTTTGCTGGAGGTAGTTTGCGTTGTTCTCCACAGGTTTGATGTAAAGATTTTTCTCTTGATATGAGTCGTCAATATAGTTATTACGCGGAATTACATCTTCCAGATGCGGTTCTAAAGCCCCATTTTGACTAAAGTGATTATGAGATGCAGATTCAGCAACATTATGATGAACTGACTGTGACTGAGAATGTGAAAATACAGATGTGGAAGAAGCTTTAGGAATGTTCAGTGAATCTAGAAAAGAAGGACGGTGCTTTCTAGGATATGTCTCATTGATGGTCAGCTGAGAGGGAGCTTGGCTTGGAGAATCTCTACCACCAAAGTTGAAACCTTTTGAGACTGTATGTGAGTCCTCAATAGCTACACTCTGGAGACTATGAAGATTGTCATAAATAGGTTTTCTTTCCCTCCAATCTGACACTACATCCTGAAAACTAGTGCGCTCGTGTACACTTCTGTCAAACTCTGAAGCATGTGGTAGTGAGGATATAATAGGTTGAGTAGAATCTACAATAATAAAAAAAACAAAAAACTTATCATCGTATATTAAAAATATGAATATTCAACAACTTCTGTTTCTGCTAAAAGGAACAGATAGCTCACAAAAGAAAAGCAGAAAAAACTCTTATAGACAGCTTTATACTAACCACCATTGCTTCGTGAAGAAGTGCTGCCAGATCTGTGAGAAGAATCATCAACACCAAAACTGTAAGAGTTTTCACTATTAGAGATTCCATTAGCACCATTGTGTTGATCTGATAAAGCATCATTGACCCTAAAATGACCATAGTCCTTATACTGGTTTAAAGATGCAGTAACCCCAGATCTTCCTTCTGACATCATGCCATAATCACCATTCCGCTCATCTTTACTCTGGACATAATCAATATTTATCGGATTTAGGAATCCAGAGGCATTACTGCTCTGATGTTCTTCCCACTCTGGGGATGTTGGAGGTAGATAAGATGAAATCGAAGTTCCAATCTTAGAGACTAGAGGATCAGCACTCGTGAGAGTTTGAGATTCTACTGAACTTCCAAAACTTCTAATATGTATTGTTTTGGCATCATTACCAACAACGTTGCTACTCGTATTGACTGGATCACCAATTCTACCAGATGTACCAGCACCTGCGGAATCAAGATTGGCTTTCCCATCTGAAATTTTGTTATCATTCGCAACTGTATCAGCAACAGGAGGTTGGCTAGGTAATGCAGCTTTCTTGCCTCTACCAGCAGTTTTTTGCTTTCTCATGGACCGAAATTCTTCCAACTACAGAACAAACAGTAAAACAAAACAAGAATTGTTAAAATAAAATAAGTATAGAAATCCAACTATTTTAACTAATACTTACATGCAACCTCAATTCCTATTGTCTCATGTACCGATTAGTAGCCAACTAACAGAAACTAATCCTAGTTTCAATGAATCATATCAGTATCCCATGTTCCTAACCATTCAAACCTCTATAACAGCAAAATAAATTCAGGGTTCAGGTCCATCTAAAGACCAATCAAAGAGGAGCCACTGAAGATGGCAAGATCAGGTGGAAATTGCTAAAATTTCTAGAAAATTTTCAGTAAACAAACAAATGACTAAAATCATAAATTATACAAATCGAGGGAGGTAGTGAAATACCCGACGCTTGCCAGCCTCCAAATGCTCCTGTTTACGGGAGGAGACGGTCGAATTGGGCATAACTTGGGCTGAAGCCATTGGTAGTTGCTTCCCGATTCAAGAATTAAAACCCAGCTCTTAATAACAGGGTTACAGGGCAGCTAAAATCCAAAAAAAATAAAGGAAATCCGATCGAAACCCTATTTACAGAGACAGAGCATACACCAAAATTCAAACCCTCCTGGTAGGGAGAGAGACAAAATTCACGATGGTGACTCGATCCTATCCCTCCGAATTGGACACCCGATCCAAAATATACGCCCTCTCTATATTGTAGGATGATCGGATAAGGACAAGAGGGAGAGAAAAGGGGGAAGGAAGGTCAGACGTGATAAGAAAATGGCATGGAAGATCGGAGATTCAGGACGATAACAGATCCGGGTTGACAAGGTTCGGACTCTTCGGATGAAAATCCAACCCACACCCACATAGATATACAGCCGCCGACGACGATGGGTTTCAAATTGAAATTTTTTGTGATTTTTGCATACCGAATAATTCAAAATCCAAATATATATATATATATATATATATATATATATATATATATATTTGTTTTTCTTATCAAATATTTTTGCAAAATGCTGTAATTCAAATTATTTTACTTAGAATTTGTAAAATATTACAAACTAGTGTCCGCACCGCACCTGTGCGGGTTTTAACTAAATAAAAAATATTATATTATAATTTTTACGTATTATACTTTATTATTAATTTAAATAAAATTTAAATATAGGTTAAATTAAATTTTAAATATAAAAATTGATATTTTAATATCCTCAAAAAAGACCGTATAAAAATATACCTATATTTTAGAAGAATCAAATAACTTTTATATTAAAAATAAATTACGTTAGATAAATTATTTTATATTTGGTATTTGTAGTAATTGTAACACCCATTTAGTATCTTTCTAGGTATGCTACAACGCCAACGGTTTCTTTATTACTACTGAAATTCGCATCATCCTAAAAACTAAACTTCAACGACTTACACAAAAACGCATTTTTTTTATCACATGACTTGATTGAGATCACGACTATAATTTACAAAAAAAAAAAAAACGTTGACTGAAATTTAAAGTTACTCGAACTTTCGAGCTAGAGTGAGAGGTGATCAAGTGTGTAACCCTCGGTACGCTTCCATAACATCATATGCAACTCACCTTAACCTGTCAATAGGTTGATAACCAATCAAAACAAACAAAAAAAATAATAAAAATGGGTCGGTCTATCTAGCAGACTGGCAAGCTGGATTAACCTAATTTTAAAATATACATATTAATTTAGAATAACATATAATATTCATAATGTTACCGTACTAGATATTTCACAATTAACCGATTTAAAAACACATTTAATTGCATTAGCATTACGCTAGCAATTTCACAGTGAATACCGGATTTGATTTTAACTGTTAATCAACCGAAGGGCAAGTCTTGGAGAACCTCTTCGTAAATCTTTGACTCCCTAAATTCGCTTACCGGTAGCGAGATTGGAATTAGACGACCTATTACCGGGGTTCCACTAAGCCCCAACGGACATTTCTAATAATGTTATTGAGCCGTCGTATTATTTACCCATAATGTCCGTACACGAATAACCCACATTTCATATTCTCATCGGTTCACCCATTATCCAAGTAACCGCTAAAATCAACAAAAACACCAATTAATACAATACGAGATTATATGTGCATAATTAACTATAACTATCTCGATTAATATATATATATATATTATCGATCGGATATGTACGATAGTTATTTAAAATAATTACAACCTACTTGCATGCGTTGATCTTAAAACGATTTCGGTCCACGTATAACAAGTCCTTCAGTTTTGTTGTTTACACTAATGTCGTTGTTTTATATATGTATATATATACTATCTTACCTTACGGTTGTTTCTCTTTTTTTCTTACTTTGGTGTGCTCTCTATTTCAACCCTCAAACATCCCTTTATATTGCATGAGAGTGGAGAGGAGGTGATATGTATCCAAATTGATATGTGGCCTTGTGCGTGAATATCTGGCAACATTTACAAGTTCCACCAATCTCCTATTTCACATTGACTTAGGCTATTATTTTGTTTATTCTGCTAAAAAATTAATCTAGGTACCTCAAGCTCTAAGAAATTATAAAAAGAACTCCTAGTTAAAGTAGTTTTTTATAAACTATAACTTATTTACTTAGATTTTATTTCCATGATTACCCATAAATTAGCATAATCTATAACTAAGCTTATAGTTATTTATAAATTTTTTTAAATTATCCTTATTTATCTTACTTGTTTACTTAAGGTAAAATTTATTTCGTATATGTTACTAAAATAATGAATTTCATGTACCATGAAATTCTAAAATTCCATAATAATTCACACCGTTCATTATTATTTGTATACCTTATTTAACGAAGTGCTACAGTAACCGAAAATCCTTTTCTATTTTGATAATAATATATTTTATATTAATAAGATCATGGGTAACCTAATGGAAAATGATGTGGCACGTTGTTTAGTAATTTTAATAACAATTTTTTATATGAAATAATCATTGGCAAATCGATAAATACAGTGTGGCAAATCTGTAAATAAATCGAAAAATCTTATATGACATGCTTAGGATGTGACACGTAAGCAAAATGCGTTTGTTTTTAGTAATATATAGATATATAGATAGATTAATTGTTTTTTGTCATGGTAAAATTTCTTGTAAATACTTTTTTATTTGTAAAGGAAAATATTAAAAGTATTTTAAAATTTATTTTATATGTCAACTTTAAATTTTATTTTAAATTGACGCATGATATAAATTATTAAAAATTGAATTGAATCAAAATGTAAATAAAGTAGGTTTAGAAGTTGTTTTACGTGAAGATTTCGTGAAATTAACCATTGTGAAAATTAATTGAAAGGTTTTACTCTTCGCACGATGTTTGATTTATGAACTACGAAGTTCAACGCAAGGCGATTGTGTTGAAGTCAGTATGCATTGAAGTTGAAACTCTAGTGCATTGGACGATGTTGAAAATTTGTACTTCAAATACGGCGGAAATTTAGTGAAAAGATGACTTCGGGTGCAGTTTGTCTTGCATTGAAGTTGATTTTTTTTTTTATATTTACCTAGACGTAGGCCGACTCTTATTTTGAGTGCAGTCGGTTTGCATTGCGTTGTGCAATATGTAAGACTCATCAAGGAGAAGCCAAGACTCTTGGATCGAGTGGCATTTCACTCGATCAAAGAAGACAAGTCACTCGATCTAGGAAGACATGGGCTCTCCAAAGCAAGTTGAATATCTTGCAAGACGTTCGAGTGACTTTTCACCCGGAAGATGAAGACTCGTCACTCGATCAGGCAGGAAGACTTGAGTTCAAATTCACCCAAATCTCCATCCTACTCGATCCAAGAAGACTTTCACTCCGCCGCCATAGAATACACATCGATCGAGTAAAACGAGGACTCAAAGGAAGAAGAAGTTGGCCAGAATTTCCGTTTTACTCGATCAAGTAAACCATCAACATGGATCGAGTGAAATAGAAAACCCAGACGAAGAAGAAATCGTAACCTCCAGACACTTGCAAGTTTGTTAGAGATTCCTTTTTTATCCAATTGGATGAGTTGACCACATGTTTTAGGCTATAAATAGAGGCATGACTGCCTTATACTTCATATCATACATTGGGTGTGATCACCATTTAAAAACAATTCAAATCCCCTCTCATTTTAGAGTTAGATGTGTTCTAATGTGTTCTTGAGTTGTTCTTGGTAAAACTCTTTCATAAGTTATTTTTTATTCGTTTCAAATCTTGTTTCCATCATAACTTTTGTTTGGTAAGTCCAAATCACTCTTTTCTTTCATCTATGTTCCTCATATTACCTATACTTTCTTATCATACAATTGGTTTTTGGAAATATGATGTTTGATTTTACGGTCATGAGTGAGTATATCTATATTAGGGTTTGGGGTGAAAACTCCAAATCCAAGCTATGTTCTCTTGAATTGATGTTATGCCACTACTACAAAGTTGAGAATATACCACCTTAAAATACCCCGGGCTTACTAATTACGAAGTATAAAGTCCGTTCCAAAATTGAAAAAAATTGAGTTTAACCTTTATCTAGATTGTTCCTATTATGCACATAGTTTAATTTCAAACATAACTCAATGTCTCTTAATGGCCGGCTATCATATAGGAGACCCGTAAGTAATTCTATTGATAGTGATGATTGTTTATATGTCTATCCATGCTAGGGTATGTAATGATAGAGCTAAAAGGATGACTAACATGCTTGTTTTGTGTTTATCCATGATAAACTAAGTTGATTCATTCTTGCAAATAGCAAACACCATGTGATGCTTGTATGTCTTGATTTAGAGCTTAGTAGTGACTTATAGTTGTCTTTCAACATTTGAATAACAAACACCATGTGACACTTGTTGTTTGGATGACTCATGCTTTGATTCTCACATGCCTAACATGTCTACATAAGTTCAGTAGCATCATGTGTTAGTTGATCATCTAAGTTCTCATCTTCTAGTATGGTGTAACATCTATTTCATTTGGCTTAAAAAGGGTTTGGAGGAACTATCTCCTATTTTTTTCTCATAACTTGATTTTGTGATTGTGTTTTGAGCTGTTAGTTACTCGATCCACGTGTAGCTACCTTGTTTCACCACTTGATCGACGTTGACATGCCACTCGATCCAAGTTTCCCTGTCACTCAATTTGTGTTGACGAAAATCTTGTTTTTATGTGATCGCTTGATCATTGTTTTTACTTTCTTTTACACATTTTGCATGCCATTAGTAGACATCTTAGAGCAAAGGAAAGATGACATGGTCCTTTCGGGAGATGACCTTGATATACATGATCACGTACTTACATTGACAAAGTCGTGCACTTGCGGTTCTATATGATTTTCCCCTAAGTGTTTGTAACACTCCAGTTTAACATCTCTCTAGCTATGCTACAACGCTAACGGTTTCTTTAGTACTACTGAAATCCGCCTTAGGCTAAATTAACTAGACTTCAACGAGTTATAGAAAAACACGTTATGTATCACTTGTATTGAGTTAGACCAACAACCAAAATTTATAGATATTAAAAGCGTTGACTTAAATTTAAAGTTACCCCAACTTTTGAGAAAAAATGAGAGGTGATCAAGTGTAACCCCGGTACGCTCCTGAAACGTCATTTGATACTCACCTTAACAGGTCAATAGGTTGATAACCAATCAAAATTAAAATAAATAAAAAGGGTCAGTCTATCTAACAAACTGACAAGTTGGCTTAACCTAATCTTAAAATATACATATTAATTCAGAATTTCATAACATATAAAACTCATAATGTTACCGTACTAGATATTCAACATTTAACCGGTTTAAAAAACACTTAATTGCGTAGCGTTATGCTAAAAATTTCACTGTGGATACCAGGTTTGGTTTTAACCGTTAATCAACCGAATGACAAGTCTTTGAGAACCTCTTGATAAATCCCTGACTCCATAAATTCGCCTACCGGTAGCGAGATTGAAATTAGACGACCTAATTCCCGGGGTCCACTAAGCCCCAACGGACAATTCTAATAATGTTGTCGAGCCGTAATTATTATTTACACATAATGTCCATACACATTAACATTTCACAATTTCATCGTTCGTCTATTATCAAAGTAAATGCTAAAATCAACAAAAATACATATTAGTCCAATACAAGATTATATACGTGTATTTAACTATAGTTATGATTAATATACCTATAATTATTATCATTAGAATAATTATATATATATATATATGTATTATGTATATTGTCGATCGAATATGCACGATAGTTATTTAAAATAACTATAACCACTTGCATTATCGTAAAGGAGACGCTTGCTAACTTAATATGCAACTTAGATCCGTAGGTTAACTACCCGTTTTACTTCTTTTTTTTTATAAAGAGAGGAGCTTATATATTAAGTAAATCTATTCCAGCTAACTCAATCAGAGTTGGAGGGAATAAAGAAGTCCAATTACAAACATCAGTATTTTGTGGGATCTGTTGCCTAGCGGCCATATGTGCCACTGTGTTTCCGGATCGTAACACATGGGAGAAAGAGTAAGATTTTGTTGCCGAAAGTGCTGTTGCGATATCCTCCAAAATAAGGTCTAGGTATGATAATCCATGGTGTTGTAGTTGTAGGCGTGATATTGCATGAAGACAGTCAGATTCAATCACTAAGTGATAATCATGAAAGTTACCCATTGTTGTGATACCAAACAAAATTGCTAAAGCTTCTGCAATAGTTGGTTGAAAGTTGAAATTCATAGATTTGCAAGCGACCATTAGAAGAGCACCCGTAGAATCACGTAAAACCGCCCCAAATTGCACCCGACCGTTGATAATGCTTGCGTCGGTGTTGAGTTTAATTGAACCGGAAGCAGGCGGAGACCAACTAGCAATGGAAGATTTTATATGGCCCTTGGGAATCGCTATCGGAGAAACTAGAGAATTATGAATGTAGTCCCAAACTAGCGTACGGAAATGAGCCCTGAGAGCCATCGGTTGTGGAGGTTGAGCCCTGAGAGCCATCGGTTGTGGAGGTGAGTCTTGAAATAACATCATGTTCCTCGTAGTCCACGCAATCCAGCTGTTTGTTAAGAATTCCACCAAACCTGAATTACCGAAGTCAGAGAAAACATCCACCAGACAATCAATTGGGTTCATTGATTGAAGGTGTGGTAATAGTGTTGATAAGAACTACCCGTTTTACTTACGTCCCTTTGCTTCTTTGTATGTCTTCTCAATCAATCGATCCTAAAGCCCCTTTTATAGCCTTGTAGGAAAAAAGAGGGTAGGAGCATCCATTTTGTATATCTTTAATTCTAACTTACATGTAAACAATTCACCAAATTAACCAAAATATGTCAATTATTCATCATTCATTCTCATCAATCTATATTCCACTAATCAAGCCTACAACAGCTACTAAGGAAAATTTTATATTTACCTATAATCTTTACCATAGGCCCACGACCCTAATTAATTAAATATAAATAAATCCCTAAAATCTTTATTTATTTTGTTTTGATATTGTAAGGTAAGAAAATAGACTAGATTATCTCCTTGAGACTCTCCAACCTAGAGCATCCTTTCGGATGAGGTCTTCCACCAGAGGGGTGGTCGATGACGAAACTTGCGGGTAGCCGTGTCCCAATTCAGCAAGCTTATCGGCAACACCATTGACTTCCCTGAAGACGTGTCGAATCTTGACCTGACGGAAACTAGACATAATGTTAGAAATATCCAAGATAATAAGGTCAAGTTCCCATGGGGGTTTCCAAATTTGTTTAATAGAAATGATAATTGTAAGGTTATCCCCTTCAATTTCAATTTTGGTAATTTCCAAATCACATGCTTTGGTAAGACCTTCCCGTAGCGCACATGCTTCAGCATGGAGGACTGATATGTTTTCACATTGTCCATAGCCAAGGGTAATAGTCGAAGCATGTTGGTCTCTAAGGATGAATTCAAAGGCAGATTCTCCAGATCCAAGTTTAGAGCCATCAAAATTTAGTTTCGTGAACTCATTTTCTGGTTTAATCCAATGGATGTTCCGGGTTTTCCTATTGTTTTTAGGTGTGTTTGGTTTACTTTGCATCTTCCTTTTATTTGCTTCTTGCCAATCGTTTATTTGTGATTGAACAACTAGATCAATAATCCCTAAAATCTTTATATTTACCTAGGATTCCCTACTTATTTACTACTTTATATATATAGTTATTTTTAGATGATTAACTTGTCATAAATTACCGTACTTATCTAAATTTCTTTCATAAATATCCTTTTCTTATACTTTAATTATATTTCTATACCCATGATTAAGCATACTCTATAAATAAGCTTATACTTATTTATAAATTGTTTAAATTATCCATGTTTACCTTACTCGGCAAATTTATCTCGTATATGTTACTAAAATAATATACTTCCTGTTATATGAAATTTAAAAATTTCATAATAACTCGCACCGTTCATTATTACTCGTATACCTTATGTAACGGAGTGCTACAATGTTGTCTTATTTTCCTCACTTGTTCTGAGGTTTTTTTTAGAAATACAATTTACAAATTCTAGATACATTCTCAATGTTTATCTTCTCCATCGGAGAGGAAAGAGTCGAGATCAATTCCCACCTCCCGGTCTTCATCTGTAGAGCCACGAGTCAAGACAAACAACTAAATGAAGTTGATTCCAAAGAAGCCCAAAAGGAGAGGAGATAAGAGAGAAGACATATATAGGGTTACAATCACAAATTTAGGTTTAAATGGAGAAAATCCGTTCCAAAGAAGGGGATGCCGAGAACACATTCATGGGTGGAGGCGAGGCGTTAACAAAGTGGATGTGGAGGTCGCATGATGAGCGGAGGGTGGTGGACCTCATCCACCCCCTTTATCCATTTCCCACTCCTCCAGTCCTCTCTCTACTTCTCCTTCCATCTCTTACCCATGAAACTTATTCCCCAAAGGCGGACTCCTCACGCCCTTAGAGATTGAGAAGATTGAATTCCTCAAGAATTTTACCTACCGGTCCCAATTACCGTTTGGATGTATGCACATTAGAGCCGTGAGAATTGATGAATTGGACTTAACTTCTAAGTTGTTGGTCGAGTTTTTCAACGAGGCAAAGGTTTGACCTTTTGGTTATTTGAGTTTGTTGAGCATTCTAATCATGCATTACTTAGTTAAGTGGAGGAACTAGAACATAAAGATCATCAAAACAACTAAAGGAACTGGAACATAAAGTCCACACACTTAACTTCCAACAAGAAGAGATTCAAGAACGACGGGGATTTGGACTGTTACGTGTAACACCCCAAATCCGTAGGACTCGGAGTGCTACTGGGCTAGGATCTCACAATGGATCCTGACCCTAGCCTGACAACAACTTCACTGAATCTTACAACAAGGCACTGATAGATGAAAACAAAACATGAAACTGATGTGTATATATATACCGATCAAAAGTGATACAAGGTACTGCTGAGTACAAAAGTCAAAACATAAACCCGTACAATATAAATATCTCAACCACGATATCGTCCCCGTGTACGGAACCCTCAGCAGATCAACCCTCCGGATCACTCTGCAGCTCTCCTAACCTGCAAAGGATCTACAACACGGTATAAAACCGTTAGCTAACTATACACATATATAAGAAGATGCTAGAGCACAAACACACGTCAAAAATATTAACACATCATCATGATATCACACATTTACCCGGTTTATTATCTTTAATAAGTCCAACACTCAATCGTATAATAAATGTATATGAATATACGTGACACGAGGAATGTATATATAATCCCCGCCTCTGCGTGCAATAGCTAGCTGGAGTGGTATCAGCGCACTTTCCCGTATACCATATGGAGTGGTAGGTGCCCTTCCCGTGTACCAAAACTAACTAGCTTACAGAGAACTTCCCAGACTCCACTACGGGATGAAAGGTAAGTTGTCACAACCACTACAATGGGCGGTCAATATAACATAGGTCGGTGACCATAATAACACACGCTATAAAGCACATAACACACACCACTCAAGCATACATCCAATATAAGGATAGTAGCTAAGTAAGTCCTATGGACTTACCTCGATCTCAGAAGTAACTCAAGTACGATCAACTCTCCAACTGGTCCACTCCAAACTGGAGGACAACACAACCTATACAAGGCACGCATACATATATATCACAATCCTATCACACAAAGGGTCACACCTAGACCCAAGGGATCCATAAGGATCAAGTCCAACTCGTAAACCTCAAAGCCGTAACCGGCATAACTATATCATACTCATCAACATCCGAATCCTAGCATGGTACTAAGTTCCTCATACTAGAAAGGAAAGGAACTACCTAACTATAGGTAGTCCCGGGACAAGACGCACCTGCGTGAACTACGGACGCAGGGGCGGAATGCAGGCAACCGCCGCGCGGCGACACTCAGCCGCGGGGGCGGTGACACGGGACGCAGGTAACGCAGGCAAGGCGCTGGCGCTGCGGCACGTCTTCCGCAGGGGCGGTGACTTCTGGCCGCGGGGGCGGCGACAGTGCAGAATGAAATCTCACGGCTTCTCTTTAGCTCTTCACGTGATCAAATCACATCTACTCTCTTCCATAGTCACACACATACACATACATACACATTCCAACATCATCCTATGTCCAATCATTTAATCCTAAGCTAAGGAAAGAAGAACAAGGAAGAAAAAGAAATGAAGAAGTAGGGAGGACATACCACAACTGTGGCGTAGGCACGAAACTGCTCCAAGATAACACCTCCACTAGCTCTCAAGCTCAGCATAACACTCACAAGCATCAACATCAACCACAAGGTACAATTTCCAAGCCAAACTCCAAGGAGAACAAGAACAAGATCAAAGGAAGGTGAAGGAGAAGCAAAGAGGACGTGAAAGATGAAGGAAGAAGTGTGAAAGGTAACCCTTGCTCAACAAGGAAAGGAAAGAATAAGAGGAAGAAAGGTAAAGCACGGTCAAAGAAGTCAACAAAACCGGCTGCAGCCGCCGGAAACCGCAGGGGCGGTTCCATGAGCCGCAGGGGCGGAGGCCCGCAGGGGCAGCCAAAATGCCCGCGGGTGCGGAAAATTCTCAATTCGGCCAAAGCCAATCTCGGCCATGGTCCGATCTCGGTCCGGAAGAGTAGGGATCTCACATTAGGCTCACTGTTACGCCTGTAAGGGGGTCGTCATGATCGAGGCAATAGTCTAGAAGCCTAGAAACGCAAGCCCAACCCAATTGTGAAGGTTATGACTTCCGTAACGACCCGTTACGACCGTAAGGGGGTGTAGCCCCTAACGTAACACCTTATCTTCTGGCTGCAACGAAAGTTTGATCTCCCGAGTTGTATTTTCGGAAGTTTGTGTAAATCTTTGTAAACCCTAGACACCTTTCCTCCCCTATATAAGCACGTGTTAGAGTTAGAATTAGATATTAATCATCCACGACTCTCGAGTTCTCTCTCATTCATTCTTCTTATCTCCCTTATTCTAATAGGTTGTCATTGGTAGAGTTGCTTTGTAAGGTTATCCCTAGAACCAAAATTTGTGAGTTATACTCTCTCATGTTTTAATTCTTTGCTTTGTATCGTAGCATGTCTGGCTAGATTTTTTCATTGATCTAATGATTTGGATGAACCCTATCATGCTTAAATTTTGTTGATTGCATATATAATTGTGAATTGAGATCTTTGATAATCCTTCAATTCAAAAGGCTTAATTCTACCTTTTAAATACCTTCGTTAATCCGGAGTGATGTTTTTAATTGGTTTAGATAAAACAAAGTGAAGAGCCAAACGTTGTTGTTTTATTGGAAAGATTTGAAAAGAGCTTGACTGAGAGAATACTAGTCTATCGAAGCCTCGGGAGAATCCTAATCATCGTAGATTTCACCAGTCTTTGTACCTTTTTAAAACTGATGAACCTCAAGAGAAGATTTACCTAAATATTTTCCGGGTTTCTAAATGCGAATGAGTTTTCCTATACTCACTAAATCATTGGATTGAGATCTACATGAGTTAGAAAATACGGTCTTGGTTTGTCTACGCCCAAAGCTACTTTAGATGATTACCTGTTATATTATTTATCAATGTTAACAACCTTATATGTGCATCAATAGTCTTAACACATTATAGTGGAGATTTTCTATTTCCTTAGATCATTCCTCCCTATAATCGTCCCAAATCAATAATTGTCTCTTTGTCCTATTTGCTTTCTCTATACTACTTGTTTTAACTGAAATAACTATCATAATTGTTTGCTAAATCAGACATGGTCGATCCATGTGATTCGATAACCTATATACTATAACTGATGCCGTATTATTGTAGGGGATATATTTTTATTACGGTAAAACTTAACATCATTAAAAGGTCAATAACATGTCTTATATGACATTAAATACCATGAAATGATATAAATGCCAAAATTGGTCTTATTTTACTCTAGCTTCACTTTAGCTTCTTTAAAGGACATTTCCTTGGTTGCAAGGCATCTTCATCACGTGTACATGACGTCTTTTCCACGTCCATAGGGGATGAATTAGTCACCATTGTGACTAAGGGTGTCTTGCTCACATTGTTCCAATGAAAGTGTCCTTAGGAGGTAAAGACACAAGCATGATTTCCACCTCTTGTTGGAGTTCCTTAACCCTTGATCTTGTAATACGCCTTTTCAATGTAGGATCTTAAGGACTTTTAGGATAGGTTGGGGATGATCCATCGTCAATACCTCTTATAAAATTATAATACATGGTCGAAATATGAAAAAATCATCCCAATAACAACTTTAAATCCTTGAGAGCAAAAAGAGATATATTGTACTTTGAACTTGCAAGATAAATACAAATCTATTCAACAACATCACCTAAAAATGAAAGAAGATAAATTTTTAATAATAAATAGCTAAAATAGAAAAAGAATATGTGCACACATTCATTTATTCAATGTGTTATGTTCAATGCACACACTTTTACTCAGTTTGTTCAATGCAGTGTAGTATATGTTATATATAATATGTGCATTGTGCAACATAGAAAGGGACTGGCGAGGCAAAGTAGACAAAACACTCAATTTGTCCAATGTATTAACTTGTACTCGGTTAGTGTAATTGACATGTGAACTCAATAATAAAGTTCATGTACAATGTAGTGTAAGTGATATGTGTAGTCATTAATATAAATAATGTGAGGTCAAGTTTGATACATAGTTGTAGTATAATGTAGATGATATAGAATTTGTATTGAACATTGCAGACAATGCAATATATGTGACATGTGCACTTAATATTAAAGATTACTAGTTTGGTACCCGTGCCTAGCACGAAATTTGTAAAATTTGAACTAAAATTGTTTAGTTGTAAATAATGTATTGCAATCCATACAAGAAATATATATATTTTAAATGATATGTGATGTAAAAGAAGAAATAAATATATCTAAAAATTGAGAATTTAGAATGAACAAAAAACAAAACTATGTATAAAAAACCAAATTACATCATCAACAACCTATATAAAAGTTAAAAATAAAATATTAATCATTACGACTAAAGAATGTAAAATATTAAATAAAAATATACATAGTTAAGGAGTATTATACACTATAATTAAGAAATATGGATTTTTTTCTCTATAATATATCCAAAATTTTACCACAATAGTTTATTTTTGGTCATTGTTTAAAATAATGATTTTTGTGAAGATATAATAAGCAAGTAAAAATTGAAAAAATCTTCCATAATTAAGATTACCAAGTATGCGCTTTAATGTGAGAATGACACGTGACAAAATCCGACGTGGCGTAATATAGTGTCGCCAAGTGACAGAAGCTGAGGTGACTTAGCGTGAGGACGACAAGTGACCTTATTCATTATGTTTTATTATTATATATAGTAGATGTGCAACTAGTATATGTAATATGTGCCCTATTTTGTTAAGTAATGTGCAGTGTAGTTTATGTCACATGTACACTCATTATAAAGATCATGTTCAGTGTACTGTAAAGTATGTGATATGTACATTATTTTGTATTGAACTAAATATATGTATATTACTTGAATAGATACGTGTATACGTGCACAAAAATACAAAACATATGTGCATTATCAATCGAAACAAATATATAATAGGTTCATCAAATATGAGAATTTGAATACAAAATATATGTGCATTGTAAATAAGAAAAATTGATAAATATGCTATATCATATAATGTATTCAACAAATAAAAGAAGTGAATCCAATGAAACCCGAAATATATAATAACAAGGTAAAACTAAAATTGAAAATATATGCAATGCAAATAAATATGGATGAACCTAATTCAATACCATATTTGAAAGGCGGCGAGGAGAGTATAATGTTATCATCTCGAGAATTCATCTAGTCAATTTTCATTAACAAATTTATTGAAATCTGGAACACTAAAATTGAAATTTTGAAGAGAAAATTATGTTTGGATAAAATTATGGAAAAGAAGGGAGGCAATTTGAATAAGTCGAGTATTGAAAAGGAAAAGTTGTGATTTCAATCGTTGTATTAGAAAGATCAAATAACACAAAAGGAAAAAGGCGCAAATATGCGCACCACAAAACACATGTTATGAATGTGCATATATGCGTTTTATGAGGAATTGAATTAAATTAACGTTTCATAATCGTTTTTATTTCTCACCTACCAACCCATTCTCACCGGAATACATATATATAATCGTTGGTATAAAGGAGGGAGATAAAAAAAGTACTAACATATCATGACTTAAATCATTCTCGATAAATAAATATTTGAAAAATTGATCATTTGTAAAATAATTAAAAATGGGCGATAATAGACGTACCGGCGAAAAACGCTAAATGTAACCTAAACTACGCACTTCGCGTGCGTAGTTTCGGTTTTTCACTACGGACTGAAACTACGCGTATGGCGTGCGTAGTTGGAGCCGATGCGAAGCCGAACAAGCCGATACACTACTAATACGCTTGCCATATGCGTAGCCGTAAGGAAAAAAAAAAACTACTACTACTACGCTTGCCATAAGCGTAGTAGTAGTTAAAATAAAAATCAAAAATAAAAACACTACTACTACTACGCTTGCCATAAGCGTAGTAGTAGATTTTTTTTAAAAAAAAAAAAACCACTACTACTACTACGCTTGCCATAAGCGTAGTAGTAGATTAAAAAAAACCACTACGCTTATAGGAAGCGTAGTAGTAGTTTACCCAACGGTCATATTTTCAAATCTATACGGCTACGCTTGCCATTAGCGTAGTTAAATATAATATGACCGTTAAAAAAGGTCATATTTGTAACGGTTACAAATTGTTTTTCCTATATATATACACGATTAATATCGTTTTGTATCGAATTGTCTCAAATTCTACAAAAACTAAGAGGAGGAGAAGAAGAAAGATGTCATCTAATGAAGCCGGCGGCGGTATTTCTTCCGACGATGAATTGCAACCCCCTAATGAGGTATGTAATGTTGTATTTTTAGATTTTTAGTATTTACAAGTTTTTAATAAATAAACGCGTTGTAGGTTAATATGCGAGATATAGAGTATTTACAATTTTTTAATATATATTGTAGCTTATTATTGCAATGGAAAATCAATCCGAAATAGAGGAACTAGATTATTCGGATGTGTTTGGAGTCGAACAATTTTTTCCGGATAAAGATTCCCTAGTTGATTGGGTTTGTGAGGAAGGTAGAAAACATTATATGGTGATGATCATATTAAAATCATACAAGCCGAGTGATCATCAATATGGGAAGGTTGTATTGTTGTGTGAGAAATTTGGGAGGCGAAAGAGTGTGAAGATGGATGATATTGATCCTTCGAATAGGCGTAGATCAAAGTCGAAGAAAAGGGATTGTAAATTTAAGATAGTGGGGGATGAAGTACAACGGAGCAATGGAGTGGTGCCGACTAGGTGGAAGATTACCGTGGTTCATGGTAGTCACAACCACGATATTCTACCATCGCTAGAAGGCCATTCATTTTCGGGTCGGCTTACGAGCGAACAAATGCAGAAGGTGAGAACTTGTTCCGCTTCCGCCGTTAAACCGGTGAAAATTTTGGATATGCTTCGAAAGGAATATCCATCAAATGTCACATCTACACAACAAATCTACAACGCTCGATATAAATTGAAGGTCGAAGATAGAAGCGGGCGGACGATAACACAACAAGCATTACATTTTTTGGGTGAGCGCAATTATTATACGGATTATAGGACTCTTCCCGGGACAAACATCATTAGTGATCTTATCTTGAGTCACCATATGTCAAGACATTGGTTGAGCATGTTTCCGTATGTCCTCGTGATGGACAC
Organism: Fagopyrum tataricum; assembly: GCA_002319775.1. Lineage (NCBI taxonomy): Eukaryota > Viridiplantae > Streptophyta > Magnoliopsida > Caryophyllales > Polygonaceae > Fagopyrum > Fagopyrum tataricum. The sequence continues at coordinate 37,716,274 of CM008285.1, forward strand.
AACGTACAAGACAAACCGGTTAGCATCTAATTCCACTTTCTTTAATATTAATGTGTGTAATTTATTTTTCAATTTGATTCATATTTTTATATGATATTAGGTACGAAATGCCGTTATTGGAGGTGGTCGGATTCACTAGCACGGAAAAGACCTTTGCCGTCGCATTTGTATTCATGTCGAGGGAAACTACGGATCACTATGAGTGGGCATTGGAGCGTGTTAAGATAATATGCGGGAATCGGCTACCAGACGTGATTACGATGGACCGGGAACTTGCCCTTATCAACGCCATCGGAAAGGTCTTCCCCAATGCAAAACATATAATTTGCAACGTTCACCTGATACGAAACATTGAGGAAAATGGATGGTACAAGACACGTTCAGTTGCACAACAAAATAAGTTCAAACAAGATTGCATGGGATTGTTCTCTTCACTCTCTGTCACAACTTATGAGGAGAGACTTCATAAGATGAAAGTGAAATGGGGTGATAAGTGGAACCTAATGACTTATCTTGAGAATACCTGGTTGATAATGTTCAAGGAATGTCTTGTTCGAGCATGGACGGATAGATATCATCACTTTGGAACAAGGACCACAAATAGGTAAGTAAAATTCTCTCGTGACTTATATTTCTTATTTCTTATTTTTATTATTAAAACTTTTATCGTGTATTATATTTGTTGTAGGGTTGAGAGTGCACACGCATTATTAAAGAACACTTTGATGTCATCACAAGGTGGATTTGACAATGTTGTTCAAAACATTGACTTGATGCTTGATGATCCAAATCAAAAAATCATGATTTCTTTGGAGAAGACACGTGACTTTCATATTTTAGAGGTAGAAGATAATCCTATGTTTGCCATGATCTTGTACAAGATTTCCAACACATGCATGGAATACCTCATTGAGAATTACAAAAAAGCATTGGAGGGGCAATACGATTCCGAATGTCACGATTGGTATTGGAGATACACTTATGGAATTCCTTGTGTGCACGAGTTTGCAAATGTCATTCAAGCTGGTAAGCCGATTACTTTGCAAGAGATACATAGATTTTGGAGGCAAATAAGGTGGGACCGGGTGAATGTTGAAGAAGATGAAGGACTCCAACCAACACCTATTTCTCTAGGTACGCAAATTTCTCTTGTGTGTTATATTTATTATTTCCATCACTTGCAAATCGTAATAACAAGTAATGATATTTCTCTAGGAGATATCCTTTGTACACAAATGCATAAGGATCATAGTGAAGGAAAACTGAGTCAAGACCAGATTGAGAACATGGGTCAATATTACCAAAACATGAAGAACCCGGGGTGTTCGATGTTAAAGGAGCCGGATGCTATTTTGCAAAAAAAAGGAAGACCGAAGAAATCAACAACCCGAGACCGTTCATCATTTGAGTATGCCCGAGAAGAAATGGAAGCTACTTGAGCAAGAGGGCATCACAAGTTGGGCGCGGTCATGGGAGAGGACGGGGGAGAGGACGTGGAAAAGGAAAGGCCGAGATAGTCAGTGCAAGTGAGATGATACCGGAAGAACAAGATGTTGTAAATCTTGTAGATGCAAGAGAGGAGCAAGAGTCTACAATGGCAAGTGGGAGTGGACCCCGTGATTTTGTAGCTCGGGGGTTCAATTGGGGTCATCAAAACATCGACCCTTTCATGTTGTCTTATGTGAGTCGCGTCATAGATGTTCCAAGTGATGGACATTGTGGATATCGAGCATTTGCGAAGTTGTTGGGGTACGAAGAGCATGAATATATGAGGGTACGTGTGGAGCTTGCTTGGGAGTTGACCGAACACTTTGACCTTTACAGTCGCGTTTACGGGGAAGAGGAGTTGTCAAACCTAATTGACCGGGTTAATTACACAAATCCAAACCCTTGTAGCAGCGAGTATTGGATGAAGGTTCCCATAGTTGCATTGGCTTTCGTCACATTCTACCAAGTTGCACTAGCTTTCTTCAGCCGGGATGAGTCATGCACTTATCTCCCGATGATCACGACCTCGGTTGCTCAAAGGCCCCCGTCTAAGGTCTATTCTATTGCCCTACTAAATGGCAATCACTTTGTCCCGGTAAGTATTTATATTTACATTTTCTCATAAATTTGTCTATTGTTTAGTCTAACAATTGCACATAATTTACAGGTTTGGCTACGTCCACGAGCACCTCTACCTCCCCCCTCTCGATATTGGAAAGGCCGTGATCCAAGCGTGGAAGGCTTCAACGCTCCGTTTGCACAACAATTTGAGTGTTATCGTTATCTTAAGAATAGAGATGCTATGTGATGTATTAGTTTATTTTCTTTTTTTGAACAATGATTTGCATGTATTTGAGTGACCCTCTTGTGGGTGTTTTAGCTTATTTTCCTTGCAAAATCGATGTAAGGGGTCGGACTATCCCCTGTTTGTTGACTACTTAGCCCATTTTATTAATATCAATGAAGCGCATGCGAAGCGCGGAGGGTACCGAACCTCCTTTAATCAATGTAAACAAAAACTAGTTCAAAAATAAAATAAAGTCCTCGTCAACATAATAAACTAAAGTCCAACAAAATAAATTAGTTCAAAAATAAAATAAAGTCCAACAAAATAAACTAGTCCAAGGTACAACTAGTGACCGCTCGGGCCAGCCCGATCACGCTGTGAAGCCCGGAATGGAGGTGGTGCTACCGGTGGCGTGTCTCCAGTAGCGATCTCAATCATATGATCAAGCTGCTCAACATCTAACGTAATCGGTAAAGGACCCCTTCTAAGCTCGTGTAACATACCTGTCAAGATCTGGAGTCGCTGGAAAACAAATTATTTTCATGTTAGTCCAATGTACAACTATTTAAATACTTACTAATATTTGAACATACCCGAACCGAATCCGCAATGGGAGCAGGATGATGTGGAACGGAAGGATCGTGTCTGACGGAATCCCTAGAGACGTACATATGGGAACTTGGCTCAAACCAATCATAATACTCTTCGTCAACATCCCAAGCGGCAACCACAGGATCATGCTGAAAAATGTCATACAGATGCTCAAATCGGGTCTCCCAATGATGGCCCTCTGAGAACGTCAACTCGTAACCACCCTTCTTTGGTCGCTTGCAAGTCGAAGGCTCAATCAAACTTGGGGTGGGCTTACACTGCACTCGCCCAAACTGCCTAAGGACTCTCTCCGGCATGTACGGCTCGAATCGCCCTAAGTGTCCAATGAGCCCTCTGTAACGGGAAAGACGTAGAGGCCCCGAAATAAAATCGATCGATCCAAATGGGGTGAATACAACCTAAAGAAAATAAAAGCAAATGTCAGTATGTAAAAAAAAAAACTACAACTCAAAAAAAATTTAGTGAAAAATCATTAAAAAAAACTTACATCCTCCACTCTACACCGATCCAACTGAACCCTATACCATCGGGCACTCTCATCAGACTGCAAGCCATGAGGCCTCGGACCTGCCCGTAATGCAAACACAGATGATCCATGTCTATCGGGATCCGGGTGCGCAACACCTCGCAAAGCCGGAAAATAGTTCCCTATCCAAATCTACACTCACAAACCATTAAGATGTAATGAAATAATTATAAGATATTCTAATAGAAATAAACAAAGACAAAGGCTAAATATACCTGAAGTAGGAGAATGCATCCATCCAGCTGTGCACAACCGCCACGAGAGGCCTTCCCTAATTTTCTATAAAGATCAGCTAATAACGCCGAACCCCAAGATAACGCCCTTGTCCTCTCGTGATCCCGCACGACATCTAACAAATAATGCTTCACCCGGTTTGTAGTCTTGTCCAAAAATAAGGTCGAACATATTAGTATAAGTAGATATCCACTAGCGACACGCTCTGGATGAAGGCCATCACGTCTCATACGTGTAATACGCTCATCTAGCAAGCTAAGCCTGATCCCTCCCTCCCTGATCTGCTTCCTAACATCAGTATCGGCCATATCAAACATATCCTCAAACAAACCTATCAAAGTGTCACGGCTCGAGGTACTAGTGAGCATATCCCCGTCTATCTGCAATCCTAATATCTTCACGACATCGTGAAGCGTGATCGTGATCTCACCCTAAGGAAAGTGAAAGTTGTTGGTCTCCGGGTACCAACGCTCCACAAATGCAGATATCAAACTAGCGTCGGGACACCTGTAGTCAAACCTGTGCAAGTCGACGAGACCACTACGACGAGCAAACCATAACCAAGTCCCTGGCTCATCCGGCTGTAGTCTAACAACCTCGGCCCACTGAGCAACTAATGGGAGATGTCGATGAACACGTAGGACTCCCCTGTCAACACCCTCCCATATGTCGTTGGCCACATGCGTGTCATAGTACTTTAGGGTGTCAAGAATGGAAGGGCGGGAGTCCTGGACCTCCTCCACTAAAATGTCTCCATCACCTGGGACCTCGACCTCCTCCTCTAAAGTACCTCTATCAACTAGGTACTCATCCTCCTCTAGTGCCTCCTCAACCATATAGTCCTCCTCCAAAACCTCCTCATCTCGGACAACTGTATCCGTGAGGACCTCCTCCTCTACCCTAACGGCCTCCTCTACAACCTCCTCTACCCTAACGGCCTCCTGAACCTCATCCTCCAAATCATCCTCATCTGGTACAATAGGATCTCCAAGGACATCATCATCATGCTCATGAGGCACATCAATCAACTCGATGATATGCGCCCGAGACTGGTCAACATTATCTCCTAACGTTGACATAGGGGCCATTGAGCGGAGACGAACCACTCTATCACGCCCCGATGCAGTCACGGGACGACTAGAAATGTTCCTATCAATCTAAGTAAAATCAACACCAATTAACAATAGCAAAATCAACACCAATTAACAATAGCAAAATCAGCACCAATTAATTTATCAATTCACCCAAACAACAAGAATAAACAATTAAACATGAACCATAATAAGCAACGATACCAATATTCCGAGTACCTATTTTAAATTTCCATTCAATTCAAATCACTCAAAATTCCGGCTTCCTATTTCAAATTTCCATTAAAATTCCGGGTTTTAGATTCAATCAAAATAATTTCAGTTTTCATATACTCACCTTTCGTTTTTCACCCGCCATTGTTCGATTTTCCGGTTCCGGGTCTAATACGCTTATGGAGTCCAAAACTCGAGTCCTAAACGTTGTTGAGACCAAAACACTACTGAGTACAAAACTCGATTCCACAATCCTGCAAATCAAAGGAAAAAAAACGTTGCTTAGGTTTCAATTTAATTCGAATCCAACAAAATTGATTCCAAAATCTAAAATCTAAAAATTTGATTCCAAATCGAACAAGTTTCAATTTGATTCTAATTCAGGCCTCAAATTCTTTCAATTAGAGAAAGCCCACGTAGTTCCAAGCATATTCACATAAAAATCAAACAGGTTTCAATTTGATTAGGTTTCAATTTTAATCTAACACAGAAAAATCGAACAGGTATGGAAGAATAGGTCTATAAGAGGGGAGACGCATCAAAGTTCATTCGAAACTTCAGCTGTACATGACATCAAATTTGATTCCAAACTTCAGCTGTGCAGGGGAGACGCATATTCGAACTTCACTTCACTCGGTGCAGATTTGAAGAACAAGTCTCGGTGCAGATTCAAACTTCAACTCGCTCGGTGCAGATTCGAACAGGTATGGCGATACGCAGAGAACACACAGAGAAGAATAGAAATAGGGCTCGGGAAAACGCAGAGAAGAATAGAGAAAGAATACATACCTGGCCGGGCTGTAGACGACGAGGCGAACTGGTGACGGGGATGACGGGACGAACAGGGCTCGGGAACGAGGTGCGAAAGTAGGGCTCGGGCGTCAATGAAGGAAGAAGACGAAGTGTTACGCAATTAGGGCTCGAATGCGTAGTTGTTTTAACAACCAGCTACGCAATTGGAAAGCGTAGTTAGGGTTTTTTTTTAAAAATAACCTACTACTACGCAAATGGCCAGCGTAGTAGTAGTTAATTTTTCTTTTTTTTAAACAAATACGATTACGCTTGCCAAGTGCGTAATATACCGGCTCGTTCGACTTCCCCTCGGCTCCAACTACGCTCCCAAACGCGTAGTTGGAATCCTGAGTGAAAAATCAAAACTACGCACGCGAAGTGCGTAGTTCAGGTTACATTTAGCGTTTTCCGCCGGTACGTTTAGAAACCGCGTTAAAAATATGAAACAATTAATCAAAGTTGATAAGAACGTGTAAAGAATGATAATGAAAGTATTTAATGTTAGATGCGAGCTTAAATGTAAAGCAACCCCATGGGCCCCACCCTCTGACCGACCTCCTTAAGGAGCGGCCGCTTTGCTTGCGACTCGCATTTGGGGCAACCGACCGCGTACGTATTCCACCATCTCAACTCCCACGAATTCTATACTCCAAAAATTCGCCATCGCCTTTTTTTAGCCCTTCCATTTCCCAATTTAAAGCGATTCATCAGTTCGTGGCTGTTGCCACTCTTACACAAATCTCCTAAAAATAAATCCAACCACGAAATTCGACCTCCTCCTGCTCTTCAATTGCCATATCTCTCCCTCTCTTTCAATCTGCCTTCTTTTTCCCAACTCCCAGCCCCCCGTCGCCTACGCATTACAGGTACTTTTCTAACAACCCCGCTTTTCTGTTGCTTTTGATTTGATTGAATGATTGTTGTTTTCTTGCTCTTCGATTGCCTCCAAGCCTCCAATTCGTCGTCAGTGTCACAACCCAGGTTTTGATTTTAAACTTTTTCTTTGTCTAGGGCTTCGATTTCTATCATCAATTGTAATCGTATTTTTGTTGGGTATGATGTTTCTTTGATTGTATTTGTTGAATTGGTTATCTTTCTAGGTTTTCTATTGTAATATCTTTCCGTTCCCTTTACGTTATGGTTTTAGGTTTTTTTTTCCGGTTGCGGATTTGGGAATTTCTGTTCCCTTAGTTGGTTGAGAAAAAGGTGAACTTTCAGTGGGAGTCATCGATTGGTGTAGGACCATTTGCGAATACCCTTGAACATCTCGTATTTTTATAGATGACACGCTTCGTCAGCATGGTCCTAGTATTACAAATGAGAAATTCCTTTCCACAAAGCCCTAAATTTTATCAATTTTGCTTCATTTTTGGGACTGCATTCTCCAATTGTTGTAAATTTTCTTGATTTCATAGAGTTTTGGATGGAAATTGATGGAAATCTGATGTTTGTTAATTGAATGAGGAAGCAGTCCTTCAACAATGATTTATTGTGCCGTCTGTATAATTCGACATTCATTGCCATGCCCGTCTCTCAAAATTTTCCTTTCATTCATGAGTATGCTTCTTACTTTTGATTCTGCAGGCACATTCGCGGCCACCTGGCCACTTTGTGCCCCTGGATTCTGAGAACACCATAGACAAACTTGTATTTAAGGAGGCCATCCAGGATGCGTAGGTGGCTGTGTTGTAACTGTCAAGTAGAAGAGACAAACCCACAACATGACGAGCCCTTAAAGAGCCCCAAGAACAATGGTAACTGTAAGTTCAAATTTTGGTTTGATGAATTGAGTTTGAATTCTCATCACTTCAGACACTTGATTGCTGTGTTATCTTTGTTAATGTTGTTTATTTTTCAATTCTTTAATATCCACTTAACCGTTTCGATAGTTAGTTCATACTTTGGATAGTTAATTCATAATTTGGACAGTTAGCTCATACTTTACTATACATTGATCTGTTGTTGAGGGTATATTCCCTTTAATTGGTAAATGATTGAAATTTTGTTCTAGTTATAGGCTATGGGAAAATATTCATTTTCTTTGCATGCCTGCATGTTGGTACGCTTGATCTCTTAATGTATGGATCAATTGGGGGTCTTGATGACAATGATGAGTATTGAGGTTCATTTCTGGAATTAAAGTTGTTACTTTCATATATTATTTTATGGACATTAATGTTTCCATCATCCCAAACCTGTACTATTGCCCTCCATTATGTGAAGGGGCCAGCTTATGTTTACATGGATATGCATCTTCTCCCTTCTACTTTACACATGTTTTCGTACACATGGATACTGCTCAATACCCCTGGCATGTTAATGCTGTATAGCACTATGCAAATTTTCATTTATAAATTATGACAGCTAATCAGAATTGTGTGAGCTGGCAAACAATTATTGATATGCTATCATATTGTCCTATTATTCAAGTAATTATTCTGCATGATTATTTGATACCAACTTTGATGGCTTTATGTAGAATTTAAATACAAGTTGCATCATAATTGCTTATACTAAGTAACTAAACTACTATTTACTTTTTACATTTCATTAACCCTAAGATTTTGGATATGATATTAGTGTTTTTGCATCTCTTTTCTACTGTGCCCTCCTTCCATTAGTTCCACATAGTCAGGGGTGCTCTTCACGATTTTCTACTGACTTTGCTTTTCTATGGAGTTGGTGTTTTGAACTACTTTTCGAATTTTTTATTATTTATAATATTTTGAATTATGACTGCTTTCCCTTTTTGTCTAGTTGACTTTTTGATAAACTTTTCAATCCAACTTTGCTAATACATAACTATTACTCTCTGAGTCCATGACTAAGCTGTAGCCTACTCTGATTTCCTGGCCATATCTGAACTTTATTCTGTTTTTGTTTATGTGTAGGGGGTCAAAAGCCCTCAAAGGTAGCCGCACCACCGGTTAAAGCTGATGTGCATAAACCAGTACCCACTATTGAAGTGCCTGCATTGTCTATTGATGAGCTGAAGGACAAAACAGATAATTTTGGCTCCAAAGCATTGATAGGTGAGGGCTCCTATGGAAGGGTTTATTTTGCAACCTTGAACGATGGGAAGACTGTTGCTGTTAAGAAGCTTGATGTTTCACCTGAGGCCGAGTCCAGTGTAGAGTTTCTGACACAGGTCTGACTGACTTGCCAAAGTAGCTAATCTTTGTACTTCTCTTTCAGTATCATTCTTCCTCTTTGACATTATTTTGTGTTTTTTAGGTTGCCATGGTTTCACAGTTGAAGCATGAAAATTTTGTTGAGCTTCAAGGTTATTGTGTAGAAGGGAACCTCAGAGTTTTGGCATATGAATTTGCCACCATGGGTTCCTTGCATGACGTCCTACATGGTAGGGACAATTCATATTGATGTCTGCTAATAGTGCATAGATGATTGCTTCCAGCTGTAACTATATTATAATTGTTGTTTACAGGGAGAAAAGGTGTTCAAGGTGCACAACCTGGTCCTGTGCTTGACTGGATGCAGAGAGTACGAATTGCAGTTGAGGCTGCAAAAGGATTAGAGTTTCTACATGAAAAAATTCAACCTCCTATCATACATAGAGATATTCGATCAAGCAATGTTTTGCTTTTCGAGGACTTCAAGGCCAAGATTGCAGATTTTAATGTTTCTAACCAAGCTCCTGATATGGCTGCTCGCTTACACTCTACTCGAGTCTTGGGAACCTTCGGCTATCATGCACCAGAGTAATTTTTTCTTAAATCTGTTATTTATTTGGATTTGTCTTGCTGCAGTAGTAGTTCTTCCTCTGGTTATCATTTTGTTTTCATATATTGTCGTATCTTAACTAATCATCTCCTTAAAATTTTCTTAAATCTGTTATTTTATCCAATCTTAACGCTTCAGGTATGCAATGACTGGACAGCTGACACAAAAGAGTGATGTATACAGCTTCGGGGTGGTACTTCTAGAGCTCTTAACTGGTCGCAAGCCTGTTGATCATACCATGCCCCGTGGACAACAAAGTCTTGTGACATGGGTAAGAGGCCTAAATTTGCAAATTGATCCTTTGGATAATACCTTCTTCTGTTTGACTAAAATTCTAACTTGTTAAAACCGTGACCAGGCCACACCTAGACTTAGTGAAGACAAAGTGAAACAATGTGTGGACCCGAAGATGAAGGACTATCCGGCTAAAGGAGTTGCCAAGGTTTGCCTTCCGTCTTGTTCTCTTAACTTGTACTTGCTGCCCTTTTTTTTTTTTGATAAAATCTGATACAGAGAAAAAATTGTTTGTTACCAGCTTGCGGCAGTGGCTGCTCTTTGCGTGCAGTATGAGGCAGAGTTTAGACCCAACATGAGCATCGTGGTCAAGGCGCTTCAGCCTCTCCTGAAGGCGCCGGCACCTGCTCCTGATGCTGCGTAGAGAGTAGCATGTTGGTCTGAATTGTGGTTACTTGTTTGGAGAGTTGGGGATGTTTAAGAGTGCATTTTTTTGCTGCCTTTTCACTTTATCGGCTTTGTGGTGACGATTTGAATGTGTAAAAGATCTGGTTCGCCTTTTAGCTTTGTCTCTGTTCATAAGGTGATACTCTATTTGCGCGAAAATTTGAAATCGACAGTGGGGGTGTTATTGTATACTTTATTGTTTTTTTTTGGCTATATTGTTTCATCCTTTTTCATTGTTAGATGTTTTTGCATCTTAGACGACATTGTACTTTGTCCGGAATTGCCATACTTGTCCCTCAGGTTATGTCAACATTACAGCAGGAAAACATACATGACCTATACTTGTCCCTAAAGTTGTGCCCATCTTACGAATCAATAGTTGCAATGCCTTGGTTTACATAACTTGGGATTTAAAGTTTGGTTGTAAATTATTAAAATCAATGTGTCTAGGTTTACAAACGTTTGGGTTAGGGACTACATCTTGGGTCCATCCATATGTAAATATTATTAAAATCGATATGTTTGTCAAGATACTTTGTACTTGACTTGTGGAAACATATGAGCTTGTTTGAAAAATGATAGTGGGACTATTTTATCTTTAAGGGGAATCTCACTAGTCATTTTTGTAACTTGCCCCGAACATACACACACTCAGTATAGGGGCGAGAAAAAGTATCATTAGGTTGACCCAATTCAATAACCCCATATCGATCCTAAAAATTTCAAATTTGAATGATATACTATTTGATGAGCTGAATTTGATATGATCCGGGGTTTTCTCGACAATAGATCGGATACGGATTGATGTTCTATAAAACAATTGGATTGGATATCCTATATTTTGAATTGGATATATCCATTGATTTTGATTAAAATTGATCAAGTTGACCAAATATTTGAAGTGAATATCCAACATATTTGATGAAATAACTTATTTATAAAGATAAATAAAAGAACTCTAATAGCTCAAATATATCAAGCTTGGATATCCAATTCTATATGGATAATTTACCAGATTTTCGGATTTTCTAAAATCGTATTAATTGGACTTGTAATATTCCGAATTGTCATTGAAGAATGACTACCGAATATCTGAAGGACACTTCATTCTAGTAACTTCCATCGAGTCATTTGAAGTGTGTAGCATGGCTTGATTGTTCCTCGATGAATTCACATTTATAACATAACGGAAATAAAATAACTGATATTAAGTCTAGTATTTGGTGAAAATTGAAATTCATATGATTTTATAAGTTTAAAAATTATTAGACAATTATATCATTTTATATAAAAATAAAAGTGAAAACAGAATCACAAAAATTGAATGGATTGCCCGCCTCTTTCTTATATTCCTTAGATCATTTTATATTCCGTCAAAGGTCAACCTTGATAGATTTGGTAGAGGTGATAGACATGCTATGGTAGATGAAGTAATTACAGAATAACGTGAGTGCACGATACAAGGCTTTGTAGTCAACTTGTGGACGTTACCCATGAATGAGTCAATGGGCCACTATATGGCTTAAATTTGGCATGGGAGGGTAGCCGCGTGATTCATGAAACAAATTCATAACTTATATAATTTTTTTTCTTAGCTAAACAAATATCCCAATGTCACCATCGCGATCTTGTTAAGTACGTGCTAAAAATTCCTTAAAAGAGACTATTTTGTTTTCACATTGGTTCATGTTTATTGTATGATTAGTTGGCAAGTGTTTTACATTTTTGCATGATGATATTAGTGGTCGGACTCAAACTCATGGAGGTCGTGCACGTATATGAAGTAGAGAAGTATAACCTCTTAATACACATGTTTTTATCTAGTCAACAATGTATGTAGTATTTTATATCTAATTGCCAACCATGTTTATAGAACAAGAAAAAAAAGGACACAACGCTTACAATCCCATAAACCATTTCAAAGGTCATCATACTAGTAAACAAGCACAAATAACTATTTGGACCAAAATTTGTTCACACGTTCAAGAAAATTGTTGTATCTGAAACTCAAGAAAGACCCCTTCAACTATTGTTTGTTTATAACAGTTTGATACAAAGAGAATAAACAATAAAGTTGCAATGGTTTGTGCCATTGTTTAGACACGTTCACTACCCAAGATCTTATTAGAAGAATGAGAGGAAGACGGAGATTAAAAATCAGATTTGAAAATGATAGATCCGTCATACTTAAATCAACTTTATGCTTCAACACAAAGAGTATCAATTTCTTCTCAATTGACATAGAAAATAGATTAATATTTTAGTTTTCATGTATACATCAAATCAAACGAGTTTCACTCAATGTTGTTCATGTCTTCCAATATAAGAAAAAGGAACGTTCATAAAACCATGTCCTTAGTGGATGACGTTGTTCAAGATATCAAGTTAAAAGAGGAATTCATAACAAAAAATTTAAAATTTCAACCTTGAAATAAACAAGTCTTAAAACAATGCTTCAACGTATTACGTGGATCCTAAACAACTCTAAACCAATCCACCTCCTCACCTTATGGCCTAAGCATCTCATAAGCCTCCCCCTCCGCTATGCAGAATGTCCCCTTGACAACAAGAATAAAGTATCTCCCTAAGCGGTGTCGCTACATTAGTAAAAGAAGCCATCTCATCCCTGATGCTAAAGAGTGCCTTTACCAAAGGCGAGTCTCGAGGGGAGGTACTCCAATGCTCCAGCTTAGTAGTCTGTAGGTACCAATGACAAAATCCATCTGACCCAAATATTTTCATGTTGAGAATAGATGTGCCAATAGTACTTACACATAAATGCTACATGCCAAAACCTAAGGTCTAACAACCCCAAACCTCCCTACGTCTTCAACAGGCATACTCTAGACCATGCAACCCGAAACCAACTCTGTAGGAACACCTGCAGAGGCTGGTAAGTCTGTCAATCACAAAAACTGGAATAGGAAGGAGAGAAAGCTAGAAGCTCTCTATACCCTACAACACTGCCCTGATCAACTCTAAACGTCCGGCAAACGACAAGTGTCTCTTGTTCCATGAAGAAAGGTATCTCTCGATTCGATCAACGAGAGGAGAATAATCTCCAAGTCGAAGGATGGTAGGTGATATGGGAACCCCTAGGTATCTGAAATAAAACTCTCTTGCCGAACATCCCGAGAATTGGGTCAGCTTAGAAACCTCCTCCTCCGTCATAGATGCTAGGTAGATGTAAGACTTGGGTAAGCTGACCGCCATACCCAAAATTCTCTCAAACCTACGTAGACACTCTAGTAATGTATCTATAGACGATCTATCACCCCGACAAAATAACACCATATCAGTGAGCATTAAATGAGATATCCAAAGCTCCTCATAATGTTTGTGAAACCGAAAGCCTGACCTAGATGTCTCCTCCCGGATCATCCTCGAGAGGAACTCCATGCAGATCACGAACAAGAAGGATGAAAGTGGGTAACCCTGCCTCAACCCTCGACGGTCGTGAAAGAACCCATGCAACGTCTTGTTTACGTGGATCGAGTAAGACGTTATATATAATGACACACTCCATCATCCGATCAATGAACCTGGTCGGGAACTACAACACTATCATGGGCAAAGCGTAAGGACTTCCATGAGATCGTGTCATAGGCCTTGGCAAGGTCGATCTTCATGAAACAACGTCTGTTGTCCTATCGCGTATTATATCTCCTCAAAAGCTCCTGGACTAGAAACACATTATCCGACGTCAACCTCCCTGGGACGAAGGCAGATTGTGCCGGGTCTATGAGGTATCCAAGACGCGGTCCTAATCTGTTCGTCATCAGCTTGGTATGATCTTATAGACCACATTACAACATGATATCGGCCTAAAGTGCTCCACACGAAAAGGTGCATCTACTTTGGCTATATGTGAAACCATAGTATGGTTTACCTGCTTCAGTAGCTTCCCGTTGACAAAGAACTCCCGACAGCGGCACAAACTTCACTCCCCGTCGTTTTCCAAGTAGACTTGAAAAACTTAGAGGAGAATCCATCCGACCCCGGTGCCTTCATATCGCCAATAGACTATGCCTCCTTGATCTCTGCATTAGACACCGGTCCAACTAGCATATGCTGATCACCATCTGCAACTCTCGGTCCTAACAAAAATCAGTCCCTCGGCGTGTCCTCCACCTTTCGCTTCATCCCGAATAACCCCTAAAAGAAGGAAACAAACTCGCTAGCCACTTCCTACAAGGAGGTTGTGCCCAGACCATCAATCCGATCAAGCGAAGGAATTTTATTCCTTCGCCCATTAGCCTTCATAAGACTATGGAAAAAAGAAGTGAATCTATCACTCCGAAGAACGTACCTGGACTTCTCTTGTTGCGCGTAGAAGCTCCTCTCTGCGGCATTGAACCTCTTAACTATAGACCTAAGCTCAACCAAGTCAGTTCGGAGGGACTCATAATCGGGATTTAGTCTAAAGCTCTCCAAAAAGTAGCCAACTCCTCGTTCGCAACCTTCACCTTTTCCGAGATATGTGCAAAGTGCCTAGTGTCCAGACCTCTCAAAGGGCCTTTAAGGCCACGGAGGAGGGACACACAAGCAATACTGGTAGGTTCTCCAGAGTTTGCAACTCCAATCTGCAACTCTAGTTCTCCTTCACAATATCCTGACACCGGACATGAGAAGCCCACAATTGAACACTGGGCCTCGTAGACCTAGGCCGATGTACGATGTGTGCGATTATCGGCTTGTGATCCGAATACTGCCACCTATTTAAAAAAAACTCGCACGACAATATTTTAGAATGATATAATTCATCACTTTATTCTTCAATGTTTTAGTTGATTAATTTGTGATAAAGTTAGTTTAATAAATAAAGTCATATTTTAACATTTGATGGACAAAGTCGGTATGGATTTAGAAAAATACTTTATTCCATCACAAAAAAAATGTTATTTATGATTTAAATTTTGATCAAATTTAAATGTCGTTCTATGTTTGTAAGATTATTAATTAATAGAATTTTTGAGTAATATAAAAATTATTTTGAATAATATACTTTTATAATAAAATATCATTAATTGACTTAAAATGTGGGGAATATTTGTAATATATGTGGCAAATGACTAAAACAAAATTTTTTTTGCGATCGGAGGAATGATGAATATAAGTTTATTTGTATAATTTCAATTTTAATAGTTTGTTTTTATAAAAAAACTAATTTTTATAATTGGTGAATATTTTTAATTTATCATAAGGGTGATTTTATTTGATTTATGTTTTCCAATTCCCGTTCCAATTTCTCAGTTTATTCTCTCGACATCTCTCATTTGGTCTTCCCTATCTTTGTGGCCTGCATTTCAGATTCTCTCTCGGAGATCCGCGCCACCCCTCCCCCGATCATCCTTATTTCTCTGAATTGTAAGTCTCCTTTCTCTGATCCGATCAAAACTTCGTCAGGTTGATGCATTAGAGTTCTTTTGAATCTCGCTTTGCATGTTTCATACCGGTTTAAGAACCAGGGATCGTTGTTTGGTTCAAATTTTCAAAATTCTAATCGGATTGTGTGATATGATTTTAAATGGATCCAGTTTTTCCTGTACTGTTTGATATAATCTTCTGTCAACTCAGCAGATCTGAGAGATATTGGTTTCCGATCTGGTTGTTGATAGTTCTTGCTGTGCGTTTATAATTTTGTTAATTTGTACTGGTAATTTAGAGCTCCTTTATTTGTTTGAATTACTATCAAATACTCCGTAGTGATTAGTTTCTTTGTAAATTATTGAGCAGATTCATAATTCATTTGTGCTTGAATTGCTGCTTTTTACTAAAATTCTTGTGCGGAGATTAAATAGTTCAAATCTAACGAGTGGCAGTTGAACATTCTTTTGTCCAAAGTTGTGATTAATATTAGCATATATGCCCATCTCCATGATTGATTAAATGGTTTGATAAACTCAAAATGTTATTCAAGGCTTTGGTTTACCGTTTACTTTAATGTTTGTGATTTTGGTAGTCAATTTTCTTATCTTTTGCATGTGGATGCTCAGGACTGGAGACTTGTATACAGGAAGCTTACTGTTTTTTATTTTATTCTATTTCTACAGGTAAAATATGGGGCTATCTTTTACCAAACTGTTCAGCAGGTTGTTTGCCAAGAAAGAGATGCGCATCCTCATGGTTGGTCTCGATGCTGCTGGTAAAACCACAATATTATACAAGCTGAAGCTTGGAGAAATTGTGACTACCATTCCAACTATTGGTATGTGAACTTGGCAACATTCTTGGAGCCAAATACTCAAGACCTTTGTATTGTCATTAATGTCATACAGTCTTTATTCGATACACTTATAGTGATGCATATTATTTTGCTTTATGATTAACTGCTCTTGTTAAATTTTGGTACTTCTAATCAAGTTTAAGGGGACTTATATCATATTTAACTCTGCTTCTTGATTTGTTTTGGCAGGATTTAATGTGGAAACAGTTGAGTATAAAAACATAAGCTTCACTGTATGGGATGTTGGGGGTCAGGACAAGGTGAGTGTGATTTCAATGACTTACTTCTCAGGCTTCATTTAAGATGTGTCATTTGTTATGCTATTTCTAATCAATATATAAGTGGTAGTTCCTTTACTCAGCCAGTTTGGCCATTTCCCAGAAATTGCCATATGGACCATCTTCCTGTTAACATATTTCTTGAATGATTTTAGTCTTATAACCTCTGCTAACAGATTTTCCCCCTTCACCCAAAATATATGATTGTAAAATATATTTATATTGGAAGAATGTGTTCGACTGCAGTGTTTCCATCGCAAACTTCTGTATATCTGTTTTCATGTTGTCGTGCGTGGGGAAATGACTTCAGATCTGCTTATAACTTTTCTCCATTATAATTGTCAGAATTTGTTTCCATCCTCAGTTCATGCGTAATGTAAGCTTATAAGTTGACATCTATTTCCTCTTCAAACAATTCCAGATCCGTCCTTTGTGGAGACATTATTTCCAAAACACCCAAGGGCTTATTTTTGTGGTTGACAGCAATGACCGTGACCGTGTTGTGGAGGCAAGGGATGAGCTGCATAGAATGCTAAATGAGGTAAAATATAATATCTACATAATATACATGGAGTAATTCCGTCAAAGCATCTTATTTTCTTGGCTATTCAATTTATGTATCTTTATCCTGAACCAGGATGAACTACGTGATGCCGTGCTGCTTGTGTTTGCAAACAAACAAGATCTTCCAAATGCAATGAATGCTGCTGAAATCACTGACAAACTAGGCCTTCACTCCCTACGCCAACGCCACTGGTAAGAAACTGATATTTGCACCATATGAATTATAATAGATATCCCCAATATGTTTTGCAGAACACCTCTGACTTATCTCCTCCGCATATAGTAAAAGTATGTAACCTGTAATTTAATTTCCCCTCTGGTTTGCAGGTATATCCAGAGCACATGTGCCACTTCTGGGGAAGGTTTGTACGAAGGACTGGACTGGCTCTCAAACAACATTGCTAGCAAGGTTAGTGACAACTATTTATCCCACAACTTGCACTGATTGTAATCTTTTCTCAATAAAATTTGCAAAGCTATCATCTGTTTAGCCACCCAAAATATAATACAGGCGTAATCTGAATTGCAATAGCCTTGCATTAAAATGTTCGGAGTTGTATTGGCAATATCCTTTATCCCCGGCTTATCCAACCCGGAAACAATGAGTTTTGGCAATAAAATATCAACATGCAATTACTGAAAAATGGAGCTGTCCAAATTTGTGAGACTCGTAAACCAAAGTTTTAAGGATAGGTGTAGTAGTTTTCAACTTGTAACTACCGAACTTGTAATATGAAACAAATCCTGAAGCTACTCAGCCCCCTTTTATCTATCTCTTTTGGCAGGTCTAGATTATTGAATGATATGGTGCACCTTAATTGTGTATTGATGAGTTTGTTGTTGCTGCAATATCTGAATTCTAATTGTTTTCTTTTTGCAGTCTTAAAATCTTTTTCCGGTGACAGTTTATAGAATGGATGATTATATTCCAAAAGGTTGTGCCTGGCTTCTACATCATTTATCAAGGTTTAGATTCTGGTTTCTGTACGGTGGTGAAAATACTGTTCTTATTTCTTGCTCATGCTATATTTTGTCTAAATACATGCACTCAGTTGCCAGGTTCTCTTATTTGTACTTGATCACAACATTGCTCATAGAGGATGGTTTATACAGAACTTGCATATCAAACAACGATTTATGTTCCAAGTTGTGCTGTGCTTTTGTGACTGTATAGATCATTCGTCCTGGTTATTTCAGATTGGAAACTGCAGCTTCCCCTGCAAATATTTTTTTTTATAGCTCTATCCCTCTTATTAAGGGGTTGCTTGTTTGGATTTGTTATAATACTAGTCTATCAACACTCAGGTGAATGTTGAAGTTTCATTTTTGATATTTGAACATGAAGCGAGGACAATTGTTTTTTAATTTTATTTCGTTTGTTATCCTCACTGTCTTCAAAATTTATATGTAATCTGGGTAATGCTGAAAGGGAGGGCTTGACGCTACTTGTAAAATTAAACAACAGACGAGACAACGGTTATTTCAATTTCATTTTATTGCGGTTGTGTTTTAACCTATTTCATTTTATTGCGGTTGTGTTTTAACCTATTTGATACTTCCGACTAGGGTTGTTAATCGGTTCCAGTACCTAATGGAACAGTTGGAACCGAACATTTTTTTTGCAGTTCAATTCTTACAATTTCGCTGTTTTTTTGAATTTACATTTACTAAAAGGAAAAAAAATCGTTTTTTTTTTCTTTTCCCCAAACCGAATTGTTATAAAAGCCTCTTCTAATTGAAATGAGAGAAGAATTGATTTTAATGTCAATATTTAAAAGGATTTTCATTATAAATTCATGTCTTTTGTTGCTTAGGAAACTGATGTGAGTTCATTATTATTGTTACTAAAATGCTTGAGAAGCAAGCCATTCCCTAAAATTGATGTAGGGTGTGTTTGGTTAAGAATTATTGGGGTTATTTTAGATTATATTAAAAAAATTATATTTTATTCTTGTTCTGAATTTTGTAGATTGAATGTCGTGGTACGAGTTTGAAAGCATAACTTCTTGAAAGCCCTTTCTTTTTCGAGTTTTATTCTTGTTTTGAATTAAGTCTCCTTTAGCCGCCGGGCCCATTCTTCAGTATCAGGCTCATTTACGCGTTATGGCCCAATTTCTTCTTTATCAAACCGAATCACCGCATACATCATTCCAGAAAATTGATTCTTCAATGTCGTAGTACTGTTAATTGGTTTGATTTGATAAAATAAAAACAAGGCTTTAAAAATAGAAATTCTTGAATAAATCAATGTAATAAAAAGTCATACATATTTATTCCATTCGCAGTCATTTGCGAGATGGAATTCAAACCCGTACATGCTGGTGCAAAGTCACAATTGACCCTTATTATCTTAAATGCTTATGTTGGGGGAAAACAATTGACTACTATATTTATATACGTGGTAATACAATATTAGTAATCGGTCATCTTCAGTTGCAAGGCAGTAGAGGGTAATGTGGAGGCCTTATGCTTGTAGCTTCGGTCGTACCATTCTTTACTATCATAACCGTATCCATACCGAAGGTCGCATGTCTCTCTAGATGACAATGCATGAACCACACACCTGTACAACTTCCGACGTTGAGTTTCAATTCTATCATAAAATTAATTGACAATAGAAAAATAATGCGTACCAGGATTATCAGCTCTGAACCGAATGGCAGCCCAACCGGCTAGGGGCACAGCGACGGTGTTAACCAACGGTGGATCGACCAGATTATAGTTAACAACACTGGCATTGTAACTGCCACTACCCGAAGCAACTTTATAGAAACTATATCCATGCAAGTGAATAGGGTGTTCTATATTGGCTATTATTCCGGTTCCTTGGAGAACAATCTCAACTGTGGAGTTATACTCCACCACGAAAACTCGTGTACCATTCACATTCGAGAAAACTCCGACGTTATCGGGGCTTGTGTAGTTGAAGACGGTAGGCGGGTTGTTTGGGAAATCCGTCTTGTAAACATTTGCAATGTTGTTCCAATAGGCTTGGAGAACGTCGATTTTTGGGGTAACGAATGAGACGTTGTTAAGGCTTGCGGCGGCCCTGGTTTCGCAACTCGTACCTTGTTCGCAGTACATTGTGTTGATCGCAACGGCCATCACAATCCTCCTATCGACAGTTTGTGGCACATCATGGGCCTGTTAAAGTTAAATCCAAAACATAAACCCATTAAAATTTCTTAAACCAATTTACAATAGAAGAGGTAGTTCGCCAACCTTATATACGTACATTCAATGTAAAAACTTATTATCTTAGATAAAATTTACACCCTTCGGTTCTCAATAGATTTTTTTAGGGTAAAAAATACGCATATTAAAAAATCTAAAAGTAAAAATTATAATATTTAATGATGTATAATAATTTTTTAAAATTATATAAAAATAATGGTAGAATATAAATTTTTTTTATGAAAATAGATGAAATAGTCCTTTCATAATACAAATAATAAATAAAAAACAGTTAGAGTTATATTTATTAAAAGTTTGAGTATTAATAACACTTATAAAACTAAATATTATAAATTAAAACTTTATTGTTCAAATTACAAGTATAATCTTAAAAATAATGTAAGAAGCCAAGTTATGAAAATGACGAAACTAACCCCGTAGACCGAGTTGTTTAAGGCTCGAAACTGTTGAGTGAAGTTGGCGACTGAATCGGAGAGGGGGAGGTCAGGGAAGAAAGCGGTGGCCGGAGGAGTGTAGTTTCCGACGTACTGTATAGTGGCGGTTGTATTTAAAGTGACTCGGCGGCCGCGGTTTTGTGCAGCCATATAGTAATGGCTTGGCGTTTGATTTGCGACGAGAAGGACGTCCATGGTTTGGCCGGGGGCAATCATGATGTGGTCGGCCGAGAATGGTTCGAGGTAGGCTGCATCGCTACCCACCACAATTAGGGTGTGGTTCGCGACGGCGAAGCTCATCTCTTCGTTCATGGCTGAGTTGATGATACGTAGAAGATATGTTTTGTTGAATTCCACTTGCATGTTGAACATCTCTACACGTATCAATGTATACACACGCATGAAAACAAATTCAAAGGAATTTTTATCGATAGTCATATGAAAAAAAAGTCTCTCTCTTTTAATTGAAATATTAAATTTTGAATGTTATAATTTTACTATACTAAATTTCATTTATTACAACATATTTTATTTTAAAAATAATAAAAATTATAAATATAACTCTCTCAATTAGAGATTTGGACTACTATATAACTTTTTATATATCAAAGTTACAGTATAAAATTCAAAAAATTATATAGCTACTTTATTGATTAGATGACAATAATAATAATAACTAAGTGGGTATGAATGTAGTACGGACTACGGACATGGTTTTCACGTAAATAACAAGTCAATGTCTATTTCCATTAATGGATGCTATTGTAGAGGCGGCAGCATTTATAATTGTTCTAAAATTATTTGAAATAAACAATTATTAATATTGTAAGTCGGGCGCATTTGTGGTACCAAATTAAATTTTGAGCAAAATAAAATGCTACCATTATATTTTAAATTTTATTAATATAACAACATTCGGAGTCAAAACGTCGGAAATAAAAATACATAAAAAAAGACTTTTTTACTTATATCTTATGTAGAAAAAACTCATTTGAATAACAAGTATTTATATATTTTCTGAACCAATTTTTAATCTTTTTCGCTCATCTTGCTAACTCATAATTAATATTTTAGACATTTATCCAATATATTTACGTAGGTGCATGTAATTAGTTAATTGCATGCTAAATTAAGTAAATATATAAAGGTAAATGAAGAGAGATTAATGAAAATAAGTATAATTACCTACTGTGCAGGTACTGTTACCATAAGTGTCCCCAGGTTTCCCATTTATGGTTAACGCATTCGGGTTATCAAAGTCGGCTCCATTCGTATAATAATTCGTCACCATTTCCCGCACATCTCTCTCGAACCATGAAGCTGCACGTATGAACCGGGTTCAATATATATATAATATAAGAAATCAAATAAAAATTTTAAAATGGAATTAATATATATAATACCTAAAATGATCTCTTGTTCAGCATCTGGAATAATAGGATACGGTGAGCGTCTCCTCCGGCTAGGGTGGATGAAGATGGGACCGTGGACGGTGGCGCGGGACCACTCGCTATGAGCATGCCACCACAAGGTTCCTTCCTCGTCAGAAAGTATGATCTCGTATGTGAAGTTACCTCCCGCCGGGATAGGGCATTGTGTCACGTTCTCCGGTCCGTCAGACCATGGATTCCTCGGCTGTTTAACACCGTGCCTTTTGTAATACATATTTACTTCGTATTAGATTAGATTAGGGTTCATTAATATTTAAGTATATTATTCAATATTGTACTTACTACTTACCAATGGATGGTAACGCCGTAACTGCCGTTATTATGAACGTTAACCTTAACCGTTTCTCCGTAGGTTAGATTCAGAGTTGGGCCTGGAAATGATCCATTCACTGTCAATATACTCCTGTTGCTGCATAGTTTGTTGTGTATACTTTCTCCAATCTGCATTTATTTACACACGTTTAAATATAAACAATATATCAATCATATATATACATATACAAACACACTTTGGGTTGGACGAGGAAGATCGAGCTTACCATAAAATCTATTGTGCGATGCTTTTGGGCTGTGCAGTGAGCAACAACGTTAACCAAAACAAAAACCAAAGCCAATGTTTCCAAACTTAACTTCATTTTTTTTCTTTGTAAATTGATGCTTCTCCCTCTTCGTTAATGACGCCCTTTTATAGAGACATTTTCTCTTCGATCTGAATACGTACTATTGATTTTTAAATTTTAATTTTCAAAGAAAACGTGAATAAGATAAGGATTCTTTTGTGTATACTACTGTTTGCACGATGTTTCCGTAAATTCATGTGCATAATATATCGTTGAATTGTTATCTAGAAGTAATAATTAATTAATAAGGTCAAATAAGTTGAAATTAAAGGTAATTGTTGGTAAATATTATTCTCTTGTTTTGTTGAAACCAGAAACTATGAAACGCGTTGCTCTACCTGCTCCATCTTTGGACTTTCAAGGCTTTAATTAGCAGCCATTATCAGTCTAATATAATTGTCAATTAGTTTAATACAGTTTTTTTTTTTTTGGTAATAAAATGAATTTCAAAAAAAAAAAAACATCAATCCAACCAATTCGCTTGGGGTACTTGAGTTATATATAACCCAAGGGAAACTGAATCAACAATTAGCTGACAAATATCATTTTAGTTGACTATATATATGATTTTTATTTAAAACTACTTATAATTCAATTTAAAAAATCATATCGTAATTTATTTATTTTTTTGTAAAAATATATTTAACAAAAAATAATTTGATATAAAAACATATCCTTGATTTGATACTCCGTCATTATTTTAAAATGTAAAGGACCATATTAAAATTATAAGACCCTTACAATTTATTTTTCACATTAGTAATTTAAATTCATTTTAATAGGTTCATGAATATTAGATACTATCATTATCAATATGACTTTAATATATTTATCTTTTTGTTCTTGAATTATGAAATTATTTACGGTAGATGAAAGATTTCGGACTTTATTTTGATAAATAATAAAGCTTTCGTGTTTTGTATAAATCTAGACTCTAAAGTTGATTTTTAAAAAGGATTTTTTTTTCTTCTTAAATGATATATTGAATGTATAAATATTTTTAATATACACGTGTACAAACGAATATCACTTAAATGTGAATGGCTTGTCATTATAATAAGTGCTTAGATTTTATGAATAAAATTGTATAAATATGTGCATGAACTTTTACACAAAATGTACACTATCTTCACAATTGACGCATACATGGTTACTTTATACACAAACAATATGGATCATCTTCGTCTCATATAAACACTGTTTTATTAATAAAAACATGTGCACAACCAACCAAATAAACAATATATACAATTGTATGTATGTATTTTGGAGATGTCATGCATGTGTTCTTGGTCCTTGGATGAATCAATCGACAATAAGAGCTCATGACAATCTTGTCAAATTAGGATGTGTTTGGTAGATAGGAGTAATTGGGGATTATTAGAGATTATGAAATTATTGGGATGAAAGTTGACTAAAATTTCATCCTTTAAGAAGGATTAATATTGAATTATTAGGGATGAAATGCTGAAAATAATCCCCAATAATCAAATCAAACGGACCCTTCTGATTATATTAAAAATGAGTAAATTATTACAACTCCCGTTATCTTCGATCATCAATAAACAATAGCCGACGTAAAAGAAGTGAATTGAAGGAAAAAATATGAAGCAAAAACATAAGTGGTTGGATTGACAACAAAGAGAAAACCAATATCAAAGAGAGAGATCGATGGGTTCCGACCTAATAATTAGAGACGTTTGTTAGGGTGAATATCACGAGAAGAATGCAAAATGTTTAAAGAAGAGAAGAGACGTTTTAAAAAAATATCTTAATTAATTATCCAATAGAGAAGGTTCATAATTTTTGAAATACTTACCTTGTGTTGGTTTATAAAGCTTTTGGATCGTATATATGTTTATCATTTAAAAATCATATTTCTTTTTATTGCAATCAAATAAATATATTAGTTAAATGAAAAATATTTAATTAAGTAATTAATCACGAAGCTTTATGTGGGAAGGCTTTAAAAAACTTGAGAAATCCGGTTTCCGGCCTGCCTTTTTGGATTTCTTTGCTTGTTTTTTGGGGCAAGATTTGGCCCGAGTTCCGAATTAGGGCTTATTGTCTTGTCTATATCCATTTTAGTCAAGACGGACTTCGTCCCGGAATTAAAAAAAGAACAAAAAAATATTCCTATTCAATTCAACACGTAAAAAAAAGTTTTACCCAAATTTAAAGCATAGTAGTTCAATGATTAGGAGACTTGCATTGTAGTTAGGGTTGGGCACATGACGGAATTGGGACGGACTTTGTGTTTTTAGATTGAATCTCACCTGACCTATAATTTGTTTATAGTGTTTACCCCTTAAGATTTACACACAAAATTATTCAAGTATATCGTACTTAAAAGAAAAAACATTAAAATTTCAATAATCCATATTATGTGTTACATAATTAACTTTTATTTAAACATACGAAAAAAATACACATCGATTTCTCCGTTTAAATCAGAGTTCATTTAACTTTTGTAGTTGAACGTGAACAATTGTTTTTTTTTTTCCTTTTTAAAACGATGCTCTAGTTTTCTAGACGTAAAAAATAAAAAAGATTTAAAAAGTTGACAACATGTTGCAAGACTAGGATTAAAGAATCGAAAAAGTATGTGACTTTAGGACAATTAATCCTATTCCCTAAAACAAGTGAGCAAGAATACCGAGTAGAACAATTAACAGTATAAATATCTACAAAAATCCAATATAAAGATAATATCACTTCCTACATGACAATGTTGAGAAATGTCTTTTCACTTTATGTAGATGCGTGTAATTTTTATTTTGAGATTATTTTATATAATCATTTAGACTTCCTTCTATATAAATACATTTATACATACAGTTTAATAAACACAAATGTGGACGTTGAGAAAAAAAAAACGTGAAATCTATTTGATAGTTGACTTGACCTTTTGAGTCCTATTTTTAATATTTAATCTCAAAAATAGGATTTCTGATATTGGAGGTTTGTATGTAAATGCTTGAACAAAACTAGTGACTTATCTTGCTTATTACATATATGAGATGGATTGCTAACTGCTGTTCAAGTTTGACCTTCTCGATCGATCCTTGTTTGATTAAGAAAATAAGAAGCTTAATCATCTAATGGTGTGACCCTTTCAATTTCAAAAGAGAAGGATGCTCTTACTTCTCCTGTTTAGACAATTCATGATAGCACGGAAACTACGCATATAACTTGTGTACAATTATTCGAGTTAAAATTTTATTTTATTTTTATAAATTTTCAAATTTATATTAGAAAAATAAAATGAGAGGTTAAAGAAATCGATAACCGGACAAACCGGAAAAAATGAGCTCCAAACAAACAATGCAATCATCAGAACTACCAGGTGAACGACCCTTTAAAATTGGACCATAAGGATAACATTACGAGCACGATGGACTAAAATTTGGGAGAACACAGATGGGTTCGAGATATAAACAATAACCACAATCAATATTAAAAAACCAAAAAATAAATAGTACTTAAGTGGACGTTTTTAATTAAGATATAAATATTAAAATTTAGATATCATCAGAGTTTTGATATTTCCAAATCATAATTTTACTATATATGTAAAAAAAAAAGTGGTTTAAAAGACATATCATCAATACTTGTTATTAGTTTCATGAATTCCACGTTATAACCCTGAATACTGAAAAAGAACGCGCATGTGCTTTTTTCCACGCGCCCTCTTTCATTCATATCCCGTAACTTAGACGACGAATCGTCTCCCCCTGAATCCATGGAGTGTAGGGGTCCTAACCAGTTTCGTTGCTCTCTACTTCAGCCTAGTTCCCTCCTACTGTCCATCTGAACCTGTATTGAGATTTGGGTGTTGCAAATCCCTAATTTCCGGCTTCTATCTTCAGGGTATAGAATGGAACGCTGTGTGAGATTTGATTGGTTTCTATACTCTAGCAAGATGGATGTTTAGTGGATCTATAAGCCTAGGCAATATCTGTGGTATGAACCTCTGTGGATCTGTAAGATCTTTGGTCAGGGAGTACCCTACTACCCTAACAACCGAGTTGTTTTCGTCGGCGCCGAAAAAACGAAGGCGATGGAAATCTGGTACGGCTCTCTCATGTCCTTTTGTGGATTTTCTTGATCTTTTCCTCCTTTGTGTTCTTGTGTTAAAAAGGTCTCTCATCATCTATATAAACCCTGTGAAATGTTCGTATTTATTCCTTCTTTACTTCCTCCTCTCTAGTCTCAATATTACATCTCAAGATCTAACCTCGATCTCTGCTCTTATCTCTGAGGGGTTGCCGCTCGTGACTAGGCCAACCCGTGGTATGGACAAGAAAGGCAAGTCCTTTGTGAAGGCTCTTGTATCAGAACCGATTAAATTGGGAAAGGAGAAAGTGGCTGTGTTGGGTAGCTCGTTTGTGCCTGACCCAGAGTTATTCGAAGATCCCAACCGTGATGTGGCTAAGCCATCTTCTGATGTCCCTGAGTTGGCCGACTACTTGACTAAGCTGGCTAAGGTAAGAACCAACTTTGAAGAAGTTAAAGAATCTTGTCTGATGGATAGGATCTTTGGGGACCCTATCGATTTCCCGAAGATCCGCAACAAACTTCTCTCTGATTGGAAAAATGCTAAAGGCGAAATATCATTTGTTCCTAAGGGAAATTTCTGGTTCGAGGTTAGCTTTGCTAACCCTCTGGACAAGAAGTTTGTCTGGGAACAGAGACCTTACCATGTCCTTGGACTGTTGGTTATCCTGAAACCATGAAAACCGAACTTCAATGTTATGACTGAATCAGTCACTGAACTTGACCTATGGGTCCGAATTCCTTTATTACCTACTGAGTATGCAAATAGAGAAGCTATTCAAACAATCATTGAGGAGAACAAGGTGGGTAAGTTCATCAAACTTGATCCTTATTCTATGAGTGGAAAAATTGAAAGCTATATGAGAATATGCATCAATCTAGATGTTGATGAGAAATTTATCATTATTGATAAAGTGCCTATTCCTGATGAAAATAATGACCTGAAAGAGTTCATGATCTGGTTTGAAGACTTTTTGAAAGGGTGTGGTCACTGTGGAGAGGAGGATCATTCCTTTGAGGAGTGCCCTCTTCGTGTCATGAAAGCAAAGAAGGTCAGAATTAATTTCAAAAGAAAGTTCAAGAATTCTAAAGGTAATGGAAGTGAAGAACAAAGTAAGGATGATTGGGTGAAGGCTGGCTCGTCTAAGAATGTTGGTGGAAATGCCAACTTTGCCACAGGTGGGTTTAGACCCTATCTGTCCGGTAGAGGAGGCATCTCCATCAACTTCAAGTCAGTTGCCTCTCCGGTTAGCTCGAATAATAGCCTCAAGAACTCGAAAGCAAGCTCAAACAACCACTCCTCTCTTGGGGCTGAACCTGCTGTTATTGTGACTAATGTCCCCATTGATCATGTGTGGGGCAAGCCTGATGAGGCTAGTGGTGTGCTATCTGTCCCTTGTGATGATAAGGATGGGGATGATCTCTTTGTGCCCGACACTAATCCATTGACTCCTCTTGCCGAGAATGATGACCAGAACATTGTTATAGACCAAGCTCCTGCTGTGGCTTTTGAAAAGGAGATATATGCAATTGAAAATGAATCTGACCATATTGGTTTTGAAAATGCTATTGAAACTACTATCTTTGTCGATAATGAGGAAGACAATGAGGATGTTATAGCTGAGTTTATGGTTAATGGTGACTTGGAAGTGGAGGATAATGAAGAGTATTTTTCTGAACACTCTTTCCAGTCCTTTAACACTGTTAATATGCTGTTGAATTCTATGGATGTTAAAAAGGTGGATTCGACTAAGTCTGACTCGAGCAAGAGAAAGTCAATGGAGGTGGATGATGACACGACATCCTCATTTCTGAAGGGTGTCAAAAAACAAAGGAACTGATTTGGTTATCCATGGCGTACAACTTTTGCTATAGCTGGCGGGGTTATGAGTTTAGTTTGGAACTTTATCTTTATTTTGTAGAAAATGAATGTGGAATTACTTGGGATTATGCTTCATACATCTTGATGCTCGCCATCTGTGATCTTGTATTTTGGTTTTATGGTGTATTATAATCGGTATTCTGCGTTGTAGTTGGCGTGTGGATGAATGTTTGTGTAATTTTGGCAAGATGGACTGGATGTATGAAATTAATGCCTATGTACGCTTCAAGTTACTTCTCAATCTAGTTATGTATGAATGTGGTATCTTATTGTTATGTTTGTTTGGTTTATTGCTCTATGTGTTTGATTTGAATGCACAAAAGAATCGTAAAAACTGGTATTGGTGGGCTATCCTTGTTGGTCTTTTGAGCTGTGATCTGAGGCCTCGTTTGCTCCGGAAAATATATCTCCTCGACCGGGTTTTTCGATGTGAAAAGACCGAGCCCGGGTTAAGTGAAATGGTGAATGGCCTTAGTGATTTCGGTTTCGGAATCAGAACTTATTGGGTAGAATCTGGGGTCTTTTTCTTGATCCCGAACCCACATTATTTGAACATAGATTTAAATATTTAGTTTTGTAATGAAGATCTCTTATTGGAATTGTAGGGGTTTTCGTAGGAAAAAATTTTGGACCGATATTAAGATAACAGCTCAAAATGAACATATTGACCTTTTAATGCTCGCTGAAATTAAATCGAGTATTGAACCGGAAGAAAAATGGTGGAGAAATGCAGGTTTCGATAATATATCCTTCATTCCTTCCAATAGTTTTGCGGGAGGTTTATGCCTTCTTTGGAAAAGCAATCGCCTCATAAACAAATTTTTTTTAATCCGGTTGAAGGATGAAAGGTTTATGATGATCGAACATATTAAATTTGAGACTAATTTCACTTGTAATATCTTCCTTATCTATGCCCCGCCAAATGAAAAATCCAAAGACGATATTATGATCAATAATTCTTATGGGGGACTTTAATGATTTATTAAATCCTACAATTAAAGTGGGTGGTTGCAGCAATAATGCATCAAGATACAAAAGACTAAATGAGATCGTTCAGAATTGCAACTTATTAGAACTAAAATCTCGGGGGAATGATTTTACTTGGCGGAGGAAAAGAGAAGGAGAAAATAATACGCTGGAAAAACTTGATAGAGCATTTGCACATTTCGATATTCTTAATAGGTATAGTCAAGCACATGTAGAACTAATTTTGAGGGAACTTATTAGAACCATGCGTTTACTACTTCGGATCACTGTATGATATCTCTGGAATTATCTCACAGAAGAATTGAATATAAAAATAAGCCGTTTAGGTTTGAACTGATGTGGTCGGAAAGGAATGATTGTGAACAAATCATAAAACAATCACGGAGAACTAATTTTGAGGGAACAAATATGTTTCACCTAGTGAAGAAAATTAGATTATTAAAATCCAAGATTAAGGTATGGAGTAAAGAGAAATTTGGAAATATTAACAAACAAATGAGAATTATTGATCATAATATCGGTTCTCTTCAAAATCTAAATGCCCGGAACTACTTTGCCCAGAGAAATGAAAAGCTCAACAGATTAATGGTAAAAAGAGAATATTTAATTAATTACCAACAAAAGTACTGGAGCCAAAGGGCAAAATCTAACTATCTTAAACTGGGGGATAGAAATACTAAATATCATCATAGAAGAGCAACGGGGAGAAGAAATAGGAAAGCAATCAACATGGTTACAGACCCAAATGGTATTGTATGGAACAGAGAAGATGATATCATGAAGGAATTTCTTAGGGACTATAACGATAGATTCAAGTCTAATTATAACATGACGAGTGAGTTTACCCAGTTTCTCGACGTGACATCCTGCGAGGTGTCGGCTATGGATAATGAGGCGCTTTCTAAGCCCTTTTCGAATGATGAAATTAAAAGTGCACTATTCAATATTGGGAGTGATAAATCTCCTGGCCCGGACGGGATGCCGGCTGGATTTTTTCAGAGATATTGGAATATTGTTGGCCCTTCTGTTATTAGGGTAGTAAAAAGTTTTTATAGAACGGGAAAAATTTTGAAGCAAATCAACCACACATTCATCACCTTAATTCCGAAAATTGATAACCCACTAAGAACTATGGATTTTAGACCAATAAACCTATGTTCCACGATCTATAAAATAATTGCCAAAATTCTGGCTAAAAGACTTTAAAATGTCATACCTAAATTAATCCACCCCCTGCAAAGCGCGTTCACCCAGGGTAAATCTATTCACGATAATGTTCTTATTGCCCATGAAGTTTTTCATGGCTTTAAATCTAAGAAAGGGAAACAAGGTTATATTGCAATCAAGTTAGATATGGAAAAAGCATATGATAGAGTTGAATGGCCGTTTATCCTAGTTGTCTTAAGAAAATTTGGTTTTAACGATAAGTTTACTAATTGGGTCAAGGAATGTATCACAACTACATCGTATTCTTTGTTACTTAATGATAAACCAACATGTATGATCTTCCCTCAGAAAGGTTTGCGGCAGGGGGACCCAGTTTCTCCTCTTCTGTTTAATCTTGGTGTTGAGGTACTGGTCCGTAATATCCAAAAACAAAGCAATCTAAATAATAAAATGTGTGGTTTCCCGATTTCCAGAGGAGGAACGGTTATCCCGTTTCTATCCTTTGCAGATGATATTATCATCTTTTTAAAAGTTTCTCTGGAACCATGTAGAAAGACTTTGGATCTTCTTAATGGGTTTTGTCGTATCTCGGGGCAGAAAATAAATTTGGGAAAATCGGCGTTTCAACCATCACAGAATGTTTCAGCAGCCTGTGTTAGTATTATTCAAGCTGAATTGGGAATTAATTCTTCGAACTGTCTCGAGAAATATTTAGAATGCCCCATCATTAATGGTAAAGTAAACAAAAGTACGTTCGAAGACGTTATAGTAAAGTCCAGGAATCAGCCTACTAAGTGGAAAGCGTCTTCCCTTTCGCAGGAAGGAAGAATTGTCCTTATCAAAGCAAATCTGAACGCTAAACCTAGCTTTGTTATGCAAAGTTTCTTGCTTCCGACTTATATTCTTAAGGAACTTGACCAAATCAATAGAAATTTCTTCTGGAATAAAGGGCCGAATTACCATCCACTTATCAGCTGAGACAAAATATGTAAACCCAAGGTGTGTGGTGGTACTGGTATTAGAAAAGCTGGGGACATGAATAAAGCTCTCCAAATGAAACTCCTCTGGAAAATTCTTCAAAAACCTGACAATATCTGGGTAAAAATTGTGAACGAAAAATACCTCAAAAACTGTTTACTATGGAATTATTGGCCTAAAAATAATTCTTCCTGGCACTGGAAAAAGTTAATGCATCTAAAGAAAGAGTTCGAGATGGGTCTGGGATGGAACGTCGGTGATGGTAAGACCATTAGATTTTGGAACCACTGTTGGTGCTCTAGTAAACCCTTGATCGAGCTCTGCTTCGATAGAAGTAGAGTAGACGAAAGTGAGATGGTTAGTGACTACATTTATGAAAATAAATGGAACATTCAGAAAATCGATACTGAACTAAGTAATAACATCCCGATGAACATATTAACAACGATCAAAGAATACCTACTCCCGAAATCCTATATCCAAGATAGACTGTATTGGGCTGCGGCTACCAACGGGTCCTTCTCGACCAGTTCGGCCATGAAATTGTTAAATTTGAATAAGAAAAATGAGGAGAGTTCGAACGCCTGGATTTGGGATTTGAACATAATGCCTAAAGTTAAGAACTTCCTTTGGAAACTATCGATTAATGGCCTTCCAACTAAAGAAAATTTGGAGAAGCAGAAAATTCCGGTCCCTATGGGCTGTGTTTTGTGTGATCACCCTTTTGAAACGTCAAGACATCTTTTCTTTGGATGTCCCTTCCTAAAAGCAAATATTAGATCGAGTACAGTTAAGAGAATTGTCACAGATATACATTATACTAATGTTAATATTCAGAGTGCCTGCTAGCACATCCATGAAAAACTGAGCAATAAAAAACTTATCATTTTGTCTTTGGTATGGTGGAATATCTGGTATGCCAGAAACCAATCTATATTAAAAAGAGTAAAGCCCACAAACTTTGAACATCTGATTCAATCCCAGATTAACGAATGGATATCCTCCAATAAAAGGAACTGTTTGGAGATCAAAAGAAAGGAAAATGCGAGAAAGAAACGAAATATCAAATGGGTAAAACCAAGTGAGGGCTTTGTTAAATTAAATTTTGATGGAGCTAAAAAAGAAAACGGAAAATCGTCTTTTGGCTATATTATCAGAGATCATAATGCGGAGACAGTTTCTCTGGGCTTTGGGCCGTGTGTCTCTTTCTCGGCCCGTTATGCTGAAGCATGCGTGCTTAGAAAAGGTCTCTTAAGGGCTTGTGATCTAAAGGTGAATTGAATTGAAATTGAAGGGGATAACCTGACAATTACCAATTCCATTAAATTTATTTGGAAACCTCCTTGGGAGCTTGATCTTATTTTATCAGATATTTCTAATATATTGTGTTTCTTTGATCAGGTGATTGTCCGTCATATTTTCTGGGAGGTTAATTCGGTGACTGACAAGCTGGTGGAGTTGGGTCAAGTCCCTTCCCAGTTTGCCTCTTCTTCCATGGTGCTGG
The DNA here is from genome assembly GCA_002319775.1 of Fagopyrum tataricum. Lineage (NCBI taxonomy): Eukaryota > Viridiplantae > Streptophyta > Magnoliopsida > Caryophyllales > Polygonaceae > Fagopyrum > Fagopyrum tataricum. The sequence continues at coordinate 37,749,781 of CM008285.1, forward strand.
TTGAAGATCTCATCCGTTCGGATGCCCTAGGGAGATTGATCTCGAGTAGATGAGTCTTCCTAATCACTTACCGTGATGTATCAAAAAAAAAATCAATACTTGTTATTTTGGTTAACTACTACTCGTACTACGTATGTTGGCCGCAACGGACATTTTTTTTTTTTGAAGAGGTACGTAGATTATCCGGTTCAATCGGCTTTGCTGATCTACATCCGGATCGGGTAAAACGGACATTTGTATACATGAGAAATGCCTTATCAATAACAAATCTTATTTATTACTTATCCAAAAAAAAAATTCTTACTGAATCTCCTTAATTAAAAATAATTGTAATATAATACTAATTACTTTCCAGTTGAAACCCAGATCGAATACGGCCTGGTTTCGGTAGTAGACCTGTGAGGCTGTGACAAGAAGCATGAGATCAAAGATAGTTAGAAATAGGATGCGCACAGTTTGGATGTGAATTTAGTACCGGGTCGATTTGTTAGGTAAAGTTGAAACCGGATTTATTATGGTTCGATTTCGGTCAAAAATCAGGGTCTAATCATAAATATATTTATCAAAAAAATGTAAAATTTAAAAGCTCTCGAACTAGATCTAGACCGGTTTAATTTTGATTTCTTACCATACGAATTAACGCAAAAATCATTATGAATGAAATCCGGTCTGAACCTATCTAATTTCACACTGGAATAGACCGGTCCATAAGGGTCCAAGGTTCACCGAAATTCTAATCAATTGGTTCGAACATCCGATCTACTTCGGATCTGATATCGTTTATAACACCTAATATTTATAGGATTTTAAATACACAAAAATATGGTGTAAATCTAGCAAATCTTCCAAGTAGATTTAGCGAAAACACAGCGAAATGTTTTCAAAGTCTTTGGACACCAAGGTCAACAACTCCTTGGAGCCCAAGGTATTATTATGACCAAAATCTTTTTTCAATTATGATTTTTATTTTGTTTGTGGGTTTAATTTCTAGATAATGACTTCTGAAAATTGCCGATACTTTTATTTAAGTATGTTAACTGCTTTCTTTGTTTTTCTTTACTAGCTTTCCTTCATCTAAATTCCTTTAACTTTTACGTCGATCTTGATTACGGAATATGAAATTGTTAATATTTTTATAATACATATATTATTTACTAATTATAATTTAATTAATAGATCATAGAGTACGTAGCATTTAGAATGTTTGACCGCTGTACAAAGGTGTGCAGTAGATATCAACTTTGTTATGACATGCTAATGTTGAAAAGTCCCTCTTTTATTTATAATAAAGTCAATTCTTTTGTCAATGATAAAGTAAGTATAATCATCATAATTACTCATTATTGCTTAACGACAATAAAATAAATGAAACTCAAATTTGCAAGAAACCACCTAAAAAAAATATAAAAATATATGAAAAGGGTGATTTACACGAAACCACCTCCTATAAATCTCGATGCTTCCTTTTATAAAATTATACGGCTAAGTTTTACACTTCATCTTATAGTTAAGTATTTTAAATTTTCACAAGAGAATAGAAATGTTTTACGTAATTAATTGTTTATTTTTTTCCGTCATAGGGAAAAAATATATTGTTGTTAATCTCTGTTTAAAGTGTTTTACGTAATTCATTGTGATCCCAATCTTTAACTTTTCCGTCAAAGGGAATAAACAGATTGTTGCTAATCACTGTTTAAAGTGTTTTACGTGATTCATTAGTGTTCCAAGGTGTCTTAAATGCTATATTATTGGTTGCTTTTCTTAATTAGTGATCCTCATCTTTAACATCCTCAAAAGTTTGTTGATAATGTTTGGTTCGAAGTTGACTTGTAAAAATCCTGGTTTGAGTTCAAGTCATAAAAACTTTTTTTTTTTTGGTTCGAGTTTATTCGTATTTTCTATACGAGACGAATATAAGCACATTTTAAAACTCGTATAAAATTTAGACTCGACTCGTATATAAACGGGTCGAGCTTGAACATGACAACGTTAACGTTCGGCACCTTCGGATAAAATAACACCATATGAACGTTATATTAGCTAGCCGAGCTACTAAGCCTCAACTCAAAAAAAAAAGCTTGGCTCTAGATTTGCTTAAGATTGCTCACTTTCTAAACGAGTCGAATATGAACACGTTTTAAAGTTTGTCAAAAACTTAGGATCAACTCGTTCATAAACGAGCCGAGCTTGAGCATGTCAATGTCCAACTCGTATAACAACCCAACCTATGTCCATTAAGTAGATTAGGCCAAAAATGACGTGATACGTTCAATACATTGTTTAGAATAATAAAGATATTAATTAGAATTAAAGATATTATCTATTTATTTTAGGCTAGTTTATTACTTATTTTATCTTTGCAATCTTTATTATTTCATTTTTATCGTATTGTAACCCATATAAATAGGATGTAATTCATCAATACCATTTGTGTTCTATTTTCACCATTTGTGTGGTCTTCTCCACCATAAATCTATCATGATATCAAAGCGATTTTTGATTCGGGACCTCAACCTACCATTCCTCTATTGTCGATGTTGATATGCCTTGAATTGAATTTATCTTTTGTTTGGACCTTTTATGTTTGACTTAGTCTTATACTTGGCGTCCAAGTATAACCCTAGGGTTTAGTATATATTGTAGCTTTCCATCTACCTCTAATCATCCTTTCATTTGTACTATGAAACTCCTCTAAAATATCTCATTGGAAAGTGGACGTAGTCATTATTGGGTGAATCACTATAATTTTGTGTGTGTTGTCTTTCTTATTTGTTGAATTTTATTTTTTCTCATTAATTTGGCACAACAAACTAGTATTAGAGCTTTGGGTTCTTTAAAAATTTTTTTTGTGTAATCTGGGAGAAAGATGTATTCTTTCAACACGAATATCGACAAGTTCACAAGGAGGAATAACTCCAGTCTGTGGAAAATCAAGATGCGAGCGTTGTTGAAACAACAAGGCCTATGGGGCCGTTGTCAAGAAACGAATCCGATAAGGAAAATGACAATGTTGCTGAGATGGCCACTCAGAAGGATAAGGCGCATTCGACCATCATGTTATGTCTCACAGATGATGTCTTATGCAAGGTTTTGGATCAAGATACCACAACAAACTTTGGTTGAAGTTGGAGAGCCTCTACATGACGAAGTCTCTCACCAACAAGTTGCTTTTGAAGCAGCGTGCAAGAAGGTACGCAACTTCGTGAGCACTTAAATTACTTGAATACAATTCGTATAGATTTTCGTAATATTTATGTTAAGATTGAGGACGAGGATGTTGCGTTGATTCTGTTGGTATCTTTTCCATCATCATATGAAAACTTTGTTCAATCATATGTTGTTGGAAAATATACTATTACTCTTAAAGACGTCAGGTCAGCCCTTCATACAAGAGAACTACGTCACACGGTGAATGAAAGTGGTGTAGGTAAGGACAATCAGACATCTGGTATGTTTACAAGAGGAGGCAAGGGACAAGAAAATCAGGGAAGAAGAAGAACAAGAAGTCATCTTCTTCAAAAGGCCATAAGCCTGGCTAATGACGTTTGTAACCACTGTAAGAAGAAAGGACATTGGAAGAACGAATTCTTAAGAAGAAAAAACCGCAGGATTTTGGTTCTGCAACTGTTGCAGAAGATGATTTTAAATCAAATGAGGGTATAACTTTGGATGCTGGTGGACATACTTATCAGGCTGATGTGTGAGTTCTTGATTCCGGAGCTTCCTATCACATATGTCCTAACAGAGAGTGGTTCGAAACTTACAAGCAGGTAGATGGTGATAGTATTTCCATGACCAACAATTTTGTCTACAAGGCGGTTGGATTGACTCGATTAAAATCAGGAAATATGTAGGTAATTTTTTTTTACACTGAACAAGGTCAGACATGTTCCACTTATTACTATAAATTTGATATCCTTGAATATGTTGGATAGTAAGGGGTTTTGTTTCAAAGGTGAAGGTGGAGTTTTGAATGTCTGTAAGATTTCTAATGTTATTCTGAAAGGTGTCAAAAGGGACACTTTACATTTCCTGCAGGATTATACTATTTCTAAGTCAATTTCTGTTGCATCTTCAGAGGTTCACAAGGATGATATGACTAAGTTATGGCATATAAAACTTAGTCATATGGGTGAAATGGGATGCATATTCTGACAAAGGGAGATCTTCTTGGTGGTCACAAGATTACGAGCCTTTCCGCAACAAGTTTTCAAAGGGTATTCACAGGACACACTTGATTACATCCATTCGAATTGTTGGGGTCTGGCTAGCGTTGATCGAGTCTTTAGAAGGGAAGAGGTATTTCTTGACTATCATTGATGATTATTCAAGAATGACTTAGTTGTTTGTCATTAAACACAAAGGGGAAGCTTTCAAGAACTTCAAGGAGTGGAAAACGCTAGTGGAGATTTAAACAGTGAAGAAGATCAAAAGGTTGCGAACTAATAATGGTCTAGAGTCTTTTTGTTTGAGTTTGATCAGTTCTGCATGGATGTTGAAATTGCTCGTCATCATACAATTAGGCATACACCACAACCGAACAGTGTAGTTGAGAGGATGAATCAAACTCTACTAGAGAGAGTGAGGTGCATGATCTCTAATGCAAAATTGGACAGGAGGTTATGGGCAACAATAGTGATTACAACATGTTACTTGCTAAACCGCAGACCTCACACTAGCATAAATTGCAAACCACCGGCGTGGTCTGGTAAGCCTGCTGACTATTCCGATCTTAAGATTTTTTTATTGTACAATTTATTATCATGCCAGTAAGGGTAAACTAGAGCCTCGAGCAAAGAAATATATGGGTGTTTGTAGGCTATGGAGATGGTGTCAAGAGATACATAGTTTGATCTCCATTTGAGAAAAGAGTTATTCTGAGTAGAAGTGTCATCATTGATGAGAATTTTATGCTTAACTTTTCAGTGAAGCCAGTGGAATCAGGGGAGAATAGCAGTGTTGGTAAACAGGTGGAGATCCGGTTTGTTCCTCAAGAAGAAGAGGAACATCCATAGGTAGAAGCTGAGCTACCCGAATCTACCACATCAGAAAAATAACCACCGGAAGCTATTCACCAAAGCTTAGTTGAGGGACGCTCAAGAAAAGTTGGAGTAAGACCTCCACAAAGGTACGGTTTTGCGGATATGGTTACTTATGCCCTACAGGCTGCAGAAGAGGTGGATACTCATGAACCATCCACGTATAGAGAAGTTGTATCCGAATATGAAGCTGCACAATGGTTTGCAACAATGAGAGATAAGATGGAGTCACTTCATAAGAATCGGACTTGGGATTTAGTCATGTCGCCTAAAGAGAGAAATGTTGCAAATGAGTTTTCAAGAAGAAGGAAGGGAGTTCGCATGTTGAAGGGGTCAAGTATTAAGGCTCGAGTTATTTCAAGAGGTTTTCATCAGAGGGAGGGAGTGGATTACAATGAGATTTTATCATCGGTAGTCAGGCATACATCCATAAGAGTGTTACTAACAATAGTGACATATCAAGATCTAGAGCTCGAACAACTTGATGTAAAGACAACTTTCTTACATGGAGAGCTAGAAGAAGAAATATACATGACTCAACCATATGGTTTTCAAGTTCTAGAGAATGAAAACTACATATGCAACTCGAAAAATTATTTGTATGGACTTAAGCCGTTCCCGAGGCAGTGGTACAAGAGATTTAATAGCTATATGATAGATATTGGTTACAATATGAGTGCTTATGATTGTTGTGTGTACTACATCAAGTTGAAGGATGATTCTCTCATCTATCTCGTCTTATATGTAGATGACATGCTAATAGCTGCAAATAACAGATATGACATTCAGAAATTGAAGGGTCTCCTAAGTTTTGAGTTTGAGATGAAGGATTCGGGAGCAACTCAAAAAATTTTAGGAATGGAGATTCTTAGAGATAGGGGTCATAAAAAACTTTTTTTGTCACAAAAAGGCTATAATGAAAAGGTGTTGTCAAGGTTAGGAATGTCATCAGCCAAACCTGTTGATACACCTACTGCTTCTAACATTCATCTTACCACTCTGTTTTCACCTCAATCGGATGAGGAGAAGAAGTGTATGTCGCATCCCTTATGCTAGTGCAATAGAGAGTTTGATGTATGTTATGGTCTGCACAAGACCAAATCTGGCACAGGTTGTCAGTGTCGTCAGCAGGTTCATGGGGCAACCAGGAAAAGAACACTGACAAGCTGTGAAGAAGATATTTTGGTACCTTAGAGGTACATCTGACATTGAGCTCAATTTTGGGAATAATACACAATGTTTGGTCACAAGGTACTTTGATTCTGATTATGTAGGAGATGTTGATACTAGAAGATCTATGACCAGATATGTTTTTACTCTTAGGAGTTCTGATATGAGTTGGAAGGTAACCTTACAACCCACGGTTACTTTGTCTACCACATAGGCAGAGTTCATGGCATTGTCAAAAGAAGCTAAAGATGAAATTTGGTTGAAGAGATTGGTTAGTGATCTAGGTATACATCACGATCAGGCTATTGTATATTGTGACAATTTGAGTGCAATTTGTTTGACCAAGGATTAGGTTCACCATGAAAGGACTAAGCATAATGACGTCACATATTATTTCTTGAGAAGTGAGAAGAGGATCTAAGTGAAGAAAGTAGGGATTGTTGATAATCTTGCTGATATGTTCACCAAGCCGGTACCTCGCAACAAGTTCCTACATTGTTTGGACTTGCTAAATTTCAGAAGTTGTTGAGTGCCCAATGAGCACATCTGGATAGAGAGAGAGGAGTTGGTCTGGGCATTGACTAATGCATTTGGTATATCTGTGTGGATTTAAGTCAAGGTGGAGATTTGTTGATATGCCTTGAATTGAGCTTATCTTTTGTTTGGACATTTTTTGTTTTGGCTCAATCTTATACTTGGCGTCCAAGTATAACCCTAGGGTTTAGTTACTCTATATATTGTAGCTCTCCCTCTGTCTCCAATCATCATTTTATCTATACTTTGAAACTCCTCAATAAAATATCTCTTTAGAAAATAGACATAGCCATTATTGGATGAACCACTATAATTCTATGTATGTTGTATTTCTTGTTTGTTGAATTATGTTATTTCTCAGTAATTCCGCACAACAGCCGCCAACTTACCGGCATCTAAATCTACCTTTGCCACCAGTTTAATGGTGTTCCTACCGATTTAATGATGTCACTGATCTAATGGTTGTTTTATCAATCTACATGTAATGTCACTAATTTGATCTCCTTTTCTTCTTGTTGATGAAGGTGTTACCTTGCTCGTTATCAATGGAGATATTTCAGTTTTCAATGTTCATTTTCATTTCCACACTTTAACAACGCCCCATATTGAAAGATATATGTGATCGAATATTTGATAACATGATTTATCGACCTGTTACACTCATGCATTTAGTTAGATTTCCCCTTTTCGCATTCATGTTTTAGCCTTAGTTTGTGCCATTTACGCTTGTTTCGTTCTACTTTGCAAGAATAGATGTCTACACATGCTATTTGTGGCTTTGTAGGTGATTTGACACATTTTGGAGCTAAAACGACGTATTTGAGGATCAAGCCTCGAAGTGGACACATTGGAGCGAGCTACGTGCACGGGAAAGGTGAGGAATCGAGCTAAAGACGCGAGGAATCGAGCTAAAGGCGTGAAGGAACGAAGAAGACTGCGTCTCGGACCAAGATGGACCGATCTCGGTCAGACCAGACCGAGATGGTCAAAATCTCGGCCGAGATTTCACATGGCTCGGCCGAGATTCATCCTGGCTTGGCCGAGATTTTCCTAGCTCGGCCGAGATGGCCCGATCTCGGCCGAGATTTCCGAAGTCCTGACGCGTTGAAGGTTCTGTTGCCAAATCTCGGTCCCGACTGACCCGATCTCGGCCGAGATTTCCGACAGAGATTCCTGTTCGCCGTTTTATTTCGTTAATTTTCGGATTCGTTTTAGGGCAGCCCGTTGCGGGATATAAAAGGAAAGCCCTAAATGATTTCCGGGGGGTTCCGGTTTCATTTCAAATTTCGAGCTCCTTTGGAGAGAGCCTCTTCCCCTTTCTTCTCCCTTTGCCCTAGGCCATTGTTGGCCATTGTTGAACTTGTTGAAGCTTAGAGAAACTTCGCGAATATTGGGGAATTTGACGTTTTGCTAATTCTCTATCAATAAAGCCGAGTTTCTTCTTTAATCTCTATTTTAGTTCTTGTTTATGCATAATCTCTTGAATCTCTTGAATTGATTGACTTGATTGGATTGATAATTGCTTCTTCCATTGAATTGCTTGGATTGATGATTGATTCTTCCATTGAATTGAGTGGATTGATGATTGCGTTTGAAATGTCGCTTGTGGCTAAACTCGTGTGGATCCGAGGTGAATTGGGATTCATTATTACTCGGACTATGATGGAATTGTGCTTATTGCTTGGTTTTAGTAGCTTTGAAATCCTTTGGTTGGCTTGTTCTTAAACCTAGTTAGAATTCTCTAGCTAGTAACCTAAACCGGAATTGAGACCTACCCGGTAATGTTCCGTTTGGATACTTGAGTGTTCGACCATAGGTAATAGAGGTGGAAACCTCTATTGGGTTGAGTGTGCCTAGATTCTGTCCTAAGTAGGGTTATACCTGAGACTTACCCGGTAATGGTTTACCTTTCCCTTAGTTCGGAATTTGGTTTGTTTAGAATTTCCTACCTCTCTACCTTGAGACTTACCCGGTAATAGGTAGTTGGTTTGGAACTAGATAGTCTTGAGACTTACCCGGTAATAGACTATCAGTTTAGAAACGTTCTTCCCTGAAGTTTGTAACCATAGATCTTTTGAGAAATTTCCTGAGTCCGTGCGTAATAACGATAACCTTGAATCCTTGGAATCCGCAGTTTCTTTATTGATATACTTTCATTTGTCTGTTTTACTTGGTTTTCGATCAAATCTGTTATTTGATTGCGAACTTACAGAAAACCCTTTAAAACTCCTTTGATCTTTCTTCCCTTCTTTTCCAACCTCGTTCTTTTATTTTGATTTACGCTATCTGTGATCACATTTGCATTAAACATTTAGTCCTTGAGTTCGACCTTGGAATACTTACCCTAACTGTAATTGACCCATACACTGTGGGTTCGCTACAGATTCGGTGTTTATTTCTTGTTTATAAATTTAAAACATACCGTATTTTTACTAACGTGTGAGCTTTTATCATTCTTGATAAAAGTTTACAGGGACGTGAAAATAGAGAACAAAGTTTTTGGATACATTGCTTAGAATACATTGCTTAGGATAATAAATATTTGGATACATTGCTTAGAATAATAAATATATTATCTATTTATTTTAGACTAGTTTATTCCTTATTTATATTTTCAATCTTTATTATTTCATTTTTATCGTATTGTAACCCCTTTACATAGGGTGTAATTCATCAATACAATTTCTAGTTCTATTTTTACCATTTGTGTGGTCTTCTCTAGCATAAATCTATTAATAAATGTGACCGAATCCGATCCAATTGTTATGGAAACAAAAGTGACATGATTTGAGTTGGATCAAATTAAGAATATGTGACTCGACCGGTTTGATCATTGACCAACCTTATTTTATAAGTTAAAACTAGTTTAGCCTATTGAATCAAGTATTTTAGAGTTATTATTTTATATTTGTTTTTTTTTTGTGTGAAGGAGAGTTAGTGGTCTCCGCGCATATGATCACGCTTTCTATAAATAAAAAAGGCTAAGTATTCCGCACACGGGGGATAGCCAAACCCCTTACATCCAAAGTTAAAAAAACAAGAATGCCCTCAGGAGGACCACACAAAACAGTTAAGCCGGTAGGCAGTTCAAAAGCAAAACTTGCTAGATAATCTGCAGTTTTATTCGCCTCGCGGTAGGCATGACGAGATTGGATAATTCAATCTCTTTTGAATAAGTCTTGGCATCTAAGTACCAGACTAGCTAGAGGATGGTGACATGAGATTGGCTTGTGAAGAAGGGTGATAGCAAGTTGTGAATCCGTTTCCAGAATCACATGCCTAAACCCTCTTTCCCAAGCTAATAGTAGACCATGGAAAATTCTCCATAGCTCAGCCATAGGAACAGTACATAATCCAATATTATAACCAAACCCATGCAACCACTTACCTTCATGATCTCTAATAATGCCGCCTGTCGCAGCAAATCCGTCGTCTTTTCGGGCTCCATCTGTATTGATCTTGACAAAAGGTGTATCAGGTGGTTCCCACTTGACATAAGAAATTGAGCATCTAGGTGAAGTCGTAGACTCGTAGATCCATAGTGTGACTTTCAAGCTTTATGATACTCTAGGGTATAGGTACGGACTTGTGAACTTCTATTCTTCTCCTCAAGCTTATTTTCAAAAATCTTCATATTCCGTCATTTCCAAGTCCACCAAAGAGTACCTGCAAATAATTCACTCCAATGACAATTATTAGCATAGTAAAGAGGGGAAGAAAGATTACCTCGTAACCAGGTAGCAAAAGGATCTGTAAAAAAGTTGTCGAATAGCCAGTAGCCTGAAGCTGAGTCCACATTAATCAAACTAGAGAACAATCACGAAATAGATGCTCAAATGTTTCTGGGCCAATCAAACAACTTGCTCAAATGTCAGAAATATGACACAAGAATTGATTATCTAGTTCGTCAAGAATATGTGACTACGACTTGGGACACTATCAAGTCAATATTTTAATGATTACAACTAATCAATGTGTGTTTAAATAGACCGATAAAATATAACGAGTACAATAATCAGCCGTTCAAGATACAATTCTTGGTGTTCCATAACCCAATAATAAGTTTAACTAAATATAATAGCTATCATATTAAACATTTGGATAAAAAATTATAAAAATATATATTTTTTAAAAATAATCTTGTAATAATTCAAGGAGATTACTAAAATACTATTCAAATTTCCGTATTTGTTTGGATAAATATTATGTTTGCTATCTTTCGGAAATAAAGTATGGAAGGAAGATTTAATTTAAATGATTTTTAAGGATCAAGCATCATTAAATATTTATACGACACGTAGGTGAATGTTATTTATTTTGATAAAATATATCGATTATAATAATAAGTATGGAATGAAAATTTAAATAATCCCCGTATTTTGTATTTTGTATTTTGTATGGATTGATATAATAAAAATTATTTATTTTATATTTTAATTTATAAAATGAAGAAATTTATTTTGATTTATAGATATTCAAACATACGTGCAAAATAAGTATATGCAATATCTATTTTAAATAAATGTTATAAGCACAATGAGTGTAAAATCAAATTAAAAAAATGTCTTTTTCTCGTTATTTTTACAAAGGAAATTGAATCATGATGGAAGTAAAAATTAGTGTACATAGAAGTTTTAATTAATTTTTTGAAAAGGAATTTGATGACATTAAATATGTGGGCGATGAACAAACAAACCGGTCAAGATCTTCTATATCCTTTTTATATGTATTCTTGTATCCCTTTCACATGATTGGTGAAATTTATATTGTTTATTATTTTTCTCGTAAAGCAGTAAAACTTTAATTTTTATTTATTTAGCCTCAACCAATCATATAGTAGGATACATATGTTACTGATACAGGAGATTCAATTGCAACAAACGTGGATATGACATATAAGCGCCATCCTCTACATTGATATAGTAAAAGTCTAACTCATGTAACTGATTAATCTAACACAAATCTATACATACATACTAAAGTTATTCAATTTAAAGTCACGGGTTGTGGTGCGAGTATTTTATCAGTTTTAGTAATAAATTAGATTTGTCTAGGTTTTGTTAGCTTATAGATTTATACCCTTATTGTAAGTAAATCCACAACAAAATAACTCAATATACATCAATTAGGTCAAAAAAAAAAATCTAAAATTTCAAACAACGTATGATAATTTATAAGACTTCAACATAAGAGGAAATCTAGTCGTGCAAATGTAATACGATGAGATTTTCAATTATCAAACACGCACATATTGAGTATGATAGGTCAGTAACTTATCTGAGAAAAAGACTGTTGGTTTATCTTATGTATATATAGAAAGAGAAAAAATGGTATGAGTTCATTACTAATAATAGGAGTGAGAAGTTATAAGATCAAAATTAATGATAGAAGACGTTGAATTCACTATGTACTACACACTTATGACGTAGTTACTCGTGGCTAGACCTGTTCATATCCGGGCTCGAGCCGAACTAAGCCCGGCTGGCGGGCCTACAATGCCTGCCATATTTGGCCCATCCGTGTGACAACCGGAAAATTTTTATTCCGATACCGGTAGTGTTACCGGATTTTTAATCAAACAAAATTACAATTTATTTTAATTGGGAACTAGTGAGCCAAGTGGGTTCTTTTTAGTTTCTCTTTTGGGCCAGCGGGCCATTCACTCCTTTCCTTGCCAGGCCAAACGGCCCAAATTATTGGATCCTTCTCTAGGCCAATGCAACGGCCACGAACTGCTTCATTTCTTCTTCTCTCTCGACCTTCTTCTCACGCATAAAACAACCTTCTGCGAAATCTCAGCAACCAACTCCCCGGATCTCACGCAATCTCGATCGTTTCTCTTCACGCAACCCGGCCTCTCAGTCGACTCCTCTGCATACTCTCTCGACAATCACGAGCCACTCCTCGGCCTCTTGCTTCATCCCATGTCTCCTCCCTCCATAGCGACGTCTGCAACCTTCCGCACGCAACCCAGGTCTCGAACTCCTTAGCCGGCGCTACTGGGGTCTTCATCGGCCAACGTCATCGAGCAGAGAATTCCGGAGAGGACGCCAAAGTCGGGAGCGGGTGGTTCTTCCTTCCTTCCTTCCGTCTTCGTCGATCGAACCACGGCAGAGGGAATCGCAGCAGCTCCTTCGTCCGTCCTCCCTCTTCTTCTGCTTTCGTCGGAGTTGGTAAACAAGTTGCCTTCTCTCTTTATTTCTTTTCTTACTTTTCTCCAGTACTGCACACCTGTGTCGTGGACTAAGTACTCGTTCTTGTCTTGTGTTGGTCTAGTCGAATCAAGGGAGGCATAGGGTGCAGGAGAAGCATCTTGGCACCGTTACCTCGACCAGGGACAACAACATGGTATCCTCTTGGGCTTGTACTGTTTCTTTTCGGTTCAATAATGTATATGAAATAATAGGTTTACATAGGATTAGATGAGTCTGGGAAGAATCGAACCTCTGACCTTGTGTCTTTGAGTTTGGCAGAAGTGGTTGCTGGTGGGAATCGATCCCTTGACGTGTGGGCTAAGATTAAATTTTGGATTGGGTCACTGGTGAGAGTTGAACTCTAGACCTTGTACATTACCTTAGTTGTCCAGAAAATCTGCGTTGAGGGCCCAATTTGGAATCGAATTTCATTAACTTAGAATTATAATTTACCGTTGAATTTTTGATATGTCATAGAAGAAAGTATGTAGTTTATTGTATTAAAATTTGAGATAGATCCAATGGTTAGATTTAAAGGTATGAGCTTGAAAATTAGGGTACCAAGTCAGTTTTTGAAAACTGACTTAAAATGGCTAAGTATGGGAATAGAGTGTGCATGAGGACACCTTAGGAATTTTGTATAGAACCTGTGAATTGTTGTTTGAGGATTTTGATCATTCTAGTTTTAAGTGGACTTGGCATAGTACGTTTAAGAATTTTCTCGGAATTTTTGGGAATTAGTAGAAGGGTCTTATCCTAGGCCAAAGTAGGGTACTTGATCGATTTTCGGAAAAAGTGTTATTAAGGTTTTGGACTTAGAATCTAATCTTGAGTGAACTCTCGAACATGTTTTGGACCTCTTAGGATTGTGAGATGTTGTTGGATAATAGTGAGGGTCTTATACCCGTTTGGACAGTTTTCGGGATTTTAGGAAAGTTATGGGCGTGTTGGTAATTTTCACGAAAGTTAGGTTTTCTTATTCTTTCTTTATGAGAACATCATAGATAGTCTATAACTCTTCTAGAAGCTTCATAAGTGATCGAACTGTGATGTTAAGACGTCTTCCGTCTTGTTCAGGTGGTTGAGATCGTTACGTACGGATCGAGATTTAGCGAGTTTGGATATCGGACCAGTTCAGGTAAGTCTTATGGACTTGCTTAGCTAATGATGCTATATGAGTGTTTGCTATGTGGTGGTGTGTGTTTATCGTTTTAATGGAAATTGATTAGAACGACGATGTAATTTAATTAGACTCAAGTGTATGATAATGGGTCGTGGCATCACTGTTGATCGCTAATAGGTGATGGGAGGATTCTCTGCGACCAGTCCATATGGTAAACGGGGCATGCATGGCTCCAGTCCGCTTGCTGAACGGGGACAGAGGCGAGGGTTGATGGGATCTTCGTGCCACAACTGAAGTTGAAATAATAATGATGATTCACTTAATGAAAAGATAAGAATTGGACTGTGTGTGATTTATGTTGTGTGTTATTGTGTGTGTGTATGCCATGTAGAAAATCTTATATAGTGTTTGTTAGCTAACGGTGAAAACCGATGTTGTAGACCTTGCAGGTTAGCCGCTGATGAGGGAGACAGAGAGTGTGGTCAGTCGGGGTTTCCATATTTTGTTCTTTTGAGTTTTTATTTGGGTTTTGTTGAGGATCTCTCCTTCTCTTTTCTTGGTTATTTCTCTCTTATGGATGGCTGATGTTATTCTTCCTTTTGAGTCATGCATTAATAAAATATCTTTTTAGTTTTATCGGTTTCTTATTATGTACCTTGTTGTAAGATTCTAGTTAAGTTGTTGTTCAACTAAGGTCGGGACCCATTGTGAGGTCCTAACCAGTAGCATTCCGGGTTCTCAGAATTCGGGGTGTTACAATCCGGGCTGACGGACGGACCTCCGGGTACCCGTTTTATTATTTTTTTTTAAAATAATTTTAAAAACTATTTTAAATATAAGTTTTATTTAAAAATAATATATATATATATATATATATATATATATATAAAAGATATTATATGTAATATACATTAAATTTATGATAATTATGTTAAATATTCTATAATTATAGTTAATATATTAAATATATACAATATAATATATTGTTTTATATTTTATTTTTTTTATACGGGCCAACGGGCCGGGCTTTTCGGCCCGGTCGGGCTTCCCTCTATGTTCATACCCGCCCGTTTTTTCAAGCGGGCGGGCCGGGCTGCCCAGATATGATCAGGTCTGCTCGTGGCAGAGGTTTTCCTATGATCCTTTCATCCGAGCCCTACCATCCCAGTTGAAATATCTTGTATCAGTAATACATGTATCCCTATCAACTGATTAGTTAAAATTAAATAAATTAAAATTAAAATTTTACTGTTTTTTGAAAAAAATAATAAATAATATAAATACCATCAATTACGCTATATGGATATAAAGATCCATATAAAAAGAAAAGAGAAGATCTTAACAGCATCCATCTTGTTACTTAGATGACATATATGTCGCCATTGGTGAGAAGCCCTACCATCCGGTTAACGATGATAAAAACGTTAATTTGTATGACTATATAAGATAAGAACAACTATGAAACCAAAAGTGAAGGACCCCTTAAGTCTGACGAATTAATGAAATATATTGAATTAGTTTTTTTTTCCAATCTAAAATTTTATTATATAGTTTTTTAATCTATAATATTTTTAAATAAATTGTAAATTTTCATATCTATTTTTAAGTTGAATTGTAATTACGTTTGATGCATATACAACCCCTAATACATGGTGAAAGTTCATAACATTCATGATATCCAACAACCTTCGCTAGCGATCGGGATAACAAGTCGGTTGTTGGATGGTTGTATTACTTCCATCATTCAAGCCGTTATCTTAAATATTCACTCGATTTGTACCCGATTCATATCTTTTATCACCCGTATGGGTTGATCAAGTTTTTTTTTTGGGTGAAATTGAAGTGGTTTAAAGCTAATATTTAACTAAAGTTTTAATAAATAAAAAATTGAGCAAGCTAAAAGTAAGTATACGATTAAATCCAATTTAACTCTCAACTCCTAACATAGTTGGAAAAAAATATAAATCTGAAATATCTTACATAGTTCCAAAACATTAAAATAATATAAAAGTTTTTAAAAAATCAAATTATCAAATCAAATAGCATTGTAAAAAGTTGTCTTCGACTCTCATAAAAATCTTAAAATTGACACGCTCTTTTTCACCCGTTCACTTTAAAAAAGAGAAGTTTTTTTGAAAAAAATAACAAGAAATTATTTGTATGTAAAATATTATTTACCCTTAAATTTTCGAATTTAAAAGATGGTAATGTCGACAAGATTATAAATGCAAATAAGGCAGCAAAATGTTAAAAATTTAGTGTTCATCAACTTAAATGTAAACTTATATATAATTAAAGTATATTATACAAAAATATGTATATGACAAATATTTTGGTGTAATTTTTTATATTATTAAATTATAAAAAAATTATATTAAAATGGGCAATGTGTGAGTGATGGGTACGAGTAATGAGTCTTGAACTGCTCATCTAATATTCGCTAGCTCCATCCACCATCCGCTTCACCGACATTTGAGTTTCACACGCAAGTTATCTGAGTTTTACCCGCGAGGCAAATTTTAGAGCATATATCGGATGCAGGTGATGCCACGATCACTACTATCAAGTAGGTAGGTATATACATTTTACCTAATTAATTGCAGATAACTCTGGATTAATCGTTACATCGCACTTGCTCTACTTTCATTCTTCAAATTCAACCCTTCATCACTTTCAAAAATTTTGAGTTAATTATTAGCATGCAGCTGTAGGTAACCCATTAACATTTTGATGTTGGGCTTGCTTAGAGGTGTCAAACGGCGCCAACGGGTCGGGTTTGGGTTGGGTCCTAACAAGTCCGGGTTGAAACGGGTCGGGTTAAAAAAGGCTTGGTTATTAATCGGGTTGTTTCGGGTCGGGTCGGTTTGGGTCCGGTATCGTTTGTTCGGGTTGAAAAGGGTTACCGGGTATTATCGGTTCCCGGGTCAAAACGGGACGGGTCGGTCATAACAGGCACGGGTTGAAATGGGTCGGGTTAAAACAAGCTCTCGTTTTTATCGGTTTGTTTCGGGTCGGGCCGATTTGGGTCGGGTATTAATTGTTCGGGTTAATACGGGTCAATGGGGTTGGAGTCGGGTCATTTTTATGTTTGGGTTGGGTCGAAACCAGATCGGTTTGTGTAACATTTTGATTCGGGTCAAATTATGTTCGGGTTCGGTCAAAACCGGATCGGGTTGCCTAACATCTTGATTCAAGTCAATTTATGTTCGGGTTTGTGTAATTTATTCTAAAATTTATACGAAGATATTAATTTGATAAAAGATGAAATAAAAGTTTTGTTGTTTAATTGTTTTAGACTTTTAAATCGTTTTGATGTTGTATTAGTGTGCATTTTATTTACAAAAATGTAATAGTAAATCAAAGACATGCGTAATAAATTATAATAACAATAATGATTTGCCGAATCGGATAATAATCCGTGGAATTCAGTCGATCTATTTGATCCATATTCGAAAATATGGTATCTAAAAACGACTTTAGTCGGGTCGGATAATTATCCACATAAATGTTTGATCTGAATGATTTTAACCCGATCTGTTTGATTGAATATGAATTTAACCGGATATGGATATCCGACTGATCCGTTTGATCAAAATATCTAATCTGACCGACTAATCAATACATTTGATCCATTATATCCATATACGCTTTTCCTATTTTGTTTGCTATAAAATGTAAAATAAAATTTATCATCTTTTGTTAAATCGGATAATAATCCGTGGAATTTGGTCGATCTATTTGATCCATATTCAAAAATATGGTACCTAAAAACTACTTAAATCGGATTGGGTAATTATCCACATAAATGTTTAATCAATTGATCGGAATGTTTTAGCCCGATCTGTTTGATTGCATATGAATATAACCGGATATGGATATCCGACTGATCCGTTTGATCAAAATATCTAATCTGACCGACTAATCAATCCATTTGATCCATATATGCTTTTTCTATTTTGTTTGTTATAAAATGAAAAATAAAATCTATCATCTTTTGTTGAATCGGATAATAATCTGTGAAATTCGGTCGATCTATTTGATCCATATTCAAAAATATGGTACCTAAAAACTACTTTAGTCGGATTGGATAATTATCCACATAGATGTTTAATCAATTGATCGGAATGTTTTTAGCCCGATCTGTTTGATTGCATTTGAATATAACCGGATATGGATATCCGACTGATCCACTTGATCAAAATATCTAAGATGACCGACTAATCAATCCATTTGATCCATATATGCTTTTCCTATTTTGTTTGCTATAAAATGTAAAATAAAATCTATCATCTTTTGTTGAATCGGATAATAATCCGTGGAATTTGGTCGATCTATTTAATCCATATTCAAAAATATGGTACCTAAAAACTACTTTAGTCGGATTGGGTAATTATCCACATAGATGTTTAATCAGTTGGTCGGAATGTTTTTAGCCCGATCTGTTTGATTGCATATGAATATAACCGGATATGGATATTCGACTGATCCGCTTGATCAAAATATCTAACCTGACCGACTAATCAATCCATTTGATCCATATATGCTTTTCCTATTTTGTTTGTTATAAAATGTAAAATAAAATCTATCATCTTTTGTTGAATCGGATAATAATCCGTGGAATTTGGTTGAGCTACTTGATCCATATTCAAAAATATGGTACCTAAAAACTACTTTAGTCGGATTGGGTAATTATCCACATAGATGTTTAATTAATTGATCTGAAAGTTTTTAGCCCGATCTGTTTGATTGCATTGAATATAACCGGATGTGGATATCCGACTGATCCGCTTGATCAAAATATATAACCTGACCGACTAATCAATCAATTTGATCCATATATGCTTTTTCTATTTTGTTTTTTATAAAATGTAAAATAAAATCTATCATCTTTTGCCTAATCGGATAATAATTTGTGGAATACAGTTGATCTATTTGATCCATATTCTAAATATGGTATCTAAAAACGACTTTAGTAGGATCGGGTAATTATCCACATAGATGTTTAATCAATTGATCGGAATGGTTTTAGCCTGATATGTTTGACTGCACATGGAAATAACTGGATATAGAAATCCGACTAATCCGTTTGATCAAAATATCTAATGTGACCCACTAATCAATCCATTTGATCCATATATGCTTTTCCTATTTTGTTTTTTATAAAATGTAAAATAAAATATATCATCTTTTGCCGAATCGGATAATAATTTGTGGAATACGGTTGATCTATTTGATCCATATTCTAAAATATGGTATCTAAAAATGACTTTAGTCGGATCGGTTATTATCCACATAGATGTTTAATCAATTGATCGGAATGGTTTAGCCCGATCTGTTTGATTTAATATGATTTTAACCGGATATGAATATCCGACTGATCCGTTTGATCAAAATATCTAATTTGACCGACTAATCAATCCATTTGATCCATATATGCTTTTCCTATTTTATTTGTTATAAAATATAAAATAAAATCTATCATCTTTTGCCGAATCGGATAATAATCCGTGAAATTCGGTCTATCTATTTGTTCCATATTTGAAAATATGGTATCTAAAGATTTTAAACCATAAGTTAAAGATAATTTTTTGTATGTATTATGTAATATGTAATTATAGACTTATATTATAGTTATCTTTAATATGTCTATTCCTAAAAATTATATTTATTACGCGACACGTAGTTAAATTTTCAAAAAGTATAATTTTAAACATTCGGACACCCGAAGAAATTATACTTTCAAAAAGCATAATCGGATATCCACATACATTATAATTGTAAACATCGGGGTTACTTTGGGTCGGGTTACTTCGGGCCGTGTTACTTCGGGCTATCGGGTCATTCGGGTCGGGTTACTTCGGGTCGGGTTACTTCAGGCTATCGGGTTGTTCGGGTCGGGTCATTCGGGTAATCGGGTCATTCGGGTCGGGTTACTTCGGGTCAAAAATTCCTCCGGGTTAAATCGGGTTCAAGCGGGTCGGTTCCGGGAATTTTCTTTTTCAAAATTTTCGAGGTCAGGTCGAGTTTACGGGTCGGGCCAACTTTTAACAGCTCTACTTGCTACATCATCCAAAGGATAGCCTTAGTTCATCTCTAAATAAGGAGAAATCCATCTCTTAATTTCATTAGATTTGTAGTAACTAAACATGCAGGAAATAATTTATCCCGAAGCAAATATATTGAAATTAATCCATTGTTTAGTATTGGATGGAGATTTTCATTTAATTTAGATTAATCTAGATGGAATTTTTGGAGATTAATCTCCCATTATATTTTCACTGGTTGAACAACAAGATTGAATGTCTTGGTGTAGTCCAAACCATTCCGTTGATGGAACCCTATCAACCAGGAATGTTCATCATGTTTTAAAAATATAAATAATAAATGAAAAGGAGATAAAATTATATTTATAAAAAATTTAAGTATTAATTACGCTTGTGTCGAATAGTGTGAACCAAAATTTTAAAGGTACAATGACAAATATTGTGAATAAGATGGAATATTTAATAATAGTAGATTGTTGTTAATGTTTTTATTTTGTATGCAAGACAGCAATATAAGTTTGAATAAGGAGCCCAACTTCAAAAATATTAATATAAAATCAGGCGAAACAGACTGCCACAACATTTTCACAGGCGAAAGTACAAATGTACAATAATCAATTCTTACAATGTCTCAAGTCTCAACCTGATCTAAAATGCTCGACAACATGATTTTTCTTGTAACAATAAATAACACAATAATATGATGTACAAAACAATTATTTTTCTGACAAACAAATATTTCTAACACTTACACAGGATGATTAAAAAAAGAATCATGTAAGAAACTTACCTGCCTTCAGATTTAACTAGCTGTGAGAAAACTTTGCTCATAGAAACACCAGAAAGATCATCCACACTTGTTCCCTCAAAATTCATAGCAGAAGTATCAGCAGCACCGTCGTCGTCTTGGTTGAAGTTATTAATCTGCGGAGAGAGGTCACCGATCATATTAGTACTGTTATCTTCAGGATCATCATTGATAACAGCTTCTTGAAGCTGAAGAGCATATTCCAAGTTCCATAATACATCTCCCATGGAAGGTCTGTCAACACCAAAATCAGCTAAGCATTTCTCAGCTGTTTCTCCGAATTTTCTTAAGGATTCCGGTTTTAGTTTCCCTGCAAGACTCGGATCGATAATTTGGTCAAGCTGACCTTTCTTCTGCCATTTCATTGCCCATTCTGCCAAATTCACCATTTCTCTAGGAAGAGTTGGATCTATAACTGGTCTTGCACATATTACTTCGAATAAAACAACTCCAAATGAGTACACGTCGGATTTCTCTGTTAATTGTTGACGTCTAAAATATTCAGGGTCAAGATACCCGAAACTACCCTTGACTGCTGTGCTGACGTGGGTTTGGTCAATCTCGGGTCCTGTCTTTGACAGACCAAAATCTGCTACTTTAGCCATGAAGTTTTCATCAAGTAAGATATTAGCAGATTTGACATCTCTGTGAATAACGGCTTTTGCGTAGCCAGTGTGGAGGTAGTGAAGACCTCTAGCTGATCCAATGCAGACCTCGAGTCTTTGTTTCCAGCTCAAGTTAGGAAGTCCTGATCCATACAAATGGCTTTTGAGGGTCCCGTTTTCCATGTACTCGTAGATCAAGATCATTTCATTCTTTTCATCACAGTATCCAATGAGTGAGACTAAATGACGGTGGCGAAACTGTGAGAGCATTTCAATTTCAGTTCTAAATTCTGCAAATCCTTGTTGAGAACGAGGGTTTCCTCTTTTAACAGCAACTTTCGTTCCATCGCTTAAGACTCCTTTGTAAACCTTTCCAAATCCACCAATTCCAATAGCTAAAGTTTCATCAAAACTGTTTGTTGCTTCTTGAACTGCGGAGAAAGGAACACGATAGCCTAAATTGGAAGCAACACTGATTGTTGTACCGTTTGAGTATTTGCTTCCCATTGTGTAGGAGCTTCCTCCAGTGAGTGATAACGGTATCCATGTCTTGGAATGACCTTGTCCAGCTATTTTCTTTCTCCTTCCTATGCAGAGGATAAAGATAATGGCAAGTAACACAATAAAACAAACACCACCAATTACAATACCTATAATCATGCTCACTTTAATCTTACTGCCTGTTCCAGATGAGTTAATAGCAACATTTCCGCTGAGGCTTCCAAGAGAGTTATTCATTTTCATGATTTCCAAACCATTCAGGATAGCATTAGGGTAAACACCAGTTAAACTAGAGGGGCCAATACTCACACTAAGCTTCCCACTGGTTGCTTCTGGTGTAATGGAATCCACAAAAACAGGAGTAGCTAGAAGATTACTGGTTAAAGAGGCAAGATCAAGGTTTTGAGAGACCATCCAAGAATCAAGATAAACATCAAAGTACAGCTGGTTAAGGCCATTACTCACTATGTCACAGTAGTGAAAGCGAATAAGATACTGAAACCCAGAATCCACTTCAAACTCCCATGTCACATTGAAATTAGATTTTGGATCCTTATCAGAATTCATCCTCTTCGCTGTACCGTATACACTGGCTGGTGCACTATATCTTGTTGCCAAGCCGGTGGCATAGTTAACTGCTGCAGTATTCGAAACATTCACAGCCAAATTTGGATTTAACAAGAAAGCATCATCGGGGACCCAGGTTCTCCAAAGAGTGTCATTATCATAGCTCACTGTGGGCCCTCCCATATTCAGCCTCCAAACTGTTTCAAGGGCTTGTCTTGCAAGGCCTTGGTAGTTTCCAGCCGGGCTTATTGAGTTTGCATCATCTATTATTAGAGAATCTGGGACAGAAACAACTTCTAGAGCATTCAAGAAACCAATTGAATTTGCAGAAGGTGATAATGTAATAACTAGGCTGCTTGATGTAACATTGATCAAGTACTCTTTCATGGTAGCAGAACTCTGAGGAGTAAAGTCGCTCAGTAGCACAAACCCTTGAGCAGAAACAACGAATTTGGAACTGGTCATATCATAGTTCTTGTAAACGAAAGGGAAGAAATAGAGACGGATGAAGTGCCTCCCAGTCTGGCTTATTGGTAAAGTATATTTCAGCAATCCAGTAAAAATCCTGGCTGTTTGGTAAAGTGGCAAATTTGAATTTTTGACCGAGTTTGAAGATGTGTTGCCCAAAATGTTTTGTTGCACAGATATGTATTTGGAAGCATAGCTATCAGCCAGAAAGACTCGGTTTCCTACTGTCGTATTGGTTGTTGATCCACAATCAAACAAATAACTATCTGAAGCAGCAACCTCCTTATGGCAGCATGCAAAGAATACGATGCAGAAAAAGTAGAAAGCATACTTATTTTCTCCAAATCCCATCTTTAGATCTTCTAAGGTAAATCTTTCATCCCCCTGTACATGAAAGATATATGATAAGATTTCAGGGTGATTGTAGAACAAGGCATAGTTATTAGGATAAAAACAATGGAGTTCATCTCAGATAAAAAAAAAAACATTTAGATCTTTCAAAAACATCATTCCATCGGATCAGAATTCAAAGCTTATCCATCACATGTTGCAAATAAGATATCAACCCTAAACATAAAATGCTTTTGTATCAACATATAATTACCTTACTAGTCCAATACCTGCTTTGAAAAGAGATTTGATGATTTTAATTTTAGTTCGACACATGTTGCAAATAAGATATATGCTTACCAAATAAAAGTTATTTTTTCATTTCTAGTGATTTGATGACATGTTTAATAATTATATCAACAAAAAGATATATACTTGATAATTATATCAAAGCTTATCCATCATATGTTGCAAACAAGATATCAAGCCATCTACTTATAAACTAAAAGAGATTTGATGACATGTTTAATAATTATATCAACAAAAAGATATATGCTTACCAAATTTAGAATCACATCTAATAATGATAATTGTTTAAAAATTACGTGAACTAAAAAAAATTACTAAATAGCTTTAAATCCGAAATAAAAAATAGAGAGAAAAATATATGATCTTATTGTTACACATACACTTGTAGATTTTCTCAGAGTTTAATATGTCTAAATCCCCTGCAAATTTCAAGTATCTCCTATCTCCCAGATAAAAGTTCATTTTTTCCCCCGAAATTGCTTGAAGAAGCATAAGCCAAACAGCTATCTGAGACTTTACTCCATTGCATGCCAATCTTGATCACTTTTTTCATCTCTAGTGAATGCAAAATTAATAGGGTACTTGTTAGAGTTAGTAGAGATGGATTTGGTAGCCAATTGATGGCCAGTGAAGAAGTGCATGTAGGGGCCAAAGGGTTCGGAAAATCAAATTAGGTATGATTGTGAGGGGGCTTTTACTGTCACTTTTAGGTTCGCCCCACATGGAAAACTTGGGGAGACCCTGTGAGCTTGTGTATTGGACGAGCCAAAGGTTCTCGTGGTTGGTTGGTTGCACATGCAGTTTGAGATTCATTCTAGGGTCCAAGTCTAAGCCTAACATATATGTATAGGCCCAAAAGTGGATTTCTGCATAGCAGTCACTGGTGAATTGGACATGTAGAGAGACTATCAACATGAACTACTTAATAACTTATCATTCATCTATGACATATACAACATAGATACGTTAGCCAAGTACAAAATGTGACTCCAAGTTCCATGCTCATGCACTACGATGTAGTAATTAATCCACTTAATAATATTTTCACTGCAAAAGGGAACAAATATGCCCAGAAAACTACTAAGAGAAGATCAACTCCTGCCTTCAACACCTTAATAAAGCTTCAAGTGGAACATTTAAAGATGTTTCATATAATCAGTGAAGCTGCAAATTTTGGCGAAACACTTTGAACAGAAGAAAAGTGCGTGAGGCAAGGCAGGGAGGGACTAAGTTTATTGGTAGTTTGGTATACGAAGGAAGACCATTTTCAATTCTCCCATAACCAAATCAATTAAAATCTGAAGTGTAATTCCAATTCCCTTATCTGAACCTGTCTTTCCCGAACCAAACACCCTCTAAATACTTGCAAATTTACCGGAAATAGAATTTTAATATACAATTGAAGAATACAATTAACCTATAAATCTTCTAACCA
The DNA here is from genome assembly GCA_002319775.1 of Fagopyrum tataricum. Classification (NCBI taxonomy): domain Eukaryota; kingdom Viridiplantae; phylum Streptophyta; class Magnoliopsida; order Caryophyllales; family Polygonaceae; genus Fagopyrum; species Fagopyrum tataricum. The sequence continues at coordinate 37,774,908 of CM008285.1, forward strand.
AAAAAAATTAACGTGTAAATCCAAATAGATAGCGCAGTACAACTGTACAACCAAGAGCTCGACCAAAACTTTTGTGAGTCAAACATCGGCGGAAATAAATTAAAAAGAAAAAAAGAGCAAAATGCGCTCTACAATTCATCTACATTTAATCTCTTACCTATCTACTAATTTCCAACACGGATCCAATAGATACGTTACAAATCAACTAAAACATCAAAAGATTATAAAACTCTCCAGATCTAGAAAATACCAGCTGAACCCATAGATCTGGATTCCCGCACAGAAAACAAACAAAGCTTTATGGAAAAAAACAATTCAGATTTCAGTCAAACAACAACAAGAAGCTCAAAAAAATTATCAATAGCAGAAATTCATCAAACTGCAACTTATATTTTCTCATGTCAATTACTCACATAGTCACATTATACATAACTGAGAAGAGCAAAAGCAGCTGAAAAACTTACTAGCTGAAGGCCGATCCAGCCGGATAGAGAAAGGGAGGAATGGAGGAGAGACAGAGAGGCCGGAGCTCGACGGCGACAGGAGCAGCGACGAAGGCGACTGTTATGAGTTATGACTTCGGACTCGTAGAGGAGAGGGAATGTACAGTGGCAAATTAATAGAGAAGCGCGTGTATATATAGCAAAGGGTATTATGGTAAAAGAAACATCAAAGCAGGTGGGTGTCAGGATCGGTGACATTCTTTTTTCTCTTCCATTCAATTAAAAATTGAATATCAATACAAATTGGCAAAATATTTCACATGAATGATTCTTGCAAAAATATTAGACATCCTTTCACGAATAATTCTTTGAAAGTTGTTTTGTTTTATTATGTAATTTTAAATAGAGCGTGTGAGACCAGCAATTTTTAATTTACTTACCCGCATGCCGTCGCGTCCAACCGAACGTTGATGGATGACGCCGATGTCCTTTTTTAATTAATAGGGAATCGAAGAGGAAGGGGAGCAACAACAAGGCCATTGACAAGCTTCGCCGGGGTGAAGGGAGTCTGGATAGGGAGGGGAGTAGCGATAATATTAGGGGAGTCTGAAGACGATGGAGGGCGGTTGCGGCGGCGAGATACTCCGAGATTAGACCTGTGCAAATCCGGGTTCGGACCGGGCTTGGGCCGGGCCAAAATAAAAATATGTCTAAAATGTACGGGCCGGGCCGGCCTCTAAGCCTGCCCATGTCCACCCACGTAAAACTCGGGCGGGCAGACGGGCCGGCCCGCCCGCCCGAGTTATTTTCTTGTGTAGCTTGTTATTTTGTTCCCTAGATTTGTTAGACAAAAACCGCATAGATAAAACCTTAAACCTTTTAATACAAACTTCCAAATTCCAATCCATTGATACCGATACCTATAAATATGTAACATTGCATGGTGCATTACAAGTTACAAACAACAATAATAAAAAAAAACATTCCACCAAAAAAAAAAAAAAACAGCTCAATGAAATCTACCAACCAACGGTGGAAGAAAAAATGTTAGGGTTTAATAAAATATATTATGTAAAATAATTAGAATTATATACATACGGACCGGGCCGGGCCTGTGGGCTAAAGTGACTACCCATACCCGTCCCATCAAAATTCGGATCGGACTCAAACGGATCAAACTCGTTGTCTGTACCCGTGTTTTTCCCGGGCGGGTCGGGCGGGCTGGATGGGCCGACCGGGATTTGCACAGGTCTATCCGAGATGGAGGGACAGCAAAATGCGGAGCAAAGACACCACCATCAGGTTTGAAACATCGATAAGTGTTGGTTGACTCCAAAGTTTGGATTTAAAGTACCCAATATTAAGTTTTGAGCATTGCCGCTCTAAATTTTTTTTTTAATACAAGCGCCAACATCAAAAAAATTTACTTTTTCAAAATAAAAAAGTTTAGACTCTTGCGCTCGTTGAGCGCCATCGGATTACGCATCATTAATAAAACCAATTCCATATATATTCTTTTTTTTAAATACATGTTACTTAGAAGATTGATATTATACTTTAACTCGCCTCTGAATTATGAGTCAGAAAGACTTTATGTTTTCAATTAAACAAATATACTTTGTGAGCAATATTTTTATCATAGAAAACGGATAAAAAAATATATTTATTTAAAATAATTTAAATTTTTGAATATATCATGTTAAAATTTAGGCGTTAAAATTTAATAAATTTTTATACAGAATAATATTATAAATAGCTCATATATATACTAAATTGTGTATTATTAATTTTGTCTTACAATCATTGTACTTATAAATATAAAATATATTTTCTAAGAAATTAAATTTCTAACATATATCATCCAAATTATTATAAATTCAAAAAATAAGTTTATTTGAAAATTTTCTAACATATATCATCCAGATTAATATATAATTCGTTAAATTAAGTATATATTTACTAAATTGAGGATAATCGCCGAGCGTCAACTTGGAAGTTTTCTTTGTTCATAGTCATACTGCTTTGAATCCGTTCTCATAGTCTACTCTTTTACACAAGAGTTGGTAAACAAAAGAGGCGTAAAAGGCACTCTACAAGGACTCCAATTAAGAAGGATTCGATCAGCTTACTCTCCCTGAAATTCCTCTCCTTTGCTCTTTCATTCCTGCCTTTGTTCCCCATCTTCCGTCACTTGTGTAGATTTTGAAGGTACTTTCCTTTTCCTTGTCGAACAAAGTAGGTTTTTGCAGATTTTTTGCAAAATCTTGCTTTATATTGATTGATTCCCTTGATTTTTCCATCTGGGTCTTCCTTGTTTATTAGATGCGTTGATGAATTTTGCTTTTTCATGCTAAACTGTGTTATGGAAGTTGAATGAAGAATCAGAGGTTTTCAGTTGTAAGAAGCTGGATAAACTAGGTTGAATAGGTGTAATTTTGTTCTAGTTGTAAAATTTGAAGGTACTTTTGTTCTTAGCTGGTTTTCAGGTTTGAACTCAAGGAGATAGGCATAAGGGAAATGGGTACCTTAAATATCCATCAAACAAGCAAACATAAAACTAATTATGGCAGCTTCTGTTGGTAAAATAGCACTACTGCCCAGATTTTGTCATTGGGAAGTTGAATGTTAAATTAAATATGGAACTTTCATCTTTCCCATCATTTTTAGCAACCACTGATACAAGGGTTTGCAAGAAAGAGTATCTGATAGGTGGTTTTGTGGAATGCTAAGAAACCTGCCTTTTTTCATTCTTTGTCCGCTTGTTTTCATTCTAATTCGTAAATTTGTGTACATACAAAGCATTATAATGACCCCAGATTTCAACCTTATATTTGACTCAGTAGGTGATTTTCTATGTGTGCTATAGTTGTATCCTGAATAATCAGGGCTGGTTAGTTTCATGCTACTCCTTGTTGGTGAAAACTGAAAGGGTTCTTGAAAATATAACTAATCTTTGAACTTAGTTACAGTGTTGATAAAAAAATCTCAAAGAAGCGAAAATGAATCATTGATTTTGATGCCTTAGCTTTTTAACTTATCAACGGTTCCTTCTGTTCAGCTCATTAGGTGGACAAAAATGAGTTGTTTCGGTTGCTGCAATGACGATGATGATCTCCACAAACCTGCTGATAATCGACCCTATCTTACAAGTACTGCAACAGGTATACTACAAGGGACTATCATTCGTAATCCTCCTAAATGATTGGGAACTTGTAGTTAGAGTCTTAGACCCAGTGGAATTATCCTAATATGTGTATATTCTCATTAAAAACTAAAAAGCTGAAAAACGTAACTCCATTGGTGAAGATAAAATAGTTAGAATAATTCAAAAGAGTGTTCGAACCAAGCTCATATTGACTAGGATTAGTTGTTACTTTCATTTTAATTATTACCAGCTTGAATCTGCATATGACCATGTTTACTACTGAACAGCTAACAAAATATTAATGACGTAGGAAACTCTGGTTTGTATAGCACGATGAATGAACCCAAGGAAATGGAATCTGTGAAATATCAACCTCCTGCAGTTCCTGCTTTAACAGTGGATGAGTTGAAGGAGATGACGGATAACTTTGGTACGAAGGCGCTGATCGGTGATGGTTCTTATGGGAAAGTTTTTCGTGGTGTACTAAAAAGTGGGCAGGTAGCTGCCATTAAAAAACTAGATTCTAGCAAGCAACCTGAGAAAGAGTTTTTATCACAGGTGAGTCTCTGGCTGATTAAATGCAATACACTTCTTTCCACTAGTTGTTCATGTATGTGAAATGTTTGAGAGATATGAATCCAGGTATCGTTGGTATCAAGACTTAAACATGAAAATGTCCTGGAGCTACTTGGGTATTGTATTGAGGGAAACGTTCGGGTTGTTGCCTATGAGTATGCTCCTAATGGATCCCTACATGATATTCTCCATGGTAAGTGATCACTTGAGCATATTCGTTTCGTTATATGAATAAGATTGTTGCAAATAGAATAAAATAGCAATCCGCTTTGGTATTATAGTTCTTGATTCAAGTAACATGGTACTATTAGTGTTAGTACTACACAATGTCCTTAATTTGTATTATTTTCAGAGTCACATATTGTGTTATTGATTACCCTCTAGTACTTTGTGTTATTCAATGCAATCATCTCTTTTGCAACCATTTTATCAAGTCAACTAAAATTAGCACCTGAATTAGATGTTCAGTGCCTGATTGTTTCATCTGTTGGTTGTCCTATGTTTGACACTACAAATATTTCATCCAACACCTAAAGCAGCTTCTTAGTTTTGTGAGTAGAACATATTTATTGACTCATCAATATGCCGTTTGACAGGAAAGAAAGGAGTTAAAGGAGCCCAACCTGGCTCACTTCTATCATGGGCACAAAGAGTCAAGATTGCAGTCGGAGCTGCAAGAGGGCTTGAATATTTACACGAAACATCAAAGCCTCGTGTTATTCACCGTGATATCAAATCAAGTAATGTTTTACTATTTGAAGATGATGTTGCTAAAATTGCTGATTTTGACTTGTCGAATCAAGCTCCTGATGCGTCAGCGCGTCTTCATTCCACTCGTGTCCTTGGGACTTTTGGTTACCATGCTCCGGAGTAAGACCATCATTTTCAGCTAACACAAATTTGAGTAGAGTTAGAAACTAATTGAAGATACAACACAAAACTTGGCTTTATGTATAAATAATTTCTAGGTGTATCTTGATGTTCCTGTATTTTTTTGATATTAGGTATGCAATGACTGGACAGTTGAGTTCTAAGAGCGATGTCTATAGCTTTGGTGTTATCCTACTTGAAGTTTTGACCGGACGTAAGCCTGTGGACCATACCCTACCTCGCGGACAGCAAAGTCTTGTGACATGGGTAATGTGTGATGATTCTTTTTCTTTTTTTTTTCCCCGGGTTTTAGAGGATAGATGGTTTTCATGTGGGAATCTGTTACTCTATGACAGGCAACTCCAAAACTCAGTGAGGATAAGGTAAAGGAGTGTGTTGACCCAAGATTAGGGTCTGATTATCCACCCAAGGCAATTGCTAAGGTAATAAATCATAATTTTTTGCATTTTGGTGAATCACACTTGATATTGCTTTCAGTTGTCCTATAACACTACCTACCTGTCCACCTGGATGGACCCGCTTATAAGTAGTTTTAAAAAAATGGATGCTAGATGCTGTTTACTTTTAGATCAAAGCAATCATGTCTGAACATGGAGGTGAAATCTATATAGGGCGTGTTTGGTATCTATATCAGGATATAGGTATCAAATAATATATGGGTATGAGTATTTGATATGAAGATATGGGTATGAGTGATATTGAGGTATACGGATATGAGTGATATCTTTAATATATACTAATATTATGAGTATATCAGAATAATACTTTTGGTATCAATACGATATCAGATTGATATCAAATTTGATTTCTTTTGAAGATATCAAACACTAAATATCAATTTGATAGTCATTATCTGAATATACCAAACACATATATAGGTCTTTGATATCTGATACCATCTCCCGGTATCCTGATATTGATGCCAAACAGGCCCTAAAATATTTTAGTATATCAAAGATATCATTCGTACTCATAAGTCATATCTTTATATTTCATACCAATACTCTTATTCATCCCTGATATCTTTGATATTGATACCAAACGAGCCCTTATGTATCTTCCTTGTATCCAAACAAGAAAAACAGCTCACACTCTTCACCTCACTTGAAAACATTGGTATGACATTAACATTCCTTTCAATCTCATTCACTTGTTTTGTTGTTTGTTTGTATTTTGGTGTGAAACGGTATAGTTTGCTGCTGTTGCTGCTCTTTGCCTGCAATACGAAGCTGATTTCAGACCAAATATGAGCATAGTCGTGAAAGCCCTCCAGCCATTGCTAAACGCTCGTCCCGCCCCGCAGTCCTAAGCATCCTATTTGTGTATGCTCTTCCACGCTTTCATGGTCTTGCCCGTATGTGATTTTTGTTGTTCATATTCATGGATAAATTGCTTGTGTATGTATTTTCTATTGTGGGATGTAATGGTCTTAAAAATGGAATGAACTTTGACCTATTTGTTGAGGCATTTTGTGTAATTTATTGAGACGTTATCATAAATTGGAACCACTTGTTCCTTTTAATAAAGATCAATGGCCCATCCATCACACTTTCCAAATCATAGCTTATCCACATGTGCATATCGGGTTCAGTTAAATATAGCTTGGATCGGTTCGTCACGAGTTTGGTTTAGTCGGACTGGTCATTTTTTGGGTTAACTCTCGTCCTTCAGGTTTGTTAGGGGTCAACGGGTTCATGGTTGTTTTGTGTTGCGGGTCAAAGCAGGTTAAATCCATCGAACCTCGTTCATGGTTTGGGTTTTTTCAAGGTTCAAATGGATTGGGTCTTCGGCTAATGTGTTTTGAGTTCATGTGTCTTAATTTTTATTAAGTGGGTCGGATGTCTTTGGATTTCATTTAACATTGGCCAATTGTCGTTCCATGATCAAAGACTTAGTTGGATGCGGGATTTACTCCACGAGTAGCGGTACAGACATAGATGATATTACCACGACCTCTCTTTTCGTACCGCTATGGGTGCTTAACGGCAAGGCCTTGTTGAGAGTAGATGAGAAGGTTTGGCCCCGCGGTGGAGTGACTGTCGTGTAAGAAAGGATCAAAGGGACCACGTGAACCATAAGATGAAGGTAGCGATAGAATAGTAGACAAAGTCTGAAAAGGAAGGATCTTCTCAAATCCAATGCCTTCCTAGCCGTTGCAAACACTAAGTGAGAACGGTAAACAACGCACCGCACAAAGAATGTCGTTGCACGGGAGTTCCTTTTCGGGCGGTTGTAGTACAAACGGTCGCCTATAGGTGGTAGGTAGGTGGGCGGTACCGCTCGGATTGCGACGCGGCTTTGTACGAGGCTCTTATTGTAGAGCAAGCGAAGAAAACTACAAAGCGCATCGTGAGATGTGTTTGAATTTATTTTTATAACAGAGAAAAAGAGAACAGGAATTATATGATGGATGAACACGGTGATGAAAAGGGAGAGGACGGCGGCAATTTGAGAAAAAACGGGGAATGACATGGTGATGATATGGATCGGTAGATGGATAGATCATGGCAGAACCCTATAAAACAACTTAGAGCACCTTAGAAAAACAAAGGTCATAAAACACAATTAAGGATGATTATAGAACCCTTTTACTGCAATTTACACAACAGAGAAATGATGTCCTTAAAAAGCACACAAAGGAGGCTTGAGCACCAATTTAGCGATTCAAATTACCACAACACAAAACTATTCAAGATACATGGTCGAACGAGACTCGGCTTGCTCACTCTTCACAATAGAAGAAAAGTAACAACCTTGTTTAACGTCAAAATTGGTTCCAATTAAAGTTTCCTTCAATGAAGAAAAGTAAAACCTTGTTTAATCGTGTTTCGTAATGATAACTTTTGGGTTATATTTATAGACAAAGAGGTGGGTTGATATCCTTTCTAGATACGATCTCAACCATCAATCAAAGTTGACCAGTCATGGATAATATTTCATAATAAAAATTTATATAACATGATATTACATCTTCTATTTAACCTAATAATATATGATCAACAATTCCATAATTTAACCAATATGTCATATGGGTCACATGGAATGAAATCCGAATTCCCATAATTTCATACTTAGACTTTAAGTTATAATAAAGCGATCCGGAAAGAAAAGGAAAGGAAAAAAAAAAGAAAAAAAAAGAAGAAGAAGATAAAGAACAGAACCAAAATTTCGAATTATACCAATCCAACAATTTAGATAACACTGATTAGGAGATAATGATTAATGATTATAACAATGAAAGAATACTTGGCAGGAACATGTGCAGAAGAAAGCTCAAGTCTCATGTTGATTTTTTCTTGGAATGACCATGTGGATAACAAAGACTTTATGAAATCCAGTTGCCAATTTTAGACATTTCACATGGGAAGACAGCCGCATTACACTAATACACCACTTTATCATTATTTCATATCATAATCATTTGGTTGTCGTAAAGATTCCAACTTCAAACAAGAAAGCAAGAAACACAATATTATTCAAACAACAAAATATACAGGTGAAAATAACAAGTAACAGGTTTCGTTTTCTTTCTGCCTAACCATTTTCATCAACCAATATCCTATAGTATCTAGCAAATCTGTACAACAAGCAGGTTGATTTTGTGTTTTCATGTGAGCAACTATATATACTGATCAAAGAAGCCAATGTTGATGTCTGTTATCATGAGGTTGAGATTCATGCCTTGGTTTTGCTCTTTGATTTAACCTGTGAAGTTGAATATTCATCTTCATGAGTTTCTGAGCTTTCTGCATTACTTCTTCTGTGCCTTCCCTGGACATTTTTATACCATAACATGAATAACACAGCTGAGAGGCATTTTATAAGGATATTCCTCGGGTTTTTTAAGAATGTACCTCGCGAGGAATGGGATATTCCTCGGATTCCAGCATTCGGACAACTTGGCTCATAGTTGGCCTCTTCTCGGCATCAGGGTCTACGCACCTCAGCGCTGTCAAAAGAGCTCGCTTAAAGACTCGTGTTGAAGGCCGGGTCTCTATGTTGGGGTCTATCACCTCTTCAGAGCGTCGGTTTCCAACCATATTTTTCAGCCAATCCACCAAATTTACCTACAATATCATCATTTTTCAGAAATAGATAAAAACATAAACTAACCATTAGGGGTGTTCATACGAGCCGAACGAGCATTGACATGCTTAAGCTTGGCTCCCGAGCCTAAATTTTATACGAGCTTTAAAATATGTTCATAATCAGCTCGTTTAGAAAGTGAACAAGCTCAAGCCAAGCTTTTCACAAGTCAAGCCTGAGTAGCTCTATAGTGTTATTTTAGCCGAACGAAGAGCGTTGACATGCCGAAGCTTGGCTCGTTTATAAACGAGCCGAGACTAAATATGTTCGAAGCTCGGCTCGTTTATAAACGAGCCGGGAATGAACCAAGACTAAATGTGTTCGAAACCGCCTTGTTTATAAAGTGAACGAACTCGACCCGAGTTTTTTGACGAGCCAAGTCCGAGCAGCTCGGCTAAATTAATGCTCCTATAGTGTTATTTTAGCCGAACGAGACGAGTTTATAACCGAACTGAGTCTAAATTTTATACGAGCTTTAAATGTGTTCATATTCGGTTCGTTCAAAAAAAACGAGCTCAAGCCGAACTTTTGACAAGCTGAACGCAAGCCGAGTCCGAGTAGCTTGTCTAAAATTACAGCCCTACCAACCATGGATATAAAAAGATCTTGCAAACTTTAGGTACCTCGTTAGCAGGCCGACTATAATCCACAGGGTCCCTTCCAGTAATTGCTTCCAAGAGTAGAACACCAAAGCTATAAATATCACTTTTCTCATTCAGCAGGCCACTATTTGCATACTCTGGTGCCACATATCTACAAAAGGAAGACAATAATCAGACAAAAAACGCGATATTTCAATTATAGATGATGGCGAAACTATACTCACCCAAAGGTTCCCATAACTCTGGTTGTAATATGACTTTCCCCAGAACCCAACAATTTTGCAAGGCCAAAATCAGAAACCTTTGCATTGAACTCATCATCAATCAGTATGTTACTTGATTTGATATCCCGATGAACCACCTTAGGCTCAATGGCCTCGTGTAAGTAAGCAAGACTGTGGAACAAACTTCCAATCATCAAATTTTAACCAGAAAAAATAATCACATAATTTCAATGGTGATATAGTTCTGAGAGAGTTACGCTTTAGCAGTTCCGGTAAGAATCTTTATCCTAGCCTCCCATGTGAGATATCCATGATGCCTCATTGCACCATGAAGCCATTGCTCCAAGTTTCCATTGTTGACATACTCGTAAACAAGTAATCTATATGTATTTTTACAAACAAGTATAAGCAAATTATCATATTAGACAAAGTAATCAAGAAAGGCTTCATGATAAATACCTATGTGTTCCTTCTATGCAGTATCCCAGAAGCCGAACTAAATTTTTATGCCGGACATGACCAATAGCATCAACTTCTACTCTAAATTCCTTCTCTGCTTGTCCACTGCAACAAACATACCAAAACATAATATAAGCCACAAACTAAAAAAAAAACTCTTGAGAAAAATTCATAGCAAGTTAATTCATGAACATACACATTGTTAAGGATCCTCTTTACAGCAACAGGAGCACCATTAATCAACTGACCGCGGTAAACAACTCCATATCCACCTTCACCAATGATATTTTCTTTTGAAAATTTGTCTGTGGCAACGTCAAGATCTCTCAGTGTAAACCAGTGGCCCCACTCAAGGTGTGAGAACTCGGGCAGACCCGATAGAGGAGAAGGAACACTTGTTGACCGTGGAGAAGCCCCACAGACATCCTTTTCAACATATGTCAATGAATCAGTCTGGCTGTTTGTATCTCCATATTTTGTCTTCTCGGTCACTGGATGGACTAAGAGCTTATCTGAGTCTTTCTCACTGAATTTCTCCTGGAGGCTTTGAAGGACACCATTATGGTAATCATAGTCATCTTGACTAACTCGACTTACACTAATCTCCTTGATTTCCTTTGAAATTGTGGGGATTTGTGATATGGGTATACTGCCATTATACCTCCTAGACTTTTTCCGAGAGGTAAGATAGTAATAGAAGAGCACCAGAAGAATGATCACAATGAACCCACCAACAATGATCCCTATTAACTCCCACACCTTGACACCGGCTAGTGATTTCTTTGACAGAGCAGTACTTAGTGATGCCATGTTTTTTGAAAACAACTGTAAAGCCCAAAAATCATCATAAACATAAGAATACATGCAAAAATCCACAATATTCACCGGCTAGTGATTCCTTCACTTTTTACCATATTTGACAGTCCGATAGAACACAAAATCAGGTCCATGTTCTAAATCTAAAACAGTTTTTTAGTGATTGCATACATGGATCAACTGATTCAATGACTTCAAAGCAGCACAGCGGGAATATTGATTAATGGTAAATTACACTGAAAAAAGTAGGAGAAATCACAATTTAAGTCCTACTCATACACACATGCATCTTAGAAAGGAAATATTCCTCTATCTCTCAAAATAATTTCAGTAGAAGCATCAAGAACAATCAATATCACATTCAATAACTTCAAAGAACCAACCTGAAGAAGATCAATTAATATTAACTTTATGGAACATAAATAAAGTAGTTACAGAATACAGCAGAGGAATATGATACCTGTAAATTAATTAATTAAATGAGGAAAGCATCAAGAACAATGAATAACACATTCAATAACTTTAAAGTACCAAACTGAGAAAGATCAATCAATATTAACTTTATGAAATAAAAATAGAGGAATTACAGAATGCAGCTGAGGAATATCATACCTGTAAATTAATTAATTAATTGAGAAAAACAGCTTCGCCAACCACAATGCTAAGACGAAAAATCAAACTTGAGATCTCTAGCAGAGAAATGCTCCAAAACCCTCATATCAAAGCAAACCCAAATCATCCGACTTTGCTCATACCCATAAAACAAAAATGGGCAAATTTGATGGAATGGGTACTTGTAATTCCCACATAAAAAGCACAATTCAAATCTTTTTCACATACCCATGAGAAGAATTGTGAAAATTTGAAGAAATGGAGAAAAGGATAATTGCATAATAGGTCAAAATGTGGTGTATGATTATCACCCTCCTCAAAAGCGAACCCTAGATCACAAACTGAAGGGCTAAGAAAAAGTGCTGCTTCTAAGTTTATGAGGAACGAAAATAGCTGGAATATATGAATCGCCCCTGAGAAGCTAAGCAAAGGAAGGGAAAAATTAATATAAATTTGGGGAGTTGAAGGAGGTTTTTCAAAGGAATGTGATGAGGTGGAGCTGTTGCTTGCTTGTTATGTGATTAATAAGAAGGCATGGTGTAATCAGTGGTAGGTTGAAGAGAGAGAAGATTTGAACTGATGACCTCCTTTACCTTTGCAATGTTGAATGTAGATACAGATGATACAGTAAAGCAGAAGCGTGAAAACTAAAGGAAAGCGCTTTCTCACTCTCCTCCATTCCACAGTTACATATACGTTACGTTTCGTTTGGGTTGAATTATCATCAATTTGTATTAATTTGCAAAACGTAAGAATTTAGATCGAGTAGGTTAAAAATAATCTCGTTTGAACTTTTGGATTTAAATTTGTCATGTTTTAGGCAAATTAGTTTGAGTACGCGTGTCTTATACAATTTATTTTTAAAATTTATAGACAAAATAATTTAATTATAACCTAGAAATAAATATTTAAACTAAAAAAAATGATTAAGACAATCTATTAATCGTCAATCTTTTCGATTGACAACAACCTACAAATATCATATTTTGGATATATTTTGTATCTAGTAGATTAATTTGATTTGTAAAGTACACCCTTTAAGAATTAATTCAAATTATAATTTAAATAATTTTATGGTATTAATGTGGACTCGATCCATCAACTTAAACTATACTTAAAATGACATCTAATATAAATTACTTCATTTTTATTTTATATAATAGATGTGATTCCTCCATATCTTTAGTATTGATTGATACTCTTCTGATGTATTTCCCATAAGATATCTATGAATACATATCAGACTCGTAAGTCGTAATTTATGATTTCACCTAGTCTAAATGTATGAAGTTAGATCTATTTTAAAATAGATTTGATATAAACTAAATAAAACTACTTTACTTCAACAAAATAATAACCAAAAATTTTTATGTAATTTAAAACTAATTTTCTTGCGGGAAATTTGTACGGAAATCTATTGAAAATGAATTCAAGAGAACGAGGATAGAGCTAAATAATGTTAGCTCGTTTTCACCCTATTCTCACGAATTTAACATCTTATTTACATGACAAAAATTCTCCCGATAAATGGATAAATCCCTCCGTTGTCAAAGTAGCTAGCTCGTCTAACCCAATTCGAGGTTCAACATTTGCAACATGGCAATCGGCAAGTATAATAGAGATCGGTTCAAGAGGAGAAGGGATAATCCTCCCCCTTTGAGCTTTTAATTCATGTTTGAATATTACTAGGTTGGGGTTCAAAGTTAGGTGAAAAAACAATTATTGTATATCAAAAATATATATTTATATAGGTTGGTTGTAAAATGAGATTCTAGATCGATGAGAAAAAAAAAATGAAAAATCCATAAATATTTTAAACAAGTGGAGTATGTGGTAATATTTAGGAGTAATTTACTAAAAGTAGATTTTACTTATTTTGAAACTCAACCAAAATCTATACAATAAACTGGTGTCAAAAGTGTTTGAGAATGATATTCCGTCGCTTTTTATTAACTTCCTTTTTTTTTTTTTTCTTCTTGAAATGCTTAATTTTTAGAAATTTTGTATAAATTTATATAGACTCAAGATCTATAAAACCAACGTAAAGCATCCAAGTATAAAGCTATCTTCCAAGTAATACAAAACATGTTTCCCACCAAAGTCTTTTATAAATACCTTAGCCATCTCTCATATTGATTATTGAAAATTAGGTTGATCTTAGCTCATCGAGTCGATCGGTCTAGCTAAGAGCCGTATGGTCATAATTCGGAAAAAAAATTCAATTTGTGACGGGTATTAGGGTTTTAAAATTCACACAAAGAGTGGATATAAATCACACTTAGAAATAATTACATTACATTGTTATATGATAAATATTATGTAATAAGATTTAATTATAAATAATCTTATTATTAATAGTATATGATTTTGTAATATCCTAGGGCATCGGAATGTTGGCTAGTTTGGGCTGGATCCCATTTGTGTGGACTCTAAATCTTCTAATAGGGCATGAACAGTCAGTCATTATATCCCTAATCATAATTAACAAATTAAAATAATGAATGTAATCAAGAACAAAATTATTATTATTATTTTGGACAGCAGCTTTCTCTTTCAAGGGAAATTAGAAATCCTCTATCCACCTTCTTCCATGAAAGCGATTTTTAATCAGAAAGTCTTTCTAGAAGCAAAATTAGAAAAAGTCGACAAGGCAGAAGAGCCATGTGAGAGTAAACAATCGATTATAGTCAATGTAAAAGTTGAATTAAAGAAATAAAGTATTTGGTACAAATGGAAATGGTTTGATGAATCTTATGAAACAGACTGGTTGGGTTGGGTTTACGCTGGAAACCCTAAATCATCATTTGCTTCACGTTTTCATCTCATATATTAAGCTATGCTTTTATCCTCATCACACCTTCTCACGTCTACCTATACCTACCTTGACTTTTTTTTATACCAGAATACATCGGTGAAGGACTGAATTTTTGGTGTTCTTTTATCTTTTTAAAATGAGAAAGAAAAGTGTTAAAATTCAAGATAAATGAACCGTACAACAAGATCGTGTGTATACGAGCGTATATATGTTTAAGACCTAAGTCTGAAACATAAATCCATTAAAATTCAATCCTAAAGTCAATTGACAGTACAAATATAGTACACCGACCTTATATACTATGTTCGAAAAGACCCATTTTAAAAGTGAAAAGTTATTATGTTCAACGTAAAGTCATTTTAAATTCCAATGACCGTACCTATTATACACAAGTTATATTTCTTAAATACAATTTTCATTAAAAAATTTACTATTTTATTTATTTATTTTTTCCGAACGTTGAATAACTCACGGGTCATTCATTTTAAATTATTATTTTTATTTTAACCAATTAAAAATAATAATTTTTTAATTTATTTTTCATTTTAAAAGACCCCTATATTATTAACTCAAAGTAATTATCTAGGTATTGTCTTATATTTTATCTTAATGTATAATCTAAAATCAACAAAAAAATAATATAATGGTAAAAAAATTTAAAATAAATAAATCCACTAAATGGTAATTTATGATAATATACATATATATAAGGTTTATAAATTATTTATTATCTCTTAAAATTTTTAAATAAACTATAGTAAGATTAAATTTTTAGTCTTTTATATAAAATTAAAGCTTCTAAAAAAGTTTGATTGTGAAAAAACTTCTTTTATAGTATGTTTTATAGAGTTTTGTCATATTAGTCTTTTTTATTTTATTTATTTATTTTTGAAAAAGACATTCCTATTAATGATGAAATTGGCGGTCATTTTATTTATGAGTGGACTTGTATTGAAAATTAAGTGTTAAGTTCTTTTGACGTTTTTGGTTTTCTTGCGGCCGATGTTATTGAGATTCTCAAGAGTGTGCAACGGGTGTTGCACGGTAACATTATGTCTCCTAGGTCATCAAATGTTATTTTTAGGAGAATCGATTTTACATTTCAAAAAGGATTGACGGCACAACTTGTTTCTCGTCTCCCCGCTATCTCGATGTATGTTATGTCTAATATAAACAATAGGACAATGTACATGTGTTTGCTATGACTTGTTAAATGAGATTGAGTAAACCCTTATACAAATACATATGAATGCCCACTTATTGATAGGTGACTTAGGACTTGTTGGATAACACATAAGGACACTTAGGGCCTGTTTGGTATCCATATCTAGATATCAGATATGGGTATCGACATAAAAAAAAAACCCATACCTTTGTTTGGTATAAGAGTATATTGATATCAAATTGATATCTTGATATACTTCTAATACATAGTTTCTATTGTTTTGATATACTCCAAAAAATAGTGGTATCAAATATGCTCCCCCTCTTCTATTTTTTCTCTCCTAAAATATCAGATATCAATTTCACACTCATATCTTGATATTTCATATCCATATCTTTATCTTGATACCTATATCTTGATACCCATATCTTGATATATAGATATGAATATCAAACAGGCCCTTAAGGTGTTAAGTGAAACCCTAGTATGATTCCAACATAACCTAAGGTGCCCTAATATGTGGTGTGATCATTAGTAGTGTGCTATTATGGGAAACAAACGAAAGTTCGGGTAATGCATGTAATTTATATATATATATATATATATATATATATATATATATATATATATATATATATATATATATATATATGCTTATGTTATATGTTGCCGGCTTATGCCTTATGTTTTCTGGTTGGGCATGTTCTTCTAATTTGGGCATTGACTGGGCCTTGCCGATGTTCTTCTAGGTTGAGTTAAATGAAGACACGCTTGGACCACGTGTATTGTAGCTGCCTCTCTTCAACCCTAGGTACTTAAGCTTCCTTGAGGCGTCGAGGAGAGCTAATGCACTATTCAGCCAGCGACGCTAAAAAAACTCTTCAGAGAGAAGAAGAAAAGAGAGAAAAGTTGAGAGCGGGAGAGAGAGAGAGATCTTGTGTGATCTGCGAGGAAGAGAGATTACGAACATATGCTTCACTGGAAGCTTTGCATCATCTACCCTATGTCTCTTTATTGTTCTTGTTGTTTGTCATTTGTTTCTTGTTCTTATAGGTTTTGATCTTGTTTTACGAGTTTTGTGTAACCTATACAACTACGATTTATCTACCTAGTGAACTGGGCCAGATTTCCCCTCTAGAAATCCCGCAGAGTAGGGTTCTCCCAAATTGCGTCACCAAATTCTTTGTGTTCGGTTTTAAAATTTGTGTTTGAGTAAGACCACTCTAGATCTGTCAAAGTGTTTGAGTAAAACCTTTTGGATTTAGTTTTATCAATTTGGTATCAGAGCTTTCTGGAACTTTTGAGATCTCAAGAATCCTAAGGCTTAAACCCTATATCAAGTTATCAGACCCTCTTGGAGTTATTAAGCAAAGATCATGTTTACACTTCCGCTTCTGATTCTTGCTTTTGACTTAAAAACAACTTTAAAAGGAAATTTAAGCTTCTTGCTTTTAAATCCTTTCTTCTTGTTCCTCAGGTTGAGACACTCGAGTGTTCTTAGCTTCCCTGAGATAATAAAGAAAGTATCTGACATCTAGGATCTTGTTCTCGTGAGCAAGGGACTATGTAAAAGAACACAGTCCGGATAAGGCCATTTGACGGCACTCTAGATTTTGCAGTCTGGCAACTGAAGTTGAAGGCTATATTGATAAGGAAAAATGTTGGAACACAATCCAAGGAAAGATCCCACTAATACATCACCTCACATGAAGATGGAGCTAGAGGAGCAAGCTCACTTTGAGATCTTTATAAGGCTATCTGATGATGTGGCTCGACAGGTTGTAAGTATCACTAATCCAGCTCTGTTATGGAAGAAATTAGAAGATTTATACCTTAAGAAATCCTTGCCTAGTCGTATCTTCTTGCTTTGTAGATTATTTAATTTTATAATGGATGTTCATATTACTCTACAAGATAATCTAGACATTTCCTTGAAATTAACTAAGGATTTAGAGATATACATTGATAAGATATCTTATGATCATGCTACTATTTTTTTGTTGAACTCTTTGCCTAGCCAATTTGATAACTTTAAAGATGTAATTCAATATAGTCAAGTTGAGATATCTAAAGACAAAATCCTTGAATCCATTGTACAGAAAAATAAAATCATTGGCATACTTCCCTGTATGCTCAACAATAGTGACAATGTAGTTCCATGCATCTTCTTCATTCGTCCTTGTGAATCCATGGGAATTGACGGTGTCAACCATACTTCTAGTGGTATCATTCAATCCACTATAGAAATATTCAAGAAGTGCACCTTTCCCCAAGATTAAGCCATGGTGGGGGCATGAATGCGACAATTCATTAAACCTTTCTCATGCGGTGTGGATATTCTCTCCATCCACCATATCAAAGTGTGATACCGTCTTCATAATCTCATCAATCTTGTGGTGAGGAAATTAATTGTTCAAGAAAGCAGTCGTCAATTGTTCCCAAGTGGTGAACGTACCTACTGGGTAATTTTGCAACCAATTTGCACCTTTTCTTGTCAAAGAGAAAATAAAAGCCCACATTCTCAAGCTCATCCTTGCATCTACCGTTTGAGGGGGATGACGAGCTCTTTGTCATGAGTGCATCCTTGCATCTACCGTTTGAGGGGGATGACGAGCTCTTTCAGCTTCAAGTAAGGCGTTGAGCCTTGTGATTTCAACTTTCATATCAGCAACACATAGTTGGTTGTTGTTTCCTTCTATGGCAACATCAGCTTTCTTGGTGGATTTTTATTTTCGAATGGTGCGTTCAAGCTCGTTGTCTATGGGTACAAGTTTTCTTGAGTCACGAATTGTGCGCATCCAACAAACCAACTTGAGGATTAAAAGCAAAAATCACGAAATTTTAGCAACAAAAATGTTTTAAACAGTCAAAAAAAAAATCGTTGAATTTCGCCCGTCAGTTACGGTCAAGTGTTACGAGCCGTTACGGGTTATGACGGCCGTAAGAGTAGCCATAACAAAACATTGTTGCCCTCGGAAAAAAAACAAAAACGCTTTTTTCAAATAGAAAACTCGGCAAAAACACGAAAATAAAAATAACTAAAAAATAAAGTTAACTAAATCTATCAACAATTCCTGGCAACGGCCCCAAAAACTTGATTGTGTAAGTTTTACCGTAATAACACTATATCCCCGTAAGGGTACGGGATCACTTATATTACAACGGGTTATCGAACTCAAGGACTATGTCTGATTTAGAAAACAACAAAATTTTATTATTTTAAGTAAAAAGGAAGCGATAAAGAAAACAAAATAAAACAATTTTGGATTGTGGACAATTATAAGAAAGAATGATCTAAGGAAGTAGAGATTTCACACTATAATGATTTAAAGGCATTGATGCATATATAATGTTATGAACATTGATAATCGGTAAAACAAGTAACCATCTAAGTGACTTTGACATAGACAAATCAAGACAGTGTTTTCCAACTCACGTAGCTATATACAATGGTTTGACGAGTATAGGAAAATCCATGCGCATTTAGAAACCCGGAAAAGACCAAGAAAACCTTCACGGTTAAGTCCTTCAATTTAAAAGGTACACAGACCGGTAAAATCTACGATGATTAAGATTCCCTTAGGCTTTGATCGACTAGTATTCTCATCGCAAATTTTTTTAAAAATATTTCCAATAAAACAAATTTGTTTGGCTCTTCACATTTTTTTATCTAAACAAATAAAAACGTCACTCCGGATTAATGAAGGTAATTAAAAGGTAGAATTAAGCCCTTTGAAAAGAAGGATTATCAATTATTTCAATTCATAAGTGTATATGTGATAGCATGTTTTTATGCTATCTTTTGTAGAGTTGGTTTCATGTATTTTTAGTAGAATTGCATGGGTTTAGGTATTTACTTCTTTGCTAGAGCTTATTTGCATCAAATAATGTCTACTTTCGTTTGTCTCTTGTGCTTAGGTGATTTTAGGTCAAAATGGAGCATAAGTGGACATCTAATGACTCAAGGAAACAACCCTCTCCTCATCAAAGCTGGAAGCAAAGAGAAGCCCCGAATCATTAAAGTAAAAGAAGGAATGGCTAAAGATCATTAGGAGATGCAAGTCCAGAAGGCCGAGTTGCATGTGTAACCCTACTGAAGGCTCCCCTTCAATCACACTAAGAAGGAGGAATCGACTCGGGCCTGAATACTTAGGCTCTCCCAAGAAGAAGACATCGAGCCAAGGCGGAAGACGTGTCAAGCGTCGCTCAAGTAGCGGACGAGTCAGACGACCCACTCGACTCAAGAAGACAACAATGTCACCGACTTACTTTTCAACGTGAGTCGAGTCACTTCAGGGTCGACTCGATCGATGTGTTATGCCATTGTAACCAACTCACCACATGACGACGGTTACAAGGGTCTTGGTGCTGATGTTAGCAATCCATGCCACATCTTGGCAGCGATCCGTGCCAATTTCCTCTTATTTTAGCCTATTTAAAGAGGCTTAGCTGCATTGTAAAAGATACCCATTTACTACTCCAAAAATCTTTCTAGTTTTCTCTCATTTTCGAAGCCGAGTCTCCTTAGTTTAGGGCCGAGTTAGTCCAAGTTTTGTCCGAGTTGTAAGAGTTTGTGCCAAGTTGTGGCTGCATTGTGTCGAGTACAAGCTGGATCTATTGCGACTTTTCCATAATTGTTCCATAATTGTTTGGTAATTCAATTCTCTCTTAGTTATTTTGATCATCTCTCTCGATTCTATGGATTCCACGATTGCTTGTTCGATTGTTTTGTTTGCATCATCACTCGACATGAGTGAGTAGTTCTATACTAGGGATTGAGGTGAAAATCTCAATCCAAAACTATGTAATATTTGTATCGTTATAATGCCAAGAATTTATTTGAGTATCAAATCATGATAATAAGCATATAGGAGGTTAAAAACTGATTAGAACACTACGATTCATATTTAAGCTAATATGAAAGTCGGATGCTGAGCCTAGCTTAGATTTTTTTCTTTATGCACTTTGTTTATTTCTTAAACATGATCTTATGTGTTGTTAATTGGCCGACTAGTATGAATGAGACTCATAAGTAATTTCATATTCTAGTGATGCATTTGTAGACGCCTATATTGCTAGGATTAGTACTTCAATTATTCCAATAGCAAACACCATGTGAGGAATTATTGATTGCTAATTTGTGAAGTGTAAGTCCACTCTAGATCCTTATGATTTATGAAAGTCAATAACAAATACCATGTGAGGCTCGATTACTTTGTATGGATCACTATTTTGGGACCGTAGTTAACTAGCATTTTACCAATAACAAACACCATGTGAGGTAATATGTTGGCTTCACTAGCATGATTAGATTTTGTATTCACTTATCCATGCAAACAATTGTTTAGTCATCATTTATTTGAGCACTTGAGCAAATAGTTCTCCCTCGATCTATGGCATTATAATGTGTATAAATATTGCATTAGCAAGGATTGGGAGAATTAATCCCAACCCCTAGTCGTTTCTCATACTTCTTTCACCTTTAACATTCCTCTGTTTTTTACTCGATCTGAGTTAAAAGCTATAGGAAACTCACCCGGTCGAAGTTGTCAGGGTAACTCGATTGAAGTTACCCACGGGACTCGACTGAGGTCACTTATCCAAACCACTCATGAAGTCTCTTAAGTCGACCACTTGGTCGCATCTTTTTGTTTTATTTTACAATACTTGCATTTTCTTATAAAGCTTCTTACAGTAAGGGGAGTATAACATAGTCCTCAGGGAGACGACTTGTGGCCGGGGGCTATATATTTACAGTGACGCGACCTTCCTTGTTGGGGGTTATATGGTGTTCATCTAGTGAGTACACTTGCTATACATGTGTATTGACTAGTTGAACCGGCCATCACACAACAATATGCAATCAATAAAATTAAAGCATTATAGGGTTCATCTCAATCTTTCGATCAAGGAAGAAGACTATCCAAACATCCTGAGATATAAAGTAAAAACAATTTATTTAAACATGAAAGAGTATAACTCACAAAGTTTGGTTCTAGGATGAACCTTACAAAGCAACTCTAACTACTAACAACTACTAGAAAATAAGGGAGAGATGAGAAGGATAAGAGAGATGATTGGATTGTTGGATCCGGGATAATTCTAAATCTAATCCCGACACGTGCTTATATAGGGGGATCTGGCATCTAGGGTTACACAAACTTACAAAAACTTCCTAGTAAAAATTGAAAAATCAAAGCTTGCGCCGCAGACGAAAATCTTGTCGTTACGTTCACCCTTACGGGCAGTTACAACTGTAACCGGCCGTAACCCGCCGTAAGGTCTTCTTTTGGGCTGAGCTTTTGATGCTGAAATATCGTCCCAAACGGTCAGGGTTACGGTCAGGGTCACGGCCATAACATGGTCGTAACAACTTTACGGCAACTTAGTAAAATTGACTTTTAGACTGCTCTGGTTGGAACTACGTGACTCATGAGTACTAATTTTGAAGCTCTTTCAAAGATCTAAAACTTTTCAGTTGACATGATTGTCCAACTCCAAAGGACCTTGAATACCTGAAATACAAAATACACCAAGGTATACCCCGGCATACAAAAAATATGAGTTTTTCATATAAAAAAACGTACGTGGGTGGAAAAGTAGATATAAAATGCACGAAAACATAAAAAAAAAATTAATACTTTTAACAGTCAGTTAGTGTAAAGTTTTGCTAGTTTATTTTTATTTAAAAGGAGTTGACATTTAAATGAACTTTATCTTACTTAATCTTAACTCTTGAAATTTATTCCACGAGAACTTTGTGTTGTTCATTCTTGTGAAAATAACTAAAAAGTTATCTTTTTAAAAGTATATCTAATAAGAAGAAAAGATGGTGTTTATTTACTGTTTAACAGTAAGGTGTGAGAAACTACTTACTATCAGCTAACAAGATCATAAGAATTGTTCATTAACTTTTCACCATTAATCAACTATAAACTGAAACTTAAGACTTAAAAGCGAACAATTTATCTCCCTAGAAAATGAAAAGGTCGAGAAATATCCATCCTTCATCATAATTAAAGTAGATGATAATTTTCAAGCTAGATTTAATGAAATTTGTTGTTGTTATATCACAAAGAGGGTAACCTGTCAAGAGTTTTGGTTTTAATGAAGTCACGTTGAGGCTCGTTTGGTATCGCTAGGAATTATTTTCGGTAACGGAATGATTCCGAATCAATAAAAAACTATGTTTGTTTAGAGGTTTTTTTACACATAAAATTAACCTAATCAATTCTATTTTCATTCCTTTACCTTAACCGATTATATTTCGTTTCCATTTCATCACTCCAACCAAACGGACACTAAGTCTAATAATATAATGGACTTCTCTTTGGTGCTGATGTTGGCTAAGATTAGTGAATTTGATTTGTCTAATCAAGTACCTAAATGGCAACACGCTTCATTCAACTCATGTTCTTCAAATTCTTGGTTGTCATCCTTAACTTTATTTACATCATTTTATATTTAAAATTTGATGGTGTTAGTAGTTTGGTACCGTAGTAATAAGTTTATGACTAGGTCTAGCTATACTCCACTCAATTCATACTTCACTATTTTGAAAAATAGAATATTTACAGTGAGATTCAAAAGACAAATAACAATTAAAATTGAACTTACAGCAAGGAAATTTCTCGTTGAAATCAATCTATTAAATTTGAACCGGTGCATTGGTAGTTTAGTACACCTAGTGCATCCGGTCCAGACCAAACCTGAACCGTAGATCGAACCGTTATGTTCCGGTTCGAACCGAAATAATTAAAACATATTTAAAAAATATATATATTTATAAAAATTGAAAAAATATTCAATTTTTTTATTAAATATGTACAATATGATTTTTTTTTAAATATATAAATTTA
Source organism: Fagopyrum tataricum (assembly GCA_002319775.1). Taxonomy (NCBI): domain Eukaryota; kingdom Viridiplantae; phylum Streptophyta; class Magnoliopsida; order Caryophyllales; family Polygonaceae; genus Fagopyrum; species Fagopyrum tataricum. The sequence goes on from CM008285.1 coordinate 37,798,601, forward strand.
AACTAATAAAAAATTTTAAAAATTAAATTTTAATTCGGACCTGACCGAAATTTCTAAAAATGGGTCCAATTTTTCGGTTTGGGTCAGTATTAAACATCCCTAGGTACACTTGGTCCATGTCATGCGTACTGGATTAAAATTAATGATATCACACCATTTAATAAATTAGACATCGTGTGGGTCTCTCACACGTTTTGCCTCTAATTTTGTAGTTTCAGCAATAAAAAAGTGGTCATCATCATTGTGTCCTTTACAAGTAGTTAAAACATGCATGCATAATGCTTTACAATAAAAATATATTCATAATGGAGTCGTACATATTAGGTTTTATGGCTAGATAATTAAATGAAAGTAATTGAATCGGATTTTGTATCAGCAACAAGACTTACGAGCGATGAGGATTTTTTAAAATATATAGATTTAAATTAATAAAATATAATTAAATAATTAAATTTTGATCCGATCCGATCTTTTTCGATATGGACCGAAACCGAACCAGAATTTCCAATAACCTAGACCGGAGATCGGCCCGGTTTTTCAGTGCGGGTCAGTATTGCAAAACTCTAATGAGTAATTCAATGAGAACATTTAGTCATCTTCGATTCATTTAAGTGTTATCATTTAATTTGGTTGAGCGTTGAAGATATGTTTTAAGGTTGGCTAGTTTAGTAGGATGGGACAATTATAGTCCAAGCCCACCATCAAATGTCTTAAAACCGACAAGCTCAATAAGTGATTCAAGAGATCAAAGCACTCTACTACTATGTAAAATTCCGATATGTCAAAGATCATGTGGGTTCCACACATTTATAGGAACACATCATGCACATTAAGACCGATGTCCAACAAATAAGCCTACATCTGTACATCATAGAACCAATTGACGATAAAAAGTATCTCACTGACATTATATACAAGGTCCGTTTTCGCTTTATTGTCGAGGTAAAAACATTCCTCCACAATTCTCTTATAAGTTTACTTGGTATTTTTGAATGTTTTTTTTTTAATTTTTGAAGTATTAATTTATTATAAAATTTTATAAAAAGTATTTGCAAAATAATGACTAATTTTATGTATGTATAATTTCTATGATAAACAGGATATATTTTAGTAAAACTTATAATAGTATTTGCACATCGAGGTAAAAACATTCATCGCCACAATTTTCTTATAAGTTTACTTGGTATTTTTTGGAAGTAGTGTTTAGGAGGATCGAATTTGCTATTCAAAAAGAGTTGACGGTACAAATTATTGTCTGCCTAACTTCTAACTCGATGTAATAATTTTTTTATATGTTGAAATATACATAGTAAATTAGACCTTAGTAAAAAAAATTGAATTTTATTTTAAATTTTTTTAAGCATTAATTTATTATAAACTTTTTTAATAAGTATTTGCAAGATAATGACTAATTGTATGTATGTATGTATAATTTCTATGATAAACAGGATATATTTTAGTAAAACTTATAATAGAAAAGAATACTAACATAAATAAATTAAAATTATTTTTAGAAATATTAAATTTGAATAATTTGTATTATTTATATATCACTATTACTTCATATTCTAAATAATTAATCAAATATACAAAAAAACAACCAAAATACTAAAGATAATCGAGACTAGTTTACTGGATATCTCAACTAATCTAGTTTTTTCTAGACTTTGGAATTTTTTTTGTAAAATTTATCATCGAGTTTACATATTTTGTTTACGTACCAAAAACATGATTCACGAACCACCCTGTCTGATAGCGTTACACCTTATTTAAACAACTTCAAGAGTTCAAGTAGCTTAACAAGAAAACAAGACAAGTATATATGTACGAGTCTATTTATATAGCTTATTATTGATATAATGTGGTCAAAATAATAATTCTAAATTTAAAATGGAGGTTTTTGTTTCAAAACCAAACGTATCACGAGGGTACCGTTGTCGGGATTGATGGTGTTAACAACACAAGAGTACCGTTGTTGGGATTGATGGTGTCAAGTTTGTTGAAGATGACATCTTCTTTGTCGATGACCACTTTTTCCTTGTCCTCTTCAAATAAATCATCATACAACGGGTTTGACAAAATGAATTGGAAGTACCGGGGCGCAATCTTCAATGATAACGTCGTCTTCTTATTCTTCGTCTTTGCCAACGGCATATAATAGATCGACAACCAACTCATAATTAGGTTGTAGCACCGCTTGGGGTTCTTCGTGATGAGCGGCCGTTGTGAGGGCAAGAATTTGTGCCTTCACAATTTCTATCTCGTGCCTTAGAGCATCATTTGTTGCCTTGAGCACAACATAGTCATCTTTGGGACAAGCACGCCGGCGGGGAGCAATCTTGTCAACTTGCTCATAATTGGCACACCGTTTTTGGGTAATATAGGTATCCTCGTAATAAGCTTGTCGTTGTCGGTGAGGATATCGTCGTTGTCGGTTGATGGTATAAATCGGCCTTGGTGGGTCCAGAGTCTTAGGCTTTGGTGGATATGGGGGGCAGTCATTCCTCATCCTCATCATAAGAATCATCTTCATCAAAGAACATGATGAATTATGAAGAACAGGTTGAAGAACTCTTGAAGAACGATGATGAATTCTTGAAGAACTTTAAAGAACACTGAAGAACTCAAGAGAAAAAAAGTAAAGAAACTTAGCTTCGATCCTTTGCTCTGACACCAATTTGATGCGTCCTTGGATACGTTGAAGAACGAACTCCGGATCTAGATCAAGCTAGAGCTTCGACTACTCTTTGTTGATGTGCAAGTGGGACTTAGATATAACTTTGGTAGGCGGAAGCGATTTGAGATGGATGTGAAAGCGAGGGTTTGATTTGATCTAGGTAGATTGAGCAAACATTGTAGTGGATTGGAGGGTTGATTCTGTAGAAGAATCTTCTAATGTGATTTCTTGAATCTAAGACTTTGATCCAAGGAAGAATTTTGACGGGATTGAAGAGGAAGTGATGCCCAAAATCAAGAGAGAAATTTCCTTCGATTATACTTGATTAAATGAACATGCTTTACAAGTGAGGTCAAACATCCCTTATATAGTGAATGAGAGCCAAACCAAAAGTCGGAAATTAAATGACAGAAATAAATGGCAGAAAATAAAGTCAGGGCTAACTCCCGAATTGAATGGTCGGAATTTAACTCCCAGAATTAAGTTCCGGAGTTAAAGTTTCGAAAATAAAAAGTTTATTATTTAAAAATACAAAAATAGGGAAATATATTAAAAACGGACAAAGCTTCATGACATGACCAGACATGCCGCTTGCCGGGTCGTCTTAGCCGGATACACGGATGACATCGGCATCCGGGGATATGTCACTCAATTAAGCATACTTTGAGAATAGCTACTTCAAGATGGGTCACATCCTATGAAGTTTAATTTTTAGGTCTTACTAATGTATCAAAGCTAACATTGTGTTACGAGTAAATTTGGTTTGAATGTCAAAAGTTTAAACAGGGAGATTGTAACACCTCATATTTGAGTGGTACCTCGGGTCTTACAATCTTATATATATTATAGGAGTAGCACTCCTTGCCACGTGTCACGCAGAAAAATGCTAATTGTCACGTGTCATTTTAGCATTTAACCACAACCCACCAAAATATTAATTAAGTTTATTCATTAAAAAATTATTTAACGAAATATTAAAATCAAATCTTAATTAAATCCATCTCAATTAAAATCTTAATTAAATCCACACTAAATTTTAGGACTTCCATCCTTCCAATTACCTTTTTTGTTACCTGATATATGTATAACTAATTAGAATCACATCTATAACAAATTTTAACAGTACAAAAAAAGAGAAAAGAAATCTACTAAGATATTCAACAACCGTATTAGTATTAATTAGTTTTGATTATTGATTGTGTTATTTCTTAAATTAATTTATATATAACAAGTAATTTAACACCATATGCAACCAATGTACTATTTCTATTAACATATGAATCAATATAATAAGGGGAGAAAAATCAAAATATAAATTATTATATGGTTGGATATTTTATTAATGTATTATATAATATTATATGTAAAGTGTACAAATATTTATTGCTTATTATCTACTCTATCTAATGAAAAAAAAATAGTTTATATATAATCCCTTAAAGAAATATAATAACAAATAATATCTTTATCAAAATCCAGTGCAAGGCGCGCACAGGTAATACACTAGTTGTAACAAAAGTTTTTCCCCGTATATCTGAGTTGAACTTAAAAGACATTTGATTTTTTTTTGCATAATACGTTTTTTAATCAAATTATATTATTAATTTATTTATGTATAATGCGTGATTATTATTATTTTAGAAAATGTTTGCATAGGAGCATACACTAGACTTGTTAAAACCTAAAAGCACCCTAATTTAGAAAAATAAAAACAAAAAAAAATGTTATTAATAAATTATATGTTTAAGTAATAGAATCTATCAAACCTAATTATATAAAAATATTAAGTAAATTGTATAAAGGTACGAACTGCCAAAAACTATAGATATTTAATTTGTCAGTTTACTATTATTTATCATCTAGAAAAAAAGTGATCATGACTTTAAGTTGAGTAGATAAAATATTGAAAATGAAAAGATTGTCGATCATATCATAAATCTCTACCGTTGTGAATTGTGATTAGGTGGAAATATTATTTTTATTATATATCGATCATGTGTTATATATATATCATCCGATGCAATAATGATTTTGTAGGATCGTGATTAGGTCTCTGTATTAATATAAAACCACAAACGTATGAATCGATGTTAACAAACTAACCAATTCGACTTTTGAATGGACTTGCTATCTAATTACTCGTCGGTGCTTCTAAATGCATTTTATTCCTCACCAATTTGTCAACCCAAATATAAAGAATACCAACATATAAATCATGAAAATATATTATTTTTATTCATAATTAATTTTCTGATCGGACTTATATTTCATACTAATATATAGTATAAAATTAGTGGCAGAACTAAAAAAAAATTTTAGAGGGTTGGTATTATTTTTAAAATGAAATTGACGTATACTTTTAAATATTAATTTTAAATTTACCTATGACTAATATATTTTATGTTAAAATGAAATTAATCTTAATTAAATAATAAACATTTATGAACAAGGAAAGAAAGCATTCTTTTATATATTCATCTCTTAGTATGGACCGGTTTAAGTGCATAAAAAGTCCACTTATCGGTTTGTGAAATCCAAAAAATACTAACATGTAAAATTTAATATTATAAAATTTGACAAAAAGATACTTTAAGGATTGAAATGTGTGATTTTTTCTTCTCCTCTCGTCGAGGCAAACTAATAAATTATAGGGGATGAGCTACTTTATTTTAATTTTATTTTTTTTTAGAAAGGAGGGTATGTACATCCGACACATCTGAACGCGCTTTTATAATTTGAAAAGAAGGTTAAGTAGTAATCACATGGGATAGTCCGACCCCTTATATCATCAAGTAAAAGATCCACTACACCCTCCGACGGGTTACATAATACATTCAATCAAATAAGAAGCTTCAAAGTTTTGGCACCTACGTACCTGATTAGCAAGCGGATGGTGAGAGGGAATGTTCCGCTTAAGGTGCTTCATAACCAGTTGAGAAATTGTTTCAAAGATTACCGACCGGTAGCCAAGATTTCAAGCAATCTTAAGACCATGTGTCAATCCCCATAGCTCCGCCATAGGGACGGAACATATTCCTAGATTCACCCCAAACGCACTCAACCACACACCTACATTGTTCTTGATCACACATACTATAAAGGTAAAACAACACTTTTCTTGGAGCCATATGTATTGATCTTAACCACATTAGAAGGAGGAGGCTCCCTCACAACTTGTAAAACACTTCTCAGTCTCTACTTTTTACGGTTATCATTTTTAAGCCAAGTCTTGATATATTCTTATGTTCTCTCTTTGGTGGCCCGATGTTTATCTCCCACTTCAAGTTGATTATTGAAAATTTTCTTGTTTCTCCATTTCTAGGTCCACCACATACCCACTGCAAAAGTCTCACTCCACACGCAGTCATTATCAAAGTAATGAGTAGAAAGAATGTTACCTCGAATCCAGGATGATAATGGGATGTCGTAGAAGTTATCCATGGTCTGCTTTTAGTACGAGAGAAATCTCTGAACAACCACATCTTTTGTTGAAGTGAATAATTGTAAATTGCAATGTTTTTCCAAAATCTACAAACAATCTATCATTTGCAAAACCTTTTTACTTTTTCTTTCATTCTGTCAATTTCTGATATCAGAATCCCCCTGGTTATGTTTGGTAATTTAATTTACGTGATAATTTAACGTTTTGGTCTCCCTTGGATTCGACCCTTACTTGCTTGCTACACTCGGTTTAGTAAGTACGTTTAGGATAAAACATTTGGTTAGGGACACGGTGACTTTACGCCTACCAGAGATCTACTGGTTGCTTTATGTAATTGTAGACATTCCAGGCATTTGCAGACTACAAACGATATACATGTAGCAAAATAGCCTCATACACACTAAGGATCTCCTTGCGTTCAAAGAAGTCAACGTCAAGACGAAAAATGATCAAGGCCCGAGATTGAAATGAAGAACACCAAGAAGCGTGCAAAAGCGGTCGACGAGTAGTAGGGTCGAGTGGTCGACCTCATGTTGAACTGTTAAAGTCATGGATCAAGTTTTGGATCAGACCCATCATTGTGGCCTAGTAAGGTCGACCGAACCTATGGGTAGACACACCCACTTCGATGTCAGTTAGTCTTCCCACGTGACAATCGGACGAAGTTGTCTCCCGCATAACTATGACTTACATGGAATTTGTGGAATTGTAAGTTGATTCCTATGTGCATGTTGTGGTGATATGAACTTTGGAATTGTTTTTATCTTTTGATACTTATTCTCCACTTTCTTCCTTTGAATTACTTGGTTTTGAATCACATAAAGATCCAAACTTTCATCGTTCTTTCTTCATTACTCTTTTACGTGATTTTTTAGGTGGTCATTCGTAACCCTCTAGTAAGGTCGACCGATATTACTGAGGCTTTTCACACCTTTTGCTTCGATTTCGTCTTTGGTTTTTTGATTAATTATTTTATGGTTTTATTTCTTGTTAAACTCGGTTGAGAGTATTGATGGCCGGTCAACCCTACTTAATCTCTTTTTTCTTAGGACATTCGTTCTTTCAATGATCTTTCTCCTTACAGTAGTTGCAGACGTCATTTGGATTAAGACCTTTTGAAGAAGACGACTTATTGTCTTTTATCCCTGATTTTTCTTGTCCCTTGCCTCCGCTTGTATATAGACCATATGTCTTACCATCCCTACCTACACCACTTTCATTCACCTTATGATGTAGTTCTCTTGTATGAAGGGCAAACTTGACGTCTTCCAGAGTAATAATTTCTTTTCCAACAACAAATGCCTGAACAAAGTTTTCATATGATGACGGTAAAGATACCAACATAATCAACGCAACATCCTCATCCTCAATCTTAACATCAATATTACACAAATCTAGAATAATTGTGTTCAATTGATCTAAGTGCTCACGAAGTTGCGTACCTTCCTACATTCGTAGTGATGCAGGAGCATCTCAAGACCTAGCCCGAATGGAGATCATGATCATTAAAGCTATGAGACATGGAGTGTTGATCATTCTAATGAGAAAGAGAGGAAGGATTAAAGACATTCCTCAACTTGAAAAGGAGATCATTCATGGAATAATTGCAAAGACTATTTCCGGAAGTGCAATGAAGACTATTGATTGGAGATGGAAGATATCAAGATTGATATCGTATGAAGGAAGACATATTGATTGGAGATGGAAGATATCAAGATTGATCTCGTATGAAGGAAGACGCAACCGTACACGTCCATGCATGAGGAGCACATATGCATGGGCAAGGAGAAGACGTCATAGAGAGCTCGTTGGACCAAGAGAAGACTTGCATGGAAGCTACGTCGCTCACGTGCATGTGTGATCACCTATGCATGGGCAAGGAGGAGGATTCGACATCAAGAAGCACGTAGTTGCGTGTGGAGCATAAAGATGGACATTTTTTATCAACTAATTTGGGCCTAATTTATTGGTTAGATTTGGCTTTAATTAGATATATTATTTTAGCCCATAATGTACTCTCTTTATTATTGGGCTTGTTTTAATTGTTTTGTTTATGCCTTTTAGCTAGGTTAGATTTTCCATCTTCAGATATGATCATATCTTTTTAAGATTTGATCTTATCTTTACTTTGTTTGGGCTCTAGATTACCCAATAGATTAGATCTTATCTTGTGTAAACCCTAGGAGGAAGTCCAACCTGCCTATATAAGGCATTCAGGTGCACATTTTATCCTCAACTCATTTTATAAACACAAAACTTTGTATACTGTCAGTATTTATTTATCTCTCGTGAAATCGGGAACGATAGGTGAAATCCTATTCAACTAGAGTGAGTGGATTCTCGTTCATCTAACAACTTGAACTGTTTTGAGTTTTGTCACTTGGATTGGCAAGTTGGTGTTCTCAATCAACTTCAGGCACCTTCTCGTGCTTAGGGAACTATCGCTTCCCTTTATGTGAGATTATAGCGGAAGGGCTTCTTCAATCATTCCGAGATGTGTGTTAGGGTCATAGTTTCCCTAGTGTGCTCTTGGCTGCTTCAAGGGTTCGACCAGATCTATCCCTCTACCGATCCTTAACCATCACCAGGATCATCACCCATCATCCCAACGTTTTATTTCCCATCCTTCATGTCCTTTTCACCTTTCTTGCATACGAAGTCTCGGTGTCGAAAGATCGAGCAATCTCACGGCTAACCTTGTATCACGCAGGTTGGACAAATGTTGCTTCAGAAGAAACTTGTTGGTAAGAGAATTTTTCATGTAGAGGCTCACCAACTTCAACAACAATTTGGTTGCGGTATCTTGATCCGAAACCTCACATAAGACATCATCTGCGAGACACAGCATGATGATCGAATACGCCTCATCCTCCTTAGTGTGAATCTCAGCAGGATCACCTTTTTCCTTATCGGATTCCTTCCTTGACAACGGCCCCAATAAGCCATGTTGTTTCAACAACGATCACATCTTGATTTGTCACAAACTGAAATTGTTCCTCCTTGTGAACTTGTCGATCATCATGTTTAAAGAAGATATATTTCTCCCAAATAAAAGAAAACCAAAGAACCCAAAGTTCTGATACTAGTTTGTTGTGCGGAATCACTGAGAAAGAATAGAATTCAACAAACAAGAAAGACAACACACACATGCTTATAGTGGTTCACCCAATAAAAGCTACATTCACTTTGTAGAGAGAATTTATTGAGGAATTTCAGATTATATATGAGAGGATAAAGAGATGATAACTAGATTATTCCACATTTTTCAAATGATCAGATGATCAAAGACTAAGGGACCCTACAAAATATATATATATATATATATATATATATATATATATATATATATATATATATATATATATATATATATATATTCAACACCTTTAGACAAATTGAATCTTTTTATTTTTTACTCATCACAAGAATACAATCACCAAGAGACTTTGTTATATTGCTTATAACTCGTTCATGTTTTATTGTACATCTAAATGAATGAACAATGATACAAATTAATAATTAGGGATGCACAATCACAATACACGATCGTGACCAAAAAAACGATCACGATCGTGCAATGTGATCATGCACCTTGTATCCATGAGCATAAGGTGTACTACCGTGCACTATGAGGTGAACAAGCATGCACCCCCTTAACAATTACAAGACACACGATCGTGCGTCTATTATCCACGCACTGGACAAGTGGTGAAACTAAGAAAGTTATTTATTTAGATCAAACGTCTCTTGAATGTTATCACTTTTGCCGTAAGAGAGTTCCTATATATATATATATATATATAAATAAAGCACCCATCCCATTAAAAAAATATTCAAACAATTGACATAAATAGCTTATTTATGATATTGAGAAAAGTTACGCTAAAAATAATTAAACTATATTTTATTTATTAATAGTATATTTTGTCTATTATTGTAAAAAAAAAATCGTTTATTTTTGGCGCTTATCTTTGAAGTTGTAACTTTTAACTATATTTATTTAATATAAAATAAATTGTGTATGTATGAAAATTACACGAAAGAGTGTCGGTGGTTCTGCATTCGAAAGAGGGTTAAGAAACTATTTAATTCCTCTACTTTGGGCCCAATTTTATTTTTGAACAGTCCATATAGGGACAAATGGGCCCAAAGAAGATTCGTATCCAAAACCATGCCTTTCGTCCTCCAAATCCAAAGATCAAAGTATCAATCTTAACACGTGTATCGCATGTTCCATCACTATAAACAAACCTGCAAATTCTAAAATAACATCACATATAAGTCTATGTCAACATAACTTTTCTGTAAAATGGCTGACATTACAAATATAGTATATTGCTAGGAAATCAATGACGCAAAATCTGATATTCTGATGTCTTACATATGACAAGTTATAAACAAAAAGCTAATCAATATGCACATATTTTACGAATTAATCAATAATCTTATAATTTACATAATATTTATATTTAATGACATTGTTTCAATATATATTTATATGTTCAAGTAAATGAAACTATCAAAATATTGACAATTTTGTAGCCAACCATATTACCTTTGTAAAAATTGTTCTTATTAATTTAGACAAGAAAAATCCATTTGTTTTTTCTTGTCTAAATTAACAACTTGGTTACGTCCTACACGAAATGGATATTTTTTTCTTGGCTGTCAAAGTAATTTAATTTATGTTTCTGCTTAGCTCTTTCATTACCTCTCCTCAGTATTCCGATTTCCGATCCATCAAACTGCTTTAGCGCTCCCCTCCTCACACTTCACGCCTCTCTCTCTTGCTTACACTAAGCATTGCTTCCGTCGCTCCTACAAAACTAAATCTATCGAAGAGTGAGGATCCAAGAAATCATCGATTCTGCCTGGTACTTTCGAGAATTGCGCATCACTTCCATTGTTTTTGGTGTTCAGATCTTTGATTTCCGTGCTTCTGTTTCCATTTTTGTTGTTATGTAGATCCGATTGAGTGTCTTTCATTTTTTGGCATCGTTTCATGTCGGAACAGTTGGTTCATTGATTGAAATTTGATTAGGTTAAATATTCGGAAGTTTTTGTTTTACTATCAAGGCAATCAGATTCTTTATTTGTACTATTTTGTTGAAATAGAGGTGCGAGTTGTTTGTAGGTGCTGTGTCGGGAAAGTAATTCTTCGGAAATGCTAGAGTGCTAATGTGAGAATTTAAGGAAATGTGAAGAATTAGTAGCACAGAGTGTAGTTTCAGTTCGGGAATATGTTTCTCGGAGTTGATTGGTTTTGAGGTAGACACATGTCAAGGATTTGAAGTTCTTCCTGTTACGAGCTTGAAAGGGATAGGTTTATGCTATATGAAAATTATAGCTCATGGTCTGTTGTGAAGGGAAAGTGATGTGGTAAAATAATTAGGTGAATAGGCTATGTCGCCTATTGATAATCTCTACATCAAACATTGTGATGTTAACTTTACTGTTTCAGACTTGAGAATTTGCTTGTTGTCCCTTGGTTTGAATATTATTCAAATGCTATTGGTAATGCTACATGATGCTTTTCTTTTTGATATTTGAAGTGAATCCTCAGCGGATTTTATGAAAGAAAGAAACACAACATTGATTCCTTTTGCCACAATTTTGATTAAGAATGGCAGTTGTTTTGTAAAGAGAAAGCAAGTTTAAACAAAGCATCCTCTCTTTTTTCCCAATGAGACTTTCTCATACTGTCATATTGTGCTAATTTAAATACCTACTTGCTTTTCACTTATAGCTATTATTATCATTTTTCAGGTGGTTGCTTTTCTTGGATCAACGAATATCTACTTCAGCTCCTTGTGTCTTGTTGATAAGATTGCTTGTGTGGATGAGAAGATGAGTCTGATTGTCTTCTCAGATTAATGTTGCAACTATTTGGTTGAATTCATCTTTCTTCAGGGACATTTTACCGAGAGAGGACACTGTTTTATGATATTAAAGATCAGGAAAAATGATCAACAAATCTCTTGCATTGACTTATCTATACTTGCTTATCTACATTTTACTTTCATCTGGCGTTATACTGTACAATAAGGTAATCTTGTTCTCTCCAGTACTCATGATCTCATATTCTTTTATATGTACCTATTGCTCTATTTGTTGATTTCTTCTATGTTATGCAACCTATGCTTCCAATATTTGTTTGGGTGCTTTTGAAGTCTTCATTTCTTCTTTGTTGTGATCTCGTATTCTTTGCAGTACTCATTTCGTCTCTCGGATAAATTGTGTTCTTTCCATTTGCAATACATCAAGTTTAAGTGATTTGAAGCTTAAATAATTTTGGTGTTTTGAAGGAATGCCTTAGATTTGATTTGTTGTCTGGGATGTCAGGAACCAGAATTTTGTTTGTCCAGTAGGCTGAAGCATTGAAAGTAGTTGCTAAAAAGAATGTTTTTCTTTTGAGTCATTATGCTTCAAGCCTCCCGAGCTGCTTATCTTTTGCCTATTAATTGTGATAGTACTGATTTGTGGTATTGTAATATTCTTTGCAGTGGGTTCTTTCTCCAAAGTACTTCAATTTTCCACTCCCCATAACACTCACAATGATTCACATGGGATTTTCTGGACTAGTAGCTTTCTTTCTCATTCGCGTATTCAAGGTATGCATCACCAGTTTTTAACATACGTGCAAAATGAAAATGTGGTTGGCTCTCTTTCTTTCTAATTTCTAGTTTCTCTGTGCACATAATATGGCACACACTGAAGAAGATGTTAAGTTATTTCCTGCTGTTTTGTCACCGGTCCTGGATCTGTTACTGCATTTGTATATCCAATATAATATAGGTGCCGCAATCATGAAAAGCACTTCTACTTCTCATATCTGCCTCTTGTTTTTAGGATTCTCAACTGGATATCTTAACTACCTGAAATATTTATATTATTGTTTTTGTTTAGCTTTCCTATTATGTATATGAATATATTAGGAGTTACATGATGCAAGGTTGTGGAGTAATTCTACTTTTTTTTAGTTGTGATTGTGGTGCTGTGTATGGGTGATTTTCCCCCACAATGTTAGTCACACATGCAAATGAGAGCAAAATCCTTTTTCATGCCCTTGAAGGCTCTTGATTCTTCCTTTGCTTCTTGAAGTTACCTATTTGAAGGTTGTAAAACTAACATTTTAACATTTCAAGAATATATCTTCTTTCCTGATCTTGAAATTGAAAGATGATTAGCCTTGCTATCTTGACTCATAATGAAACAAGCTATGATTTGAATTCAGAATATATTTTTCTTTTTCTGCGTGGATATTGTCTTGGCCTTTTAAGCTGATCGGATCTTGTACAGGTTGTGGCTCCAGTCAAGATGACATTTCAAATGTAAGTAACATTCAGGAACCACTAATTTTTTGGTCTTCATATAATATATATGTCTGCTTTAGTATTTGACACAAACTAATGTCTATTCATGTATGTGTATGTCATTACAGATATGCAACATGTGTAATTCCTATTAGTGCATTCTTTGCCTCAAGTCTTTGGTAAGTGCTTTTCAGGTGAAATATTTTTTATTTGACTATGATTGTTTCTTTTTTATGTTTTTATTTTACTTGTGTATCGATGGTACATTAAAGATGTGGTAGCCACTGTAGCCTGGATAACAGTACATTTGAGCTTTGGTAGCTGACTTTGAAGTTGATTGTATTTGGACTTCTGATCAGTGTTAGGCACTCAGAGACTCAAAACTATTGCTTGCGGACGACTTCTTGATGCAACATTGGAGATTTTTACAGTATAAGAGGAACAATTATTAGATTTTTCCATATTGAAGCAATGTAAAATTCTTTGACTAAGTGGTTTGCTAGGGAAAGACAAGAAGTTGATACAACCGAACAACATAGATTCAGTTAGTCTTTTCGTTCTCTATTTTACATGAAAGAGTTGCAAATTAGCATGCATCCAGCAATGATCACAATTTGGCAGCAACACCTGATCTTTCATCTTATTGTACAAGTACATATGAACCCTTAAAGAACTTTTTGATATGAGTTTATTAGAGAAACCACAAATGTGAACCAGAAGTTTGATGATCTTTGATCAAAACAGAGTTATCTTTAAAAGTCAAGAGAAGTTTTTATTTTTTATTTTTTATTTTTTTTATCTCACTTTCACATATAAATATTTGTTTCTGCTCGTTATCAAGAAACTTGATGTTTTTCAAATGTGTGTGCTCTTGTTTCTGTTGAATTATTTTCTAGAATGAGGGAGAATTGCAATGTCTGACATCTGTATTGTTGTGGTTACAGGTTTGGTAACACTGCATATTTGCATATATCTGTCGCCTTCATACAAATGCTTAAAGCTTTGAGTATGTCGAATCAGTACTTCTGTGTGCTACCGTTTCTTCCATATACCTTTGTAGTCTTCTTATTAATGTTATTTGTGTCCAGTGCCTGTGGCGACCTTTCTCATGGCTGTGTTGTGTGGAACTGACAAATTAAGATGTGATGTCTTCTTGAACATGTTGCTCGTCAGTGTTGGAGTAGTCATTTCCTCGTATGGAGAAATCCATTTCAATATAGTTGGTACAATGTACCAGGTTACCGGAATATTTGCTGAAGCTCTTAGGCTGGTTTTGACTCAAGTCCTTCTCCAAAAGAAGGGCTTGACATTAAATCCCATCACCAGTTTATATTACATAGCCCCATGCAGGTATTAATTTTGTACTATTGGTTTTCAAATTTGGTACAAAAAGTGCCTCTTGCAATTATATGAGCGTGTTATTAAATTATTAAAATGTCCTTGATGTTTCCCTTTGTTTTTCTCCATAAGTATAATTGAAGTATATAATTTGATTAAGTTTCTCATCTACATGATTTGTTGACTGTTCTCTTTGCATGGAGCTAGTAGTCAGTCAGTGTTGCTTGTTAGTCCTGCTCTTTGGGCAGGGTTCAACTGGCTTGCTTGCATGATTATGCAAGTAAATGTGTTATTACATTTAAGAAAGGTTAAACTAGTTTGGATTTGATTTGTGCAAATGAAATACTGTCTTTTATGTATGTAGTGTTAGTTCAGTCGTATCTAAGGGTTGAATAGAGGGAAAATGGAGTCTTTTGGGTGGATGAGGCAAATATATGTTAGTTCTGTTTATTTACAGTGATCAAAGTCAAACTGAATAAGCGGTTTCTCTGAGCTATAGCTATATCATCATCTATGCAGCTACTGTTTATATTTTCTTGGTGCTTGGAGCATGTCATGTATGCTCTAAGGTGACTCGTTTTCGTATCTTCCTATTTGTAGTTTTGTGTTCCTCTTCATACCCTGGTGCCTACTGGAGAAGCCTGGGATAGACCTTTCACAAATCCAGTTCAACTTTTGGATCTTCTTCTCCAATGCTCTTTGTGCTCTTGCTTTGAACTTCTCAATCTTCTTGGTGATTGGTAGAACTGGAGCAGTTACCATACGTGTAGCTGGTGTTTTGAAAGACTGGATACTGATAGCTCTTTCAACTGTAATATTTCCAGAGAGTGCCATCACCGGGCTTAACATCATTGGTTACGCTGTTGGTATGATACGGTCACAACCTACTAATCTGCTTTTGACAACTACAGGATATTTATTATGTTTTGGTCTTTGCAGCACTCTGTGGTGTTGTTATGTACAATTGTATTAAGGTCAGAGATGGTCGTGCATCTCAAACGTCTTCCACTGAAATGCTTCCTGAGAGGATTACAAAGGTACAGCTGATTCTATCAATATTTTTACCAGTAGAAATTATCATTTTATTGCTATAGGATTTGGACGTTCTCTAAGGTAAGGACATTTTTTTATTTCTATTATACATATAGGTACTTTAGACCTATTGGGCAGGTGGGCTAAATTTTGGGCTCAAATAATTTCAGTCAGATAGTTTTAACTGTTTCTAAACTTGTCAAAAGGTGTTTTATGGTAAGTTATTTTGGTTAGGTCATCTTACAATTGAGCTGGGTATCCTATATTTCTGAGTTTGAGCAATTTTGGGTTTGTTAATATATAGATTGGTTTATATCAGATGTGGTCACCGTGCTTGAGTTCCTGAAGTGCAGAACTCCTCTTGAGCTCATCTCATTCTTGAATTTTCCTTTCACCCCTCCGTGTACAGGACCTAAAGTACGAAAAGAAATCATCTGATATATTCTTGCCTGATGACAACAATGACAAGAGTGGTGGCAGCGTTGGAGGTAACGGTTCAGAAGTAATTGTTGATGAAGAAGCGCCCTTGATCTCGTCCTCTCGGTTGTCACATATAGGACGCACTCAAGTCAGTAAGCCATAATGGATTAACGGAGTGAACGGTACAATTCCCTTAAACCTCTGAATCTGTTCTTCAAAATCTGGAGATTTCATTGGGTAGATGCATGCTTGAACGATTGAACATTTGTAGCAAGGCTCCTACATACGCGCGCGTACAAGTGCAACTTAGGGGATATAGATAGAGAATTTTAGAGCAAACTATGGTACGAGTGAACAAACTAGTGTTAAGAAATTCCCTTTCACGTGGAGATTTGCATTTTATGCGGTAGAGAAACAAATCTTAATCGAAAGTATTGTTGATATCTTGTCATGGATGGGTGAATAGTAAGTGAATTTGTATACGGCTGCTTATCAGTTTGTCGTTCATTGAACTGATTTATGTTATTGGTAACATGTTGAATCAGTTTGCAAAGCAATCTGGTTTCAGGTGTTGAGTTAGTAGAAGAATTTGGGTCCTCGGTTTGTACTAGGTTGTTGATAGGTCCAAGATCAAACTGGACCGGAAATCTATTGTTGAATTGGACTAGGACCAAAAATATACAGTTCCGATTGGGACAAAAAAAACAACTGTTTTTGAGCCTAAAATTGGACCCTTTTAAAATTTGGACTAACCGGAACTGAATATCGGTTCAACTAGAGCATTTGAGTCCAGGTTCTCCGATCCAAAATCTCGGACTGGAATTTGAACAACCCTAGTTTGTATATCTATTTATAAATAGTTCTTCCACAGTTTTGAATGTATCTTCGGGAAGCCATGCGGAGAGCTTTAAATGTTAAATCAAACTATTTTGCGGCTTTTGCCTATATTTTAAAATCGGTCAAGATTCTCCGTATTCCTTCTTATATATATCCTTGTATCCCTATCACATGATTGGTGAAATTTATGTTGTTTATTATTTTTTTTGTAAAACAATAAAATTTTAATCTTTATTTATTTAGGCTCAACCAATTACAATGATACAGGAGATTTCAACTGTTTTAAAATAGTTCTTCCACAGTTTTGAATGTCCACGAGGTCACCACTGAGCTTGCTCTTAGCGTCTCAGGAACTATAGCAGTCCTTTATATGCAAAATACCTCTGCAATTTGTCCCTTCCAAGCACGCACTAATTCGAGTAGATACCATCTGGATGATCCTAGTATCAAGAGGTAATCATGACACTAGATACCATCTGGATGATCCTAGTATCCAAAGGTATCATGACACTTTTATGAATCACTCCTATTTTCATTTCTATCCGGTTAGATTTCCAGGAAAATTATCAACGGATTCATTCACAATAAATTATCAAAAATAGATATGGTTCCTCTATGATGCACGAAATCTCTAGGTTTCCGTATCAGTACCCCCATAAATTTCCGAAAACTTCTCGGACACGGTCAAATTATAGAGGACACGGTTAAGACACCGTTCTAACATCGGAAACGAGCTAGACACAGTCAAACCATGGTCACAGGTTACTCAAAGTGGGCTATAGGAAGGACACGAAAGAGATGAACAAGATATCAATGAATCCTCCGCCCTATTTTCTTTTTTTGAATTCAATCCATAATTACTACTATATTACTTAACACAATCAATTTGCTTATTTTTCGATAATTCTACAACTAATGACACATTCATATCATAAGCATATATGTATCTCTTCTTATTATAATATATAAATTTATCTCGCAAGAGCTTTAAATGATGTATTATTATAATACCCCATCATGTCCCATTTCCTGTGGTTTTTTTTATGATTACGGAATAATTCTCCATCATGTCCCATTTCATGTGGTTTTTTATGATTACTATTCCGTTTCTTGCCGTGTCCGTTTTTCGTTGCACGTCCGTTCAACATAGGTTCTCATTGTACAGAAGCTATCTTCCTCAAATTTGTCAAGATAGTATTTGCCTTTGTAATGATTCCAGTGGTACTTCACCAATTTCACACAAGACCACCAGTAAAGTACATCGTCGATTCACACGACAAGCTACTGCGTCACCACGAACAAAACCTGTAAAGCACCTCACTAGTAAACAACATGCCTTTTGCTACATCATATCATTCATGTGCTCGGGGCCAGGCTAAAGTCGAATTCTGCCAGCATAAAATCAACACCACAATTCTACAAGAAAGATTCGGAATCCACAATCCCTTGAAAACTATTTGCTGGTTTCCATTTTGCTACAACATTTGATAGACTCTTTGCGAAGTCTCGTGAATGGAAAGATCATATGACAAAATTGAAAAAGAATAAGCACTCTCGGTTTCAACATTTCCTTCCAACAAACTTGTGACTAGATATACAGTAGAATGGAATGTGCACAGTGGCTGCAATCTCAGAATGGTTTACAAGGCAAGTTGTAGTACGGAAAGTAATGCAAATAGGGCAAGAATGAAGAATAGAGCAATCTCAAATATCATGTAAAAGACAAACCACAAAGAGGACATACACAATCGATGATCACAAGCCCCAAGATGAAGGGGAAAATAAAGATAAGAAAAAGAAAAGAAAAGAAAAAAAAAAGCATCAGATTCCGTGAAAGAAACCCCTCTATATACCTTGGTCTGGGATAGAACATTACTGGGTGATATGTGGCAGAAGTTTTGTTACTCGTGATGGTAACGTCTAGCTTAGATGCTTTGCAGTCCTTACATACAGAAGTCTTCTTGCTGTTGGAGCTGGAGGTGCCAATCCTGGGATGTCCCTGATGTCTTTGTTATTAGGATGCACAATCTACACAAAAATGACCATTAGAATCGAAGAGTTTTAGCTGTTGTAGCTTAAAGTGAATTTATACAAAAGTCAGTCCTCCACAAATTTAGCTAATAAGGGAATTCCATCGGATCAAATTCATAGGCAATGCACTAGAGAACCAGAAGATGTATAGGCAGAAGAAAAATAAGGGCAGATATGATGACTAACCACTTTACCGATGCTCAATATTATCAGCAGAAGTGATGGAAACATTTCCTAAGCACACAAGGCCTTAATAATAATTGTGAGAAGTTTCCAAACCAATTTTATCTAGTATTTTCTAAATAGATCCCAAATCACTGGGTGAATGTGAGAATGAACAGAACCACTCTAAAACTTATACAGTTTTTTAACGAGCAAAAAGAAACAGCACAAATAGATTGAGAAACCGTTTACCTTTACAACAATTATTGCTATAACTCCACAAACAATCAGCAAGAGGAAAAGCATGATACACTTATCAGTAGCCACCTGAAATGGCCATATAGAATTATGTTTAGAATAGAGACATGACAAGCCATACGTCACAAGAGTTAGAGGATGGTTAAAATAAATCCAACCTGTCTGCCAATTTCCTTCACAAGCTGGGAGGCCTTCTTTAGCGAAAACTGAATTGTATCCAGCTCATTGACAATACGACCCATTTGTTCAGTCTAAAAGCAAATAGGATATCAGATGGCATGCATATCTTTCACTTGAAAAATTTTCGTAAATAAAGCAAGCAGAACAGGCAGACAACAGAAAGCATAATTTATCGAAGTAGCATACTTGTCCCTTCAATGTTGTAGCGGTCTGAGTTCCCACTTCAATTGTTTGTACAACAACCTATAAGAGTAATGCTAATAGTCAGGGGGGCTGACCCATACAAAAATAGAGCCAAGGTATATAAGAGGAGCTGAAATATATAACGTGAATTTTAGGGGGGGGGGGGGGGAATTAGTTACCTGTTTAGAACGTTCAATTGCCTGATCGGTCTCATCCAATGTCTTTCTACCAGCATTAACAAGCTCTTGATTTGACATTGCTACAAAGAAAAAGGAATCCATCAGATACTGAGGTGAACACTGAATACCTTCGTTCACCACATACAATAAACTTGCATAAATGAGAGCTTTTCTCACTTCCTCCTTATCTACTTTCCCGAGTTTACAATATAGAAGGATGCAAAAAAACAAAAACAAATATACAACATGTAGCTTTGTAAATTTGGGCTTTCACCCAATAAATAGGTCCACAAAAACAATCAAAATGATAATATGAATTTTTATTGGTCATTCTTTTTCTGCTTTTCTTTTCAATGAGAATTTCAGTGTATGATAAGGAAAAAAAATAATCATCTTCTACCAAATATAATTTCGTTTCACTAGGATGAGAACTGAAGAACATGTCTTACTGAGACGAAAAGCTTAGGGGAATAGAACATGTCTTGCTGAAGTATGAAAGTTTAGGGGAATATAACATGTCTTACTTGAGGCCAACTGCACGTTATCTTCTTCTCCAACTGGTTCACTCACTCCAGCTCCTTCAAATAGTTCAACCTTCTTATTGCTACTCATAAATCTGAAAGAGTATCCAAAATATTATTAGGCTTCACCAACTAAAGGTGAAAAAGGGATGGAAAAAAGCAAGCTGTAATAGTTGCTAAGCAAAAGCTAAGCTTTTATCCTTATGAAGTTTGCAGGCAGTAATTTTCTATCTAACATGTTGATTTCAAACTATTCAATGAGCTAAACATACACCAATCACCTATTTCATTATTAAATTTGGCAAGTGTCACAAGAAATTGTTTGGATTAGTCCTTCCACTATAGCAGAATTTTGTGGACAGTTGATAGTTCAATATAGTTTTAAACTTTCGATAATGCTAGTTCTTATAGGCAATTACCTTCGCCGGAATTCTTATAATATCCATGTCAAGTGCCGAAGAGAAAAGGTATATATTGAAGGGAACAAAGCATTACGATATTAGATATGGACACAACTTTGTGATCAAGAGAAGATTTTGAAGATCTAAGGTTCTTGTGAAGTATAAAAAGAAGCATAAAAAAACCCATGAGCATCACAAACTGACATGGGTTCATATGTCAATAAGGAGCAGAAAACTCTAGACATCAAATCATGACAAGTTGAACTTACGTTTTCCTTAAAGCCACATAAGAATTTAGCTCTTTAATCTGCAAAAATGAATTATCAAAGTGCTAGTTAGAAAAAAATAACCAGAAAACAGTCCCAATACACCTATTTGACAAGTAAGCAAAGCAGCATGCCATATGGGTACCCATAGTTGAGATATCTGAAAAGTAAAGTCAAGGTTCTCTTTCTGAATTTAACATCAAGGTGCAGTCCAAAAGTCCTAAGTATATAGCATACACCAAAAGATGTAAATCCTGAAGTCTAGGTTTAAATAAATGGAATGTTCTACATTGTTGGACATAAAATCATAACATGTATGTTTGTGCAAAATACCCTACAATATATTCATATTTCATAAACCAAGAAAACTAAAACAAACAAGCTGCATAGCTAACCATTGACTGCTTCTCGTCATTGAGTTGTTTGTGAGCTTCAGGTGGATTCTTAGATTCTTCATCCTTAATTTCTCGATCAAACTCCTTGATTAGCCTGCAAAAAACTCAACATAAGAATCCACCATCACCATTCAACATACCAATTTGAACTAGGTGTCATTTCAATATGGAAAATGAAAGAAGAAATGAATTTAGCATACCTCTTACATTCCTTCATCTTATCAGTAAGCTCTTCGAGCTGCTTACTTTGTCTATTAGGATCTTTGACCTTATTGAGCTTTTGAAAGCCATTCCTGTAATAAAATAAAAAATACAAAAACAAAAAAAAAGTAAGCCAAGCATCATTTATGTCAACATAGTAAGTTAATACAGGAATTTCCAACATCAACAATGTCATGTGAAATCCTCGATTATTTATGATATCTCTGATATAGTTCAGAATGCTTCACAAATTCTCTCAAATAGATAATAAAATAGCTAATTATCTGAAAGATTCAAGATTAATGTTCAATCTGCACATAAAGAATGTAATTATTCGAGACCGGGTTCATATCTATACCTTTTCACAAATATTAAAAATAGTCACAGCATGTATGCCCCGCCACCTCTCGTTATCGGGTGAATAAAATTACCTCATATGTTACAAAGTAGCATTCCACAATTACACTAGCAAGTCTAGCAGTAAAACTACCAGACAGAATACAGAGGTCCTGGAATACAAACTATCCAACTTTTTCATCCTTAATCAGAGAAAATAATTTCTTTTGCAAGTCACAAATTAAACACAAAAAAACTGCATCTTTAATCAAGAAAAACATGTCGCATTCTGTTGATCCCCCTTCATTTGTTCTTCCCAGGTTGATGCCCATTAGAACTACACTTTTTCTAGAGCTATTTCTACCTAATTGCACAAGATCCGAAGAAAAAAAAATAGAATGAGACTTTCTGTGTTTACTCGTGGTTTTCCCATTCATAGACAGCAATACACCAAAATTTGCCTAGGAAATTTTTACCTAATTTTTTCCACATACGATTGAACAGATCAAGAAGCATAATCCCCTTCTATTTCCTCACTTTTCATTAAGCCCAGCCCAATACTCCCAGCACTCCAGCAGTCTAGTTGAAGTTACTGATCAGAATTTAGAAATCATTCCTTCAAATTTTAATTACTAAGACTAATAATCATATAATCTCTTTCTCTGTGGAGAGAGAACAAAAGCTTAGGACTGTCCATATACTAAACTTCCAAGTTCCCATAATAACTCAGCACACATAACTACAGCTTTCTTAAATGTTATAAAATTAACTAAACTCCCCCACCGACCCGCAACCCCCATACAACATTGTACATCTTATGGAGTCTCACATGGTGCATCGACATGTTAGGTAAAGGCTCTGTCATATCACCAAACTAACATAGCTCTTTAGCACCACTCCTATTCAAGAATATAGAACCTAATTACAGATAAATGTAACCTGTGTCATCAGTAGAAAAAACAGATGTGTATGTGCTCTAACCTAGGGCACACAAGGGTCTGGTGGTCCAAAGCAGCAGGCAATATGAATGAATACGGGATAACCAGGTTAAATAGAATGTGGAAAATGCACCTTACATCTAAAAACATCAACCTCTTCGGTTTGCCATAAGTTAACTCTAGCCCTTGAAGCTTTGAACCTGTAAACCTTTCCCCATGTACAGCAAGGCACTAAACTTTCCAACTATGTATTACAAATTAGCTGAGACACTTTTTTAAAAGCAGAGGGACCATGAAACTTTTCCTACTAACTAATCGAATTAAAGGATTAGACTTAACTGGTCGGGTTGATATTAGAAAACTAACTTGGCAAATCGCAATAGCATCCAAAAGCCCTAATTAAGTAATCAATAACAATACAAGTAGCAAATAAAAAACCTAGCCCCAAAACCGCAGGCTAATTAACACAGCAGCATAAAAACTCGCTGGAAACTATTCCACGGAATAGAACAAGGAAACGAAGAAACAGCAAGAGCCAGGAAGAAAAGAGAGAAGCATACTCGAGAGCTCGAAAAATGTCGCGGATTTCACCGTAGATCTGCTCCATCTGAGGGTTCATTGGCAAGTTGGACGCCATCTTCGCCGGAGCTCACCTTTGATTTCTCGGCTAATTCCCTCCCTTTTCTACAAACTGACTATGAAATTCAAGGCCCAAGATCTCAATATCCAGCCCGAATTTCACCACATATTACCAGATTCCGACTTCGAACAACAAGCCAGAAAGAGAGAGAAAGTGTCGCGACAACAACCAAAAAGCTCCGATCGTAATCATAAAACTGCAATGTTGCTGTAGAAGAAGAGAATTTGAATCTGTGTGGATGCAGGTCTGACTGAATTTAGAATTTAGGGCTCAGAAGATAGAGACAAGAAGAAGGGGGAAGGCATTCTTGAACAGAAAGGGAAAGAAAGAGAGAGTGTTTAATTGTTTATATCGGAAAGAAATAAATTATAGAGTATTACAGGCTGCCACTGTGACGTTATGCTTTGTGTCTGAGTTGGGCTTTTTGTGTTTTATTCGCCAAATCTGCCTTTTTTCATCCTATTTTTATATTGTTTTTTCAGTAATAATATTACAAAGGAAATAGAGTGTGTTGGCTCAAATATTTGAATTTTCATGTTATTGAGAAAAAAGCATGCCACGAAGATGATATGAAATTAACTGGACTGTCTGAAAGAAATTAAAAATATTATTTTTGACATCGGATGCGATAAATTTTTAGTTCACAATGGTACGTACGCGGAATTATATCAAAAATATTGGCATAGTTATTAGAGAAAAAAGAGATTGAGAAGCAGGTTGGGTCTTGGTTGCTTGCTTGTGCTGTTATCGTTCCTTTAATCATGACATCTTTGTCTTTTGTCTAAGATGCATATTGTTCTCCAACCGTAGTAATTTTACCCAAGGTTTTTCCAAACCTCTAAAATATTCTTTTAGTCATCTTATGCAACTTGGAAATATTCTACTTGGAAGTATACAGTTAATCACTTTAGATGTACGAGTATATGCTCTACGGTTTATAAAATAACTAGTTTAGTGTCCGTGACTTGCACATGTATTTTAATATATATATATATATATATATATATATATATATATATATATATATATATATATAATTAAATACAACGTGTGAGTAATATGTGATATATGTATTTTTCATTTTCTATTTTGTTGGATATATATGTGTTTATTTTAATAAATATATACGTATAGCGAAAAAATAACAACACGATTGTTGACCTAGTTCGTCATATAAATATGACTACATATGGAGGCATACCAAGTCAAGAGTGTTCACTATAAATAAATGTCAATAAAATGTTACGCAAGTAAGCTAATACAATTTCCGATGCTAACTTTTGACATGAACCCTTAGCATCTGCGAGATAGTCCGAATTGGGAAAAAGAGAAGAGAATACATAATTTGATATAAGTCTAAACTCAATTATGCTCGTTTGATATTACCTTTTTATTTTAAAAAGAAGTAGAAAAATATGTACCTCAAAGGAATATTGATCTATTTTCTCGTTCCGAATTGTAGCAAATATTATATTTTTCTACGTTTGTATACATAGATAATAATAATTTAGTTTGAAAAATTATATAAAAACTAAATAATAACGTGTGGATATTATACCTTCCGGCAGAATAGTATCATGTCCATGAGTATATTTTGTTGGGATTTTTGTTTGAAAAATTTGTACACAAGTGACAAACCGTAACTACGATCTTTCATCGTGCGAATCCGTCGGGGTCTGTTTGGTATTAGTTACATAGGTTTCAACTACAATCATTTACTCTCAACCTACAAATTAAAAAAAATGATTCCAATTAGTGTTGATGAACAATTCGTAAAGGATATTAAACTGTATAATATAATATGATCTCAGTTAGGATATTAAATAGAGATCAATCCTAATTATAATCAAAGTGAGTGAAAACCCATAGCATTGTGGAAATGTTACTGATAAGTGAGCCTCAGGCGTGGAAGATGATGAGGTGGCGCATCTGGGGGAGCCTTTACTGTCTCCGTGCTGCCATGCGTCCTACACCTGAGCCATGAACTGCAAGTTCCAAAGAACATCCTCAATGGGCGATCTCTAGGTTTGATAATTGGCCGAATTGGCCAGACACCGAACAACAATCTCCATACCCGTCTTTAGAGATTGATCCGAAGGCATGCTTCTTACTTGTTCGGCAATAATACCCCTTCTAGCTGATTCATCTGCTATCAGGCTCGCTTGCACCTGACACGATTGATGACGGTGAAAATGAAATATTATCCTCTATAATGTTTGCTTTCGTAATAAGCTGCTTATACAATTTCCCACATTAAAATTATACTCTATAACGGTAAAACAAGTAATTGTAGGTTACAAATACAAAGCTTAGTACAAATCAACATAACTTGTTAAAGAAGCAAATAATGGCTGAAATAAAGATCCTAAGTCGGTCCTTCTGCCTTTTTATTCACTCTTAGACTTGATTATAAAGGGGTATACTGATACAGTCAACATCCAGAGCTCATGAATCTCTCGTTGTATGATGGTATGGTACAGTGGTACTTGGAAGTGAATGCCTCCTCGGCCCAGACGGAGAGGCCTGGAAAGAGAGACGTTTTTTTAGCCGAAGCCATGTCTTGAATCCCAACTGGCTTGGTCTTGGCCTTTGCTGATTTTGTAGATGCCATAAAGCTCGGGACTGCAGGAGAGCTAGAAAGACTCTCGTCGTATCTCGCAGATGACCCGGCAATGCTGTGCCGTCTGAGTCTATGCTCATTGTGCTCTTACATTCCTCGTCTGTAGTTGTTCAAACTCCCTTTCGGAAAATAAATGGCAATACAAATCAACCTATACGAACCCATCTCAAATTGAAATACGGATAAAAGACCATTTTAGAACTCAAAAATCGAATTAAATATGAAAATGACTCACTCTTAGTTGTTCAAACTCCCTTTCGTGTTTCTTCTGAAGTTATCTCCCCTCTGGTACCGGCGGAATAGAGTTTCTGCACTCAATAACAGAAAAAGAACGATTTAGTTATTTGACGACTCAAACCCTATATAATAAGTATATATAGATGAAAAAGAAACCCTACAAAACTTACTCAATAAACTTAAAATCGGATAGACGTAATAAAATATCAGAAGTAATAAAATAAGATTCTTGGTTGAAGATCTTTAAAAAAAAAGAAAAAAATATAAGGGAAAAATAACAACAAAATTCAAAAAAAAAATATAAGGCAAAAAAAAAAAATCGAAAAAAATATAAGACTTAAGAAAACAAAATATCAGACGTAAAAATATATAAGATTCTTAATCGATTTAATTTTTTAAAATTTAATTAGACAATTTAAAAAAAAAAGTTTTTTTCTAGCGATTAATGAAAGAGCTCGATTTCAAATACTCGCACCACATCGCGCCACATCAGCAGTTATGCACTTTGCTTTACTATATTTACTAGTGTAATACCTGCACCTTGTGCTGGGGTTTGAATAATAACGGGTTATATGTATTAATGTGTTGTTATATATTTTTTCATATTGTTTTGTTTTAAATTGATATATATATAAATTACTTGATAAGTAATTATTTATTGAATCTTATGGAAAAAAGGACAATTTTTTTATTTATGTTTGTAGATCGAAAAGTAATATAGATAATAGTAATAGTATTTTTGTTAGAAGGATGTCCAATACGCTCCGTGCATCTTCGTAAATTCCATAAATAATGAATAGGTTAATTGATCATCGCTCATCATCACTCGGTAGAAAGCCACTCCCATACAAATAGGTAAAATGCCTATTATAACAATACAAAAATCATAAGAAAAAAGCTAGCTAAGTAATAGTTGAGATTAAAAAAAATCTAGTTTGTTTTCAAATCAATGTTTTTTTAAAGTTGATAAAAATAAATGGACTAACTAATTGGTTGGGAAAAATAGAAAATTCTAAATATAAATGGAGATAAATTTACTTATAGAAATTTTAAAATTGGATTTTAAAAAATAATTATAGATAATATAAAATTTTTAAATATATAAATTATTTAATAGAGGTTAAAAGTCTATTTTGTGTTCAGATCAATTTATTTAAGTTAATTATAAAAAACAAATCAACTAATTCGTTGGAGCAAATTAAAAAGTATATATATATATAAAAAATTCAGTTGATTTTTCGATTTTATTAAGATTTATTAAAATTAAAAATTTATATTTCAATATAAAAAAACATAATTTTTTTTTAAAAAAATCGGTGTCTGCGAAAAACGTGGATGTTAGTGGCAAAATAAGTATTACCCGCTTTGTGTTTTAAATATAATTTTATGATAAATATTATAACATGTTAAATGTAGCGTTTAAAATATAGCAATCAAATCATTTACATGTGTGTTAATATCCATGCTTTTAATTCGATTATGTTATTTATAAGTAATAAATTTAATTATAAATATTATACAATGTATTAATTTTAGGTATGTTATTATTATCATACATATTATTGTATTATAAAAAATATATATTTTTTTATTAAATGGATGAATATATATATTTTAAATTAAAACACAAATAATACAAACGGTTTTCCTTAAAATTCAAAAAAAATTGTTGGTTGTTTTAGTACGGGAATTTTTTAGTTTTCATTAAATTGTGGAATTAATTATCAGTTTTCATATGGTTTTGTTTTAATTATTTACATAAATATTATTAGTTAACAAACTTTTTTTTTAATTTTAAAATTACGTATTAAAAAAGTTTTTGGTGAGATTATCTTCTAAAAATTTTATTGTTGAATTATTTTAAAATTTAAAATTTCAATTATAATTTTTTATTTAAATTCCGTAATTTTAAATTACTTAATATTTTTAAATTAATACAATTTTATTTTATACATTTCAAAACCTTAATCGTTGAAAACTTTGAATTTTAAAATTTCAAAACCTGTTATGCTATTATAAATAGTCAACAAAATTATTTATGTTTTTGGACTATAAAATCTATTAGTTTGTTAAGTAATTAATTGAGTCAATAAACTAAAATTTTAAAATTAAGATTAAACCTGAGAGCGACACGTGGCTGTACGCCTGTAAAATTTCCGTTGGGTTGAGAAAAATCCTGGAGGTGACACGTGGCAATAGAGGCCTCTGCTTTAATATATATAAGATATTGATTGTAAAAGTAATTACCAATACAATGGAAACAACCTTGCGTAAACTCATTTACCCTCTTCAAGGTGCTTTCGATTCAAACCGATCTATACATAATAATATCCTTATTTCCCATGAAATTTTCCAATCTTTTAGGTCCAAAAAGGACAAGGAAGGTTGCCCGATATTAAATTGGATATGGAAAAAAGCCTATGACCAAATTAATTGGGAATTCATGTGTATTGTCCTAAAGAAGTTCCGCTTTAAAGACAATTTTGGGGGATGGGTTAAAGAATGCAGTACAATAGTTTCTTTCTCCTTTCTAGTAAACACTGGACCAATGGAGCAATTCTTCCCGGAAAAATGACTAACACAAGGAGTCCTCTTATCTCTTTATCTTAGGGGTTGAAATCCTTACACATATATTACAAAACAATTGTGACAACTATGACAACCACATTCCCGTTGTGCAGACAAGGAACTCCAATCTCGTTCTTGTCCTTTGTAGACATGATAATTTTGTAAAGAAAATGTAGCTTCTTGTCAAAGGATCAAGCAAATCTTGGAAATTTATTGTTCTATCTCGGGACAAAAAATAAAAGTGACAACTGCATTGATCAAATATAAAATGTGCTTGCTATGAACCACATCACTGTCCTTGACAAATACCTTAGATGTCCAATCTTTAATGGAAGAATTACAAAAAATTATTTTGAAGATATTAATATAAAAAACAAAGCAACAACTCACAAAATAGAAAGGTAACTCACTATCACTAGAAGGAAGGCATACCCTTATAGAACACAATTTGGTTGACAAAACAATATATACAATGCAAAGTTATGTGCTTCCAAACCACAATCTTGAGGAATTAGACAAAACCTATAAAATAAAATAAAAAAGTTCTTTTGGAATAAAGGAGATCAACACGAACCTGTCATAAGTTAGGATGAAATCTATAAACCACAAAGAATGGCGGTCTTGGTTTGAGAAAAGCTAATATCATGAATAAAGCTTTACAAATGAAGCTTTTGTGAAAAATTATGACAAAACTAAAAAAATTACGTGAAAAATCTTGACATATTACTATACCAAAAGAAAGGATCACCATTGTGACAATGAAGTAACCTAACGAAACCCAAATCTAATTTTAAGGAAGAACTTATCTGACATGTCGGAAATGGAAAAATAATCAATTTTTGGCATGATAATACGCGCGGGGCCACTGTCCGCCCCTTACCGCCTGGGTAACCACATCGCCACTTGTAAAACTGGTTCAAAATGTAAATCAAATTAATATCAATATCAAAGTGAATCATTATATAAACAATTATTGGGATGGGATATTAACAAAATTAACAACGAGATCCAAAATATTATCAGCCCGGATATCTTGGAGAAAATTAAGCAAACAATTATCCCAAAAAATAAAATACAAGATATGTTGTATTGACGATGCAACCAAAATAGGTGGTTTTCAACCGAGTCCGCTTTTGAGTTGCTTGTGGAGGATATGTGTGTCACTCTTGCTAATACATGCGAATGGATTTGGAAACTTAATGCACAACCAAAAATAAAGAACTTCTTATGGAACATTTCAAAAAAATGGATTACTAACAAAAGCAAAATTTGACAAAAGTAAATTTGCAGTTACTAGAAAGCAGAAACTGTGATTTGTGTAATCACCAACTTAAGGACTTATTGTAAGAGCCTTGATCTTTTGGAGTCACTTTTGGCCTTATCCGCCCCTGCGGCTGAGCCATGATCCGCCCCTGCGGCCAGGAAACCCCCCCTGCGGTTTCCGGCGGCTGCAGCCAACTTTGTTGACCCTTGACTTGTACTTTACTCTTTTCCCTTCTTACTCTTTCCTTGGCTCGTGATCAAGGGTTCTTATTCCTCTTCTTCAGCCTTCCTACGTCCCTCTTGCTTCTCCCTTCTCCCTCCTTGGTCTTGTGTTGTTTTCTCTAGGAGTTTGGAAGAGTTTTGATGATGTTGATGATGGATATTGTTGTTGCTGAGCTTGGAAGCCAGCTGTGTGTGTATTGATCTTCCTAGCAGCCTAGGACCACAAGTGTGGTAAGTGATCTTGCTTCTCTTCTCTTCTTCCTTCCTTGTTTCCACCTTCCTTAGCTTAGAATTAGATGATTGAATAATAGATTGATGTTGGTTTATGTATGTATATGTATATGTGTAACTTTGGATGAGGGAAGACGTGAATAGATCACGTGAAGAGTGAAAGAAGAACCGCGGGATCATCTTCTGCACTGTCGCCGCCCCTGCGGTCCAGCAAAGCGCCCCTGCGGGTACCTTGTCGCCGCACCCGCGGCTAGAAGCCGCCGCCCCCGCGGACGCCGTGCCGCAGCGCCTCGCCTGCGTTGCCTGCGTCCCGTGTCACCGCGCCTGCTGGTTGTCTACTCCGCTCCTGCGTCCCTTGATCACGCAGGTGCGTCTTGTCCCGGGACTACCCATAGTTGGGTAGCTCCTTTCCTTTCCTAGTATGAGGGAACTAGTACCATGCTAGGTGTCGGATGATGATGAGTATGATATAGATATGTTGGTTACGGCTTTGGGGTTTGGTGTTATCGAGGTTTACGAGTTGGATATGATCCTTATGGATCCCTTGGGTCTAGGTGTGACCCTTTGTGTGATAGTAGATTGATATGTATGTATGTATGCCTTGTATAGGCCGTGTTGTCCTCCATATTGGAGTGGACGTATCTGAGAGTTGATCATAGTTGGGATTACTTCCGAGACTGAGGTAAGTCCATAGGACTTACTTAGCTACCATCTCTATATTGGATGTTGCATGAGTGGTGTATGTTTATGCTTGATAGTATGTGCTATGATGTTTACCAACCTATGGTATAGTGACTGCCCATTGTAGGGTTGTGACAGCTTTGCCCTGTCATCCCGCGTGGAGACAAGGAGGTTCTCTGCGGACAGGCCAGATATGGAAGTGGGACGGGCACTTGCTCCACTCCCATAAGGTACACGGGAAGTGTGACTAGATCACCACTCCAGCTGGCAACCTCCCCGAGAGGCGAGGGTTATATTCCTCGTGTCACATATGTTCATATTGATATTTATATATATATGATTTGGGTGTTGGACCATTTATATAAAGATAATGAACCGGGTAAATGTGTGATATCATGTTGAAGTGCTTAGTATTTATGATATGTGATTGTGCTTATGCTCATTCTTTATATGTGTATGGTTAGCTAACGGTTTCATACCGCATTGTAGATCTTTGCAGGTTAGGAGAACTGCAGGGTGATCCAGAGAGGGTGATCCGCCGAGGGCTCCGTACAATGGGATTATTATCGTGGGATAGGAAATATTTGATGTACGGTTATATGTTTCTTTTGTACTCAGCGATACTTATGTTTTACCTTTTGAGATATATATATATATATATATCAGTTTTACGTTTTGTATTTAATCTATCGGTGCCTTGTTGTAAGATTCAGTGAAATTGTTGTCAGGCTAGGTCAGGATCCATTGTGAGATCCTAGCCTAGTATCACTCCGAGTCCTACGGATTTGGGGTGTTACACTTATGTCATTTACTTTTGGACTGTCTTTTACCAAACAAATCATTAATAAAATCGACAAAATAATCTCAGACTAAATTAATAACATCAAACATGAGAACAAAAAAATAAATGACATTCTATTGAAAATTAAAGGTAAAATTGGACAAAAGAAGATCACATGTCTTGCCACTATTTGGTGGATCATTTTTGGTTCACTAGAAAAAAAATTATTTTCAGTGATTATTCTTTTGGCTCATATAAAATCATAACTGTTTTTCCTAATAATCAAATCCACGAATGACAAAAACTGTCAATGACGAGGATGATTATGACATTAGGCCACAACAAAATAACAACACTACCAACGGAAAAGAAAAAAAAAACAACATCAAATAGGAAAAATCAAAGCGTGGTTTCCACAAACTTAATTTCGATGGCTCAAAACTTGATTTTGGGGCTACCTCCATTGGTTTTGTTATCCCAAACCACAATGGAGGGGTTATTACTCTTGATGCAAAAAAATATTTTTAATTTGGTACTAAAAGCAAAAGTTGTTCTAAAATTTGGATTGCAAGAAGCTCTCAAATTACAAATAAAAAAAGATCAAAATTAAGAGTGACAATTTGTGTATCATCAAGGCACTCCAAAATTTTGTGGAGTTGCCCGTGAGAGGTCGAGATAATTTTATCCGACTCCAAACAAGATTTTTGTTTCTTTGACGAAGTCCAAATAAAACATGTTTTCAGAGAAATTAATAATGTGGTTGAGTGTTGACCGATTGACCTGTTTGAGAATCTCAACAACCAACATCAGTTTTTCTGATGATGAACTTCATGTTATCATCCGCAAAATTGCTTTAGGTAAGACTACCTCTAGAAGGTAGACCAACCTAACCGTTTTTCGTTATCATTTTTTTTGAATTTTCATCTTTTGTCCGTAATCTTTTGGAAATTTTAATGGTGTCCTTTGCTTGATTGCTTCTCCGTTGGTAAAAGTTTTATAGAAAGTTTGATTCATAGAGTAATACTCAAATAGACGATTTTTTATGCATGAATTTGGTGTTTTATTTTTATAGAAGAAGATTCAGTATCTTTCGCGTATCTAGTTGTGCTATATTATTATTGAAAAAATGATTAAGTAGTAATCACTCCGGATAATGTGACCCCTTACATCATACAAAATAATATCAAATAGAGTGATTTTATTCAAGCGGCCCAAAATCGCAAAGGGAACGGTCGAATCGGGTTTGCGCATGCGCATCATCCGGGTGTATGGGCAACCTGAATGCGCAAAGCCCAAGTTGAGGTGAATGTGCCCTAAGCCCTAAGGGGCGCATGTGAAGGGCCCATTCAGGGCATGCGCTTTGTGCCTGGTCTCGGGTGCATGCGGATTCCGCATACGCCTCAGCCTTCTGGCTCTAGTGCGCTAGCGGATTTCGCATGCGCTTCAGCCTTGGGGTGCATACGGAGTCCGCATTGTCGTGCGGATGGTAAAAAGTGGCCGCGCGAATAGTAATCTCGTATCAAATATATTATCGATATCGTCAAGCAATACATTCGGTCCTATATGAAGTTATGTGCAACACTAGCTAAAATAGTCCGCAACATTATTCCTTTCGTGGTAGACATGATGGAACTAGATAATTCAGTCTCTTCTAATATAGTCTTGGCCCATGCATACCGGATTTGATAGTAGATGGTGGCAACTGATGAATTATTTCAACAAAGTAATTGCCATTTGGGAGTCAAATTCAAGGATTGGTGATCTGGATTCACTCTTCCATGCGAGCCTTAGCCCATGGTAGGTGCCTTACAACTCTACCATGGGGGACCGTGTAAAGCCCAAGATTGACAACAAAACCTCGATGCCACTCCTTCACATTGTTCCAAATAATACGTGTTGTTGTTGCATGACCGTCACTTCTCAGCAATCCGTCAATATTAATTAGCATCCTAAAAACAGTGGGTCCCAAGTGACTTGACCAACATCTTGCATACTAGTCTACATGAGATGGGTAGGTTTGCAATCGTGGAGTAAGTGGGCTAGTTACTCCACCCTATCCGAACACAACGTGCATTAATCATGTAGGGTTGGGTGGCATTGATTGTATCACTCCTTATTGGAGAAAATCTCGTCCTTGAGCAACTTTCAAATGAAACCCGTTCTTGGAACCTCAACCTCCAAACGAGCTAGAACGCTTGCGAGTCAAGCGTCTGCAACTCGTTGGTTCCCGTAGTCTCTCTTTTCAAATAACACAACTTGATCCGTGGTTTTTCTGCATAAATATTAACTCCCGTCCTCCTACCAAATTCAACATAAGTTAGTCTCCATTGATAACAACCCCTTTGAAAATTATGCTCCCTAGCTTCATCTTCAACACATATCTCTAACAAAACTATTAACCCTTCGTAATTCCATTGAAAGTTTGGTTCCAAATTCACTTCCATTGCTTGGTTGAATACAAAAAGCGGACAAATTTTATGATGCCATAAACTTAACTCTTTTTTGTTTTATTTGTTAGGCCATGAATGACACGATTAGACTTGACCTTACAATGCAACATTGTTACTATTAAAATAGCATAAAATCATATTTGTACAATGTAGTAAAGTCACACAACATTAATATTAATAGACAAGTTTTAAAATCGTGTACATTTAATTTTGTGAAGGAATGATAAGTATTTTTTTGAGTTACTTTTTAATTCATGATATTCTTACACATATTTTCTCCTTAATTTATGACTTTGTTTAATCATGTTAATTTTAGGGAATAATCAATACAAAATTTCATATTATTTAGAAAAATCACTACAAATAAAATGTAATAAAAATAACTTATAAATTAAAATAAAATTTTCATATTTTAATTAGCCACATTATAACTTTCTTATTCTAGGTGTTATTTTTTTGAATATAACGGTAAGTAATTAGGCATGGTTATCATCTATTATAGACCATCTTATAGCATCCCTGCGAATGGGGAAATCGACTTCATGCGGAACCATTACTCTGGATGAGGGATTGTCATGGTCTAATGTCGCTAACTTGTCCGCAACGCCGTTGAATTTCCTTGAAATATGGTGGATAGGAACGTGTGTGAAACCAAATAGAAGAAGATAAATGTTTGAGATAATAAGGTCGATTTCCCACAGGGGACTTCCAAATATTTTTGATTGAGTTGATAATCATGAGATTGATCTCTTTCGATTTCTATATGTTTCATTTTCATTTCTCTTACTCTTAGTAGTCCTTTCCTAAGAGCATATGTTTTTGCATGCAAGACAAATATGTATCCACACTGTTAGTGGCGGGACCAGAAATTTTTTGAAGGGGGGCACAAAAATAATTTCGTATAAGACATTTCGAATATTAATTCGCATATTATGTTAAAAATTAAACACTAAAATCTACAAACTAAATAAAAAAGTTATACTAAAGTTTTCTTTCTATAAATTAGAGGTTTTTGTTGCATATATTTATTTATTTAGATGATAGTTAAATTAATTTATATATTTATTTTGTTTTTATAAATAAATTATCAAATAAATTAGATAGTGGTTGATGAATTATTGTATTGATTACATTAGATTAACTAAAAGTTAATTTAGAAAAAATATACAATTCAAAAATAAGGTTTGTTTTGTATATTAATTTTAAAGTTGTGTTTTATAAAAAAATTGTCAAATAAAAATTAATTAATGGTTGATAAAATAATATATTGAAAATTATATTGAGTTGATTGTATTAATTAAGAGTTAAGCAATAATAAAAACAAAAAAAACATTTTTACTATTCCTAGAACTCAAACCCTGCACTTCAGGCCCCTCCTTCCCATCATCTACTAGACGAGCTAGCAGAAGAGTATGAATTATATCCGCCTACGTAGAACTAATGCCGCTGGAAGCAGGGGCACAACCCCCCCCCCCCCCCCCCCCCCCCCCCCCCCCGGGTACCCCCTCTGGCTCCGCCCATGCACACTGTTCATATTCGTATGTGATTGTTGATGCAATGTGATCCCTCAAGATATAGCCAAAGGCCCAAAAGCACACCGGTTGTTGCTTTGTTAGAGCCATCAAAGTTGATTTTTACATTTCCCACCATTGATTTTGACCAATGACTCTTTCTAGTTTTTCTCATTTGCGTTTTTCTTGCCTTTTTGACAAGGTTGTTTGGGTTGGATACATTCTATTCATGAATCAGTTGTTTGATATCAGTTAAAGTTTTATTACAGAATATATTTTTTACTCCTCATGTACGTAATATTCCACAATGTAACGATCGTGTGTATCATCGTCTTATCCTCAAATTTATTACGCATGAGAGATAAGATTTCTATCATTTTTTCTAGTTGAGTTTGCATTCATTATATAGTCTTGGATTTTGTCATCACTTATTTTGTTGATTGTGAATGGGCATTTGAGGAATATGTGTTTTTCACTTTCATAGGGATGCTGACATAAAAGGCCATCCATGGGTACTAGAACTTTTTGTTTTTCGAGATATATTTTTTTTGGAGTCCATCTATTGATAGCTCCATGTGAAAATTTTAATTTTTGGCATTATATTCAGGCTCCAAATCCACGAGTTGTCGCATTGGGCTATTCCTTTGGATTTGTGTATTAGTTGTAAGGCGGATTTTGTGGAGAACTAATCCTTTTACTAGGAGCCCAATAAAGTTTGTCTCAGATGTTGCATATGGGTAATGGGTAGTTAAGGATCTTTTTGACTATGTCATGCAGAAGCAAGGGATCAAGGAGATTGTTTATTTTATCATGATCTCATTTGCCATTTATAATAAAAGAGTCTATTATATAATCCTTATTTGTTAGAGGCATAATACTCAAGTGGTGTTCGAAAATCTAAGGATTTTTCCATAATTTGATCGTTTGTACATCCCAACGTTTCACCTAAAACCCTTTTCAAACTCCAGGCGTAGGCTCATTAGTCTTTTCCATTATCACGATGCGTTTTTTTCCCTAGATTTGTAGCACCATAAACGGCGTCCTTTTAGATATTTCTCCTTAATTACCTTAACTCAAATGTTAAATGGTTCATACACTATTTTCCATAGGAGTATTATTTGTAGGGCTTTGTTCATGTCTTCTGCTTTCCTTATTCCAACTCGATCATCTTGCTTCCTTTGGTTTGCAAATCTTATCCCAACTTATTAGGGGCTAAAAGTTTGCTCCTCTATTCTAGAAGATTTGTCTACTAATTTGGTCTAGTTCCTTGTGAATGGATATTGAGAATATGAAACTTTGCATGATGAAGTTGAGTTTTGCGTTCATATTGGCTTTGTTCAAAATTGTTTTGCCTTCTTGGGAAAGGAACTCCACTTTCCATTTGACTAGTTGTTGTATAGCTCTTGCGATAATATCCTCGAAAGTAGTTTTGTTTACTCGTTTGTTGATAATTGGACGCCCTTGGTATTTTTCTAGGCATATACTTGAGGATATACCGAGGTTTTGTTGTAGTGTTCTTTTACCAGAGTTATCAATCTTACTCGTGGTTTGAAAAGCTCATTTTTGATAGTTCACTTTTTGTCCCGAGATTTGACAATATTTTGATAGAATGTCGAGCATTTGGTTGCACGATGGGATTGTAGCTTTGACAAAGATTATTACCATCTGCAAAATTGAACAGGAGCATTGATAGAATTTGTGCTCCTAAAATAGATAGTAGCGGTGAAAATAATTTGATCTTATTTTCCATTTGGTTATACGATGCAATTTCGAGCATTTTCCGGTTTTCATTACTTGCTCTTTGAATGTTCATGGTTAGAACATTTGCTCCTAAATTGAATAGGAGCAGTGATAGAGGATCTCCTTGTCGAAGCCCTCTTTTATGACGGGAAATGTTGGTAAGACTATCATTTATTAGAATGGAGTATGAGATTGAAGAAATACATTCTTTAATCCAATCTGTAATTTTTCTTGTAAAGTCAAATTTTCTTAGTACCACCATGATAAAGGGTCATTCTACCTTATCATAGGTTTTCTTCATATCTAGTTTAATTGTCACAATAACCTTTTTCCTTTCTTAGACCTAAAGTCATGGAAAATTTCATGGGCTATCAAAATATTGTCATGAATTGATCTATAACACCCCAAATCCGTAGGACTCGGAGTGCTACTGGGCTAGGATCTCACAATGGATCCTGGCCGTAACCTGACAACAACTTCAATGAATCTTACAACAAGACACTGATAGATTAAAACAAAACATAAAACTGATGTATATATATATATACTGATCAAGAGTAATACACAGTACTGCTGAGTCCAAAAGTCAACCATAAATCCGTACAATATAAATAACCCAAAACCCACGAGTACGCCCTGTGTACGGAACCCTCAGCAGATCACCCCTCCGGATCACTCTGCAAATCTCCTAACCTGCAAAAGGATCTACAACACGGTATAAAACCGTTAGCTAACCATACCCAAATATAAGATAGGCAAGAGCACAACCACACATCATATAAACAATAACACATCAACATGATATCACACATTTACCCGGTTTATTATCTTTATAACGTTAAACACACAGGAGTATATAAATCAGTATATGAAAATAAGTGACACGAGGAATATAATCCTCGCCTCTGCATGCAATAGCTAGCTGGAGTGGTATCAGCGCACCTTCCCGTATACCATAAGGAGTGGTATCAGTACCTTTCCTGTATACCAAGTCTAGCTAGCGTACAGAGAACTTCCTAGACTCCTCTACGGGATGAAAGGGTAAGTTGTCACAGCCACTACAATGAGCGGTCAATATAACATAGGTCGGTGACCAACATAAAGCATGCTATAAAGCATATAACAAACACCACTCATGCACACATCCAATATAAGGATGGCAGCTAAGTAAGTCCTATGGACTTACCTCAATCTCAGAAGTATCTCGCTACGAGCAAAACCCAGAAACGTCCACTCCAACTAGAGGACAACACAGCCTATACAAGGCACACAGATATATATCACAATCTTATCACACACAAAGGGTCACACCTAGACCCAAGGGATCCATAAGGGATCAATTCCAACTCGTAAACCTCAAAGCCGTAACCGGCATAAATATACCATACTCATCATCATCCGAATCCTAACATGATACTAGTTCCCTCGTACTAGAAAGGAAAGGAACTACCTAACTATAGGTAGTCCCGGGACAAGACGCACCTGCGTGAACTACGGACGCAGGGGCGGAAAGGATCACCCGCGGGCGCGGCAAGTGGAAGCCGCAGGGGCGGTGACACTGAACGCAGGCAAGCGCAGGCACGCCGCTGGCACGACACATGCGCTGTGGCACGGTAGCCGCGGGGGCGGTGACTCTTGGCCGCGGGGGCGGCGACAGTGCAGAACGACACTTCGCAGCTTCTCTTCGGCTCGTCACTTGATCAATACACGTTTATACTCTTCCAGATTCATACACATACACAACTACACATTCAAACATCAACCTATGATCAACATACATCTAAACCTAAGCTCAAGGGAAGAAAGACAAGAAAGAAAGGAAGGAAGGAGAAGCAAGGAGCTCACCTCCACTACTGTGATCACCCAAGAAAGTACAGAACAAACTCTCAGTTGGCCTCTGAAGCTCAGCAACATACACACCACAACCAACAGCACCAAACTCAAGCACAACTTCAAGAGAAACTCAAGCAAGATCAAGGGAAGGGATGAAGAAGCAAGAAGGACGTAATGAGGGCTGGAGTGGAATGAGAAATGGAATGAAACCCTTGCTCAGCAAGGTAAGAGAAGAAAAGAAGAGGAAGGTAAAACACGGGTCAAGGAGTCAACAAAACCGGCTGCAGCCGCCGTAAACCGCAGGGGCGGGAACCCGCAGGGGTTGCATACGTGCCCGCGGGTGCGGTAAGGCCAATCTCGGGCAAAGCCAATCTCGGCTATGGTCCGATCTCGGTCCGAAAGAAAGGGCTCTCACATGATCTATTTTGGGTGAACGCACCTTGAAGAGGATGATAAGATTTGGAAGCACCTTTTTCAATCTACATGTTAGAATTTTAGCAATAATTTTGTATATTGTTGTGCATAGGCTTATGGGTCTATAGTGGGGTGTCAAGGATGAATTATCAATATTTGATATCAAAGTGATGAAAGTATGGCTTATTTGTTTTTTAAGATACTTCCATTTCTATAAAAACTCGTAACTGCATGGATTATAGAAGGACCTATGATATGCCGATATTTTATGGAACAAACCAATATACAACCCACTGGGGCTTGATGATTTATCACTTCCAATTTCAAAAATAACGACTTTGATTTCTTGTTTTGTAAAGGGTTTTGTCAATTCTATGTGTTTTGTATTAGAAATCTCTTTTTAAATGACCTCAAATTGTTTGTGGAGTTCAATTGTATTAATGGGAGTAACTTTAAGTCTAGTATAATAACCTTAGTCTTTGGAGCCAGTTTTTTTGGCCTTAGCCGCCCCTACGGGCTTAGGGAGCCCCCCCTGCGGCTCATGATGCTTTCCGCCCCTGCGGCTCAGGGAACCGCCCCTGCGGTTTCTTGCGGCTGCAGCTGACTTTGTTGACTCTAGACCCGTGCTTTACTCTTTTTGCCTCTTAACCTTTCCTTACCCTAGGATGAAGGGTTTCTTCATTCTTCATATCCCCAGCTGCCTTCACGTCCTTCTTCCTCCTTCTTTCTCCTTTGATCTCTTCTTGAGTGTTTCTTTGAGTTTTGGCAAGGAAGTTGTGTGGTTTTGTTGTTGATGTTGTTGAGTGTTGTGGATGAGCTTGAGAGCCAGTGGACAGTGTGTGGTTGATCTTCCTTGCAGCCTAGGACCACAAGTGTGGTATGTCTTCTTCTTCTCTTTTTCCTTTCTTGGTTTTCCTTTGCCTAGCTTAGGATTAGATGCATGTAAGATGTAGATTGATATTAGAATGTGTATGTATATGTATGTGCGTGACTTTGGAATACAGAAGACGTGATTTGATCACGTGAAGAGCCGAAGAGGAATCGCGGGATCACATTCTGCACTGACGCCGCCCCCGCGCTTGAAAGCCGCCGCCCCTGCGGAAGACGTGTCACAGCGCCTGCGCCGTGCCTGCGTTGCCTGCGGCCACTGTCACCGCGCCTGCGGCTGAGCCTTGCCGCGCCTGCTGGTTGCCTTGCTCCACTTCTGGGTCTCTCTTGTCACGCAGGTGCGTCTTGTCCCTGGTCTACCTAGAGTAGGGTAGATCCTTTCCTTTCCTAGTATGAGCGGGTTAGTAGCATGCTAGTTACATGTACAAGGTTAGAATGATGATGAGTATGATATCGTTTATGCCGGTTATGGCTTTGAGGTTTATGAGTTAGGATACGATCCTTATGGATCCCTTGGGTCTATGTGTGACCCTTTGATGGATATGAGTTGATATATTGTTATGCCTTGTTATTAGGCAGTGTTGTCCTCCAGATTGGAGTGGACCGTGTTTGAGATCGTGGTTGAGACTACTACTGAAGTTGAGGTAAGTCCACATGACTTACTTAGCTGTCATCCTTATATTGGATGTATGCATGAGTGGTGTGTGATATATGCTTGATAGCATGCGTAGTGATGATTACCGACCTATGGTTTAGTGATTGCCTATTGTAGGGCCGTGACAACTTGTCCTTTCATCCCGCTGGGAGTCTGGAGGTTCTCTGTGGGCAGGCCGGACTTGGATTGTGGGGCGGGCTTTCTCCACTCCCATAGGGTATACGGGGACGGTAACCGTGTCACCACTCCAGCTGGCACTATTCCCCACTGGCGAGGATTATATATTCCTCGTGTCACATATGTTCATATACATTTATTTATACGATTTGAGTGTTGGACTTATTAAAGATAATTAACCGGGTAAATTTGTGACAGCATGTTTATATGTTAATATTCCTGAAGTGTGTTTGTGCTCTAGCATCTTCTATACATGTGTATGGTTAACTAACGGTTTTATACCGGGTTGTAGATCCTTTGCAGGTTAGGAGAACTGCAGAGTGATCCAGAGGGGTGATCCGCTTAGGGCTCCGTACATTGGGGCGTATCGTGGGATGTGGGATCTTTTATTATGTACAGTTTATGTTTACTTTTGTACTCAGCGGTACTTCTGTATTACCTTTTGATATATATATATATATATATATATATATATATATATATATATATATATATATATATATATATATATATATATATATATATATATATATATATATCAGTTTTATGTTTTAGAATTAATCTATCTGTGCCTTGTTGTAAGATCCGTACACTGGGGTGTATCGTGGGGTGTGGGATCTTTTATTATGTACAGTTTATGTTTACTTTTGTACTCAGCGGTACTTCAGTATTGCTTGTTTTGGATTTAATCTATCTGTGCCCAGGTTGACAACAACGGCACTTGCAATCTGCGATAAAGGTCAAATAGATAAGTAAACAGAACCCGAAAGGGGTCTGACTTTTCAAAAGGTTTTGGTTTTGAAATGAGTACAAATGTTTTGGGATAGTGTGTACGTGAGCCATCGCCCCTTTGAAGATCTCGACAATATAGATATATATAGATATTATGATGTGATTGATTTGATATATATCTATACATATGGCATATATAGCCTTCTAAGTTAGGTTTATGCTCTGCAGATGGCTCATACTAGAGTTGTATCTGCAGATGGACGAGGTAGGGATAGATCCCCTCTTACTCTAGTAGAGGTAGGACAAAGTCAGATTCCCGTTGTTGATCCACTTGCAACGGAGGAGGTTCATGAGGTTGCTGCTGAGAGTGTTGTTCCTGAGACTAGGAACGGTATAGCTGAGAGATATATACCACATCGTGTCCAGTCTGATGACTCGGGTTATGTCATTATGAGGGGACCAGATTTCCGCGCATACATCAGACAAGTGGAGGAGGCTGCCAAAGCGGGTAGATGTACCCCGGATCTGCCAGCACATGGGGAATCGTTTGAAGGACTTCATAGAATTACTCAGGTGCCAGTTATACCGGCACGTGCTGTTGAGATTACTCAAGTTTCAGAGGAGCATAGAAGGTCTAGAAAGAGACAGAGCTGGGCAGACCGGTGATGCTGGTGGAGTTGCTAGTTCAGGGCAAGGTCAGGGACGACAGTGTTACAACTGTGGTAGTTATGGACATATACGACCAGCGTGTCCGAAGCAGACAATAATTTGTTTTACTTGTGGCAGACCAGGTCAAAGACATATTTTCTGTAAACGGGGCAGAGCTTCATTACAGCAGGAGTCTTCTCCTGCTAGTGCAGTAGGAGGTGAGCGGAGACCACCTCCGCAGCAGACACAGGGACATCTAAGAGTCCCAAATTGTCCTATTGCTCAGAGATCTGCTCCTGGGTCGAGTAGAGGCAGAGGTCGTGGTGGGAGTACCACGGACACTAGAGGACCATAGGGTCGAGTTTTTGAGCTGAGGAGTGCAGATGAGCCAACTGCACCGACTGCTACAGGTACCATTCTGATCCATGGTTTACCTGTTAGAGTTTTATTTAATATGTGAGCTATGTCTTCATTTGTATCCGATGTATATGTTGAGTATTTGAGTTCAGTTATGACAAGAGGATACCCTTTAGTATAGGGTTACCCGATGGTAGTAGGGTCAGAGGTACCCGTGAGATTCGTGACTGTCCCATTTCTGTAGGGCCCGTGTATTGCTTGTGGACTTCTTTGTCATGCCATTAGTGCATGAAGAAGTCATTTTAGGTATGGATTGGATGGATAGGCATCAGGCAATCTTAGATGTAGGTAGGAAGACTGTTACCCTCTCTACCGAGTTAGGACATATAGAGGTTTTCCGAGGTTGGGACCTTGGAAAATCAGGCATGGTTATCAGTGCGATACGAGCAGCTAGATTGATTGCACAGGGTTGTGAGGCCTT
Organism: Fagopyrum tataricum; assembly: GCA_002319775.1. NCBI lineage: Eukaryota > Viridiplantae > Streptophyta > Magnoliopsida > Caryophyllales > Polygonaceae > Fagopyrum > Fagopyrum tataricum. The sequence goes on from CM008285.1 coordinate 37,842,840, forward strand.
CTGGTGTTATGCCATGATGGAGGGGGAGAGTCCAGCATTAGAAAATATCCCAGTTGTTTGTGATTTGGCAGATGTATTTGTTGAGTCGTCCAGTTTGCCGCCTCAGAAGAGTGTGGATTTTGGCATTGACTTAGAGCCTGGTACGAGACCTATCTCGAAGGCCCCATACCGGATGGCGCCTGTCGAGATGCTGGAGCTGAAGAAGCAACTTGAGGAGCTGGCTGAGAAGGGCTTCATTCGCCCTAGCGTGTCCCCATGGGAAGCACTTGTCCTCTTCGTACGGAAGAAGGACGGATCGTTGAGATTGTGCATAGATTACAAAGAGCTGAACAAGGTGACCATCAAGAACAAGTATCCATTGCCGCGTATTGATGACTTGTTAGATCAGCTTCAGGGAGCGACAATATTCTTCAGGATTGACTTGCGCTCAAGATATCACTAGCTGAGGGTGAGAGAGCAGTATGTGCACAGAACAACATTCCGGACCAGATATGGCCACTACGAGTTTGTAGTGATGCCATTTGGGCTTACGAATGCCCCAACAGTCTTTTTGGAGTTGATGATCAGCATTTTCATCGACTTCCTGGATCAGTTTGTGGTGGTCTTCATAGATGATATTCTGGTGTACTCTCGCAGTAGAGAGGAGCATGCATGACAGTTGAGGACTGTATTGCAGGTTTTGCGGGATAGAGAACTTTATGTTAAGTTCTCTAAGTGCGACTTCTGGATGCCAGAGGTAGCATTCCTGGGTCATGTGGTTTCAGCTGAAGGGATCAAAGTGGATCCAGCCAAGATTGAGGCAATAGCAGCTTGGACGACACCGACGAACGTCAAGAAAGTACGTAGCTTCCTTGGCCTAGCCGGTTATTACAGACGCTTTGTGGAGGGATTTTCTGTGATTGCCCGTCCACTGACGAGTCTGCTGAGAAAGACTACCAGATTTGTATGGTCTGATCAGTGTAAGCAGAGTTTTGAGGAGCTGAAGAGACGACTGACTTCTGCTCCTATTTTGGCACAGCCAGAGGGTTCAGAGGATTTTGTGGTATACAGTGATGCATCCAAGCTAGGCTTGGGATGTGTATTGATGCAGAGAGGCCGAGTGATAGCATATGCGTCTGGACAGCTGGAGACGTATGAAGAGAACTACCCAACTCATGATCTGGAGTTGGCAGCAGTAGTTCATGCCTTGAAGATCTGGAGACATTATCTGTATGGTGCCACATGTCAGATCTTCACAGACCATAAGAGTCTGAAGTACATTTTCACGCAGCGGGAATTGAATAACCGCCAGTGTAGATGGCTCGAGCTGATCAAGGATTTTGATCTAGAGATTCTGTACCATCCAGGGAAGGCGAATGTTGTCGCCGACGCCCTGAGCAGGAAGACGCCTCGTGAACAGGTGATTGCGAGGCTGACGGTTCAGCATCAGTTGCAGAGAGACCTAATTTGGTTAGAGTTGGACATCCAGTTTCCTGATGAGGATGCCCAGCTGCGTACTTTAGAGGTTCTTCCTTATCTGTCGACACTGATGAGGATCCGAGAGAGAATGTCTAGAGATGAGGCGCCACAGTTCCTGCTAGGAGCAGATGGAGTATTGAGACGCCGCGGTCGCGTCTGTGCACCCGCTGATGCGGATCTACGCCAGAGGATTTTACAGGAGGCTCATTGTATGCCTTATTCAGTGCACCCAGGTACGAGTAATACATACCATGACTTGAGACGTTTATATTGGTGGGGAGGGTTGGAGCCCGAGGTGGCCAGATTTGTGGCACAGTGTGTGATCTGTCAGCAGGTCAAGATAGAGCATTGCAGACCTGGAGGTGAACTCTATCCACTTCCTGTTCCACAGAGGAAGTGGGAGGACGTGACCATGGACTTTGTGACTGGGATGAGACTGAGCCAGAGTTTGATGTTATCTAGGTTATAGTGGACAGATTGACGAAGACGACACGTTTTATCCCTATTTGGGAAACGTGACCAATGAGCAGATTAGCAGAGGAGTACACTAGGCAGATAGTGAGACTCCATGGTGTACCGAGGACGATCGTCTTTGACAGAGGTGGCCGATTTACCTTGAGATTCTGGCCGCAGATTCAGACTGCCCTGGGGACGAGTTTGCACTTCACGACTGTGTTCCATCCTCAGACAGATGGTCAGTCAGAGAGGACCATTCAGACCCTGAAGGATATGTTGCGAGCTTGTTTGTTGGATTGGGGACAAGTGTGGACTGATCATCTCTCACTAGTTGAGTTCTCATACAACAACAGCTGGCATGCATCTATTGGGATGACCCCATATGAGGCACTGTATGGGCAGAGATGCCGTACTCCGTTATGTTGGGATGAGCAGAGCAGTGTTAGTGGTTTGACACCTGATCAGATTCAGGATGATGTTGTTCGAGTAGCACTGATTAGAGAGAGGATGCTGACTGCACAGAGCCGTCAAAAGTGTTATGCAGATAGGAGGCGTAGACTTCTAGAGTTCAGAGTAGGAGCCCATGTGTGGCTGAGAGTGTCTCCGACACGAGGTGTTAGACGTTTTGGTATTAAGGGGAAGTTGAGCCCCCGATATGTCGGACCGTTTGAGATTCTGGATCGGGTGGGTAGCGCAGCATACAGATTGGCTTTGCATCCGAGATTAGAGGTTGTTCACCCTGTGTTTCACGTGTTTCAGCTGAGGGAGTACATACCAGATCCGAGACACATCGTGAGTTATGATGATTTGGTGGTTGAGCCGGACCACACCTTTGTTGAGCATCTGATTGCAGTCTTAGAACGAGGTATGAGACGCCTGCGTTCGAAGGACATTCCTATGCTGAGGATATAGTGGTCGAGACGAGGACCTGATGAGGCTACATGGGAGACTGAGGATAGTATCCAGATGAACTATCCAGAGTTTTACGCTGAGATAGATGTACCAGTAGGATCGACGAGTAGATCTTAGTACTATCTTGGTGATGTTATGCTTATGTGCTTATATGCTATGATGTGTTTATTTTCGTACTAGCTATGATGTGATATGTGATCTTAGTAGATCTTGTTGTGCTAGTACGACTGATATTTATAGCTGGAGATGGCTCTTTCCTCCATGCTATTGTGATACGATTACGATTTAGCTGGAGATGGTTATTCCTCCATGCTATTTTGATGGACATAGTATTGCTGGAGATGTTTTTCCTCCATGCCCTTCTGTTATGGTGATGATGATACGGCTAGAGATGTTTTTCCTCTACGCCTTTGCGATGTGATGATGATATGGCTAGAGATGTTTTTCCTCTATGCCCTTGTGATATGATTATAGTTTGGCTACAGATGGTTTACCTCTATGCCTTGGATAGTATAGTGATCTTATGGCTAGAGATGATGAGTTCCTCCATGCTTGTGCTTGAGGTTATAGAGTGATATAGGTTGATACCATGGGTGCGGAGATGTAATGCCTCCGATAGAGAGAGAGTTGTACCTCGGCTTGTGAGTCCGAGTGGTTTGAGGATTTTACAAGTTTCGGGACGAAACTTGTTTTTAGGGGGGTGAGGTGTAAGAACCTTAGTCTTTGGAGCCAGTTTTTTTTTGGCCTTAGCCGCCCCTACGGGCTTAGGGAGCCGCCCCTGCGGCTCATGATGCTTTCCGCCCCTGCGGCTCAGGGAACCGCCCCTGCGGTTTCTTGCGGCTGCAGCCGACTTTGTTGACTCTTGACCCGTGCTTTACTCTTTTTGCCTCTTAACCTTTCCTTACCCTAGGATGAAGGGTTTCTTCATTCTTCATCTCCCCAGCTGCCTTCACGTCCTTCTTTCTCCTTTGATCTCTTCTTGAGTGTTTCTTTGAGTTTTGGCAAGGAAGTTGTGTGGTCTTGTTGTTGATGTTGTTGAGTGTTGTGGATGAGCTTGAGAGCCAGTGGACAGTGTGTGGTTGATCTTCCTTGCAGCCTAGGACCATAGTGTGGTATGTCTTCTTCTTCTTCTCTTTTTCCTTTCTTGGTTTTCCTTTGCCTAGCTTAGAATTAGATGCATGTAAGATGTAGATTGATGTTGGAATGTGTATGTATATGTGTGTGTGTGACTTTGGAATAGAGAAGACGTGATTTAATCACGTGAAGAGCCGAAGTGGAATCGCGGGATCACATTCTGCACTGACGCCGCCCCCGCGCCTGGAAGCCACCGCCCCTGCGGAAGACGTGTCACAACGCCTGCGTCGTGCCTGCGTTGCCTGCAGCCACTGTCACCGCGCCTGCGGCTGAGCCTTGTCGCGCCTGCGGGTTGCCTTGCTCCGCTCCTGGGTCTCTCTTGTCACGCAGATGCGTCTTGTCCCGGGTCTACCTAGAGTAGGGTAGATTCTTTCCTTTCCTAGTATGAGCGGGTTAGAAGCATGCTAGGTACATGTACGAGGTTAGAATGATGATGAGTATGATATCGTTTATGCCGGTTATGGCTTTGAGGTTTATGAGTTAGGATACGATCCTTATGGATCCCTTGGGTCTAGGTGTGACCCTTTGATGGATATGAGTTGATATATTGTTATGCCTTGTTATTAGGCAGTGTTGTCCTTCAGATTGGAGTGGACCGTGTTTGAGATCGTGGTTGAGACTACTACTGAAGTTGAGGTAAGTCCATAGGACTTACTTAGCTGTCATCCTTATATTGGATGTATGCATGAGTGGTGTGTGATATATGCTTGATAGCATGCGTAGTGATGATTACCGACCTATGGTTTAGTGACTGCCCATTGTAGGGCCGTGACAACTTGTCCTTTCATCCCGCTAGGAGTCTGGAGGTTCTCTGTGGACAAGCCAGACTTGGATTGTGAGGCGGGCTTTCTCCACTCCCATAGGGTATACGGGGACGGTGACCGTATCACCACTCCAACTGGCACTATTCCCCAGAGGCGAGGATTATATATTCCTCGTGTCACATATATATACATTTATTTATACGATTTGAGTGTTGGACTTATTAAAGATAATTAACCGGGTAAATGTGTGACAACATGTTTATATGTTAATATTCCTGAAGTGTGTTTGTGCTCTAGCATCTTCTATATATGTGTATGGTTAGCTTAACGGTTTTATACCGTGTTGTAGATCCTTTGCAGGTTAGGAGAGCTGTAGAGTGATCCAGAGGGGTGATCCGCTGAGGGCTCCGTACACTGGGGCGTATCGTGGGATGTGGGATCTTTTATTATGTACAGTTTATGTTTACTTTTGTACTCAGCGGTACTTCTGTATTACCTTTTGATATATATATATATATATATATATCAGTTTTATGTTTTGGATTTAATCTATTTGTGCCTTGTTGTAAGATCCAGTGAACTGTTTGGCAGGCTAGGGTCTGGATCCATTGTGAGATCCTAGCCTAGTAGCGTCTCGAGTCTTACGGATTCGGGGTGTTACATCTAGTGTTATAGTCATCAAGAAATTATTCGCAAATATCTTCTTCTCTAGGTGGCACTAAGGCATCGTTTTTCATATTTAAAGATATAGTCTTATGGTTTCTTCTTCGTGTTACTCTTCTATGATGATACTTTGTGTTCTTATTCCTTAGGTTGAAAGATTTTGATTTAACTCGTTGCATTCAAAATTTTTACTGACATTCAATTAAGCATTCTATTTTTTCTATTTAGCCTAATAAGTTTTTCGTTTAATTTTCTGTTGGGTAAAATTTCTATAGATAAGAATTTGCATCTTTTAAATTTTAGCGTCCACCTCACGACTTGCTTATTTATGTTTCCAAATTTTGTTTTACTCTAGGTTTTCAACTTTTTTTTAATAGACTAATTTTTCTAATAAAATTATACATGTGTCTTCCTTGGTATTGTGTTCTCAATGTTTGCGTGATGATATTGTCACAATCATTTTTTTGGGTCCACGTCAACTCAATACGGAATGACTTTTTTTTTTACACGATGCATTGAGTTAAGAAGCTCAACGGAAATGAGAAAATGTTCCGAAGTAGTGAATGCATGGTTTCAAGAGTATATGTTTGGGTATGCTTGGATTATATTTGGGTGTGTCGTGACTCGATCTATTTTTCATACATGTTGTTCTCACCCTCTTTGTGCTTCCTCTAAGTGAAGTCATTACCTTTTGTAGAGAGGTGAACCACATTATATTGTTGCATGAAAAAGTATAGTCTTCTGAATTTGTTGTATGTAATTGGTGTACCACCTTTTTGTCATATGGATTAAGTATTTCATTGAAATCCTCTAGCTAGAGGGTGGAAAAGTTGTTTATGTTGACATGGTTCCCAAGCTTGTTCCAAAAACATGTATTTTAGTTGTTCATTTGGGGGAGTGTGTATGAAGGTAATAAACATAGTAAAATTGGTGTAAATTGTTGTGCTTCACTATCAAAAAACTCTTTTCTATATTGCTTACTTCTACCTTTTCATTTATTAGTTGATAACTTTTCCAAAGGAGACATATTCTCCGAAAATGCCATTAGCTAGAACTGAACAAATATTATCAAACTCAGCCCCTTTCCAATATGTTTCGTTTGGATTGACACTTGTTTTTAGTTCAACGAGCCCGATCATATGTAAATGTTCGTTTTTGCAAGTCAAATTATTGTCGGTTTAAAAAAAACTCTTTCTCATATCTCGACAATTCCAAAAGACGATCTTTATTTAAAATATTATTTTTTGAATTTGGGTGTTATAGGCCCATGATTCTTACTAATTTCTTTAGCAGGCAGTAGATACTTTTTACTTTTCTAACCCTTTTTTGTCGTCTCTCAACTATGAGCGGTATAGTTTTATACCATAGTTCCTCGTTTTTGTGCTTTAACTTAGGATACTTAACCATATAAAGAGTTTGAAGGTAAATTTTTATTTTTCAAGCGTGGATTGGTTTCATTCTTGTACTTTCTTTGTATTGACAGTATTGCTTGTTCTCTTTTGTTTTCTCATTGCATTTTAGTCATTTTGTGTTTGAAGTACATTTCTCGCTTCGATCCGTTGTGTTCTTGTATTCATTATTTGAATTTTAGATATGTATTTCAGGCCAAAATACGGTCTTTAGTTGGAGATTTTTGTTGTTATTCCCCTTCCCCGTGTTAAAATTTTTCAAAATGAAATTTTCATTATTGTATAGTCCTTGTACGTTGAGATGATGATACTCCTTTATTCTACCTAAATAGCACAGTTGTCGGAGATCTTCCTTTGTCACCGTTCTAGAGTTTATCCGTGGGAAATACACAAATGTAGAGGATGAAGTCACACAAGTTAATTCAACTATTTTCGGCTAATCCGGCTACTAGTCATTTTAAATAAGTACATAAGATAGAGCAAGAGTTTTGGTTCCATAGAACTATGGAAGGTACGTATACAATTTTGTATGTCTTCCACCAGGTTCTTAACATCATTCTTATTGTTTTATCATCATTTAAGAAGATCAAAGTTGAATTCATATTATCTAGTTGTTATAATATTGTATACTCTATTTAATATTTGAAATGTATATATAATATGGATGATGTCCTTTTTCGTAATATTACGTTTGTATAAGCTTTGATAAGCTCGTAGTTCTCAAACGTTCAACACGCTTATAAAAAAAAGTAGTTAGTTCAATAAGCTACTTCATTTCAGCTACTCAATTAGCTTCAGTTACAATAAACTTCTGCTTCTGCTATAATAAGGTCGTGGTTTCCACGAGTGATGCGCCCTTGACCACTATGACCGCGAATGAAGAGGACGATGCTTTGCGGGTTCGCTCCGATGGACCGCTCACTCGTTCCCGAGCCAAAGCCATCGCCCAAGCTACCGGCTCTATCATCCGACGCACCGTCACATCACCTGGACCCGTTAGTGGCATGCCATGTCACCACTCCACCATGGCATAGGCTTCCGGCGCCACGTCATCAAGCTAGCAAATATTATTATTATTATTATATTTTGCATTTTAAATAATAATAGACTTTAATTTTCGGAACATTAATTTCGGAACTTAATTCCGTGAGTTAATTTCCGGCATTGACAGTCTAGACCTTTGGTTTCGGGAGTTGCCCCGACTTTATTTCCAGCCTTTATTTCCGTCATTCAATTTCCGACTTTTGGTGTAGCCTTCACCCACTATATAAGGGATGCTTGGCTTCACTTGTAAATCATGTTCAATATTAATCAAGTTATTTGAAGGAAAATCCTCTTTCTTGATTTGGGCATCACTTCTTCTTCCATCCCCTCAAAGTTCTTCCTTGGATCAAGTCTTAGATCCAAGAACTCACATTCGAGGATTCTTCTAAAGAATCAAACTCTCAAATCCACTACAACGTTTGCTCGATCTCTCTAGATCGAATCAAACCTACGCTTCCGCATCCATCTCAATCGCTTCCGCCCTACCAAACTTCTATCAAAGTTCTCAATTGCACATCAACAACGAGTAGTCGAAACTCTAGCTTGGTCTAGATCCGGCGTTCGTCCTTCAACGATTCCAAGGACGCATCAAATTGGCATCAGAGCAAAGGGACCGAAGCTAAGTTCTCTTTACTCTTGTTTTTGTGCGTTATATTTTTATCCTTCTTTGCCTTTGTTGTTCTTCCCTTCTTGAAGATCTTCAACTTGTTCTTCGTGTTCTTCGTGTTCTTCGAAGTTGTCTTGAATTTTTTTTTTCTCACCAAACATATTTAGGAGATAGTTGGTTTGCCATCAAACCATCTATCAAAAACAATTTTGTTCTTCAACCGACCCAATCCGACAAGTTTGTTAATCGATTTTACTAAATTTCTTGGGATTTTTTTTTGTTAACAAATTCGGATATCTTGCATTTTGATATTCAAACAAAAACAAAAAATCAAAACTCTTCGACAAAGCGGATTTGTTTCCAAAGTGTTTCATCTCTTGCATCAAAAAAGTTGCAAAGTTCAAAAAAAAAAAAAAAACAAAGTGAAAAGACGTCCGGCAAACCGGTCCATCCGAAAAATCGGATTTTACAAAACGGTCAAAGACCGAAAGCAAGCAAAGCTTGCCGAGTGAACAATCCGTCCATCTTCTGTCTCTCCATTTTCTTACATACGTGCAAAATATCACTTGTTTATTTGTGTGAATTGGTTCAAATTTTGTTGGATTTGCCTACCTTGCTTAACCGCCAAACGGCCTTCCCAAAAGTAGAACCTTAACGCACTTGAACTTGGGTAACGTTGACTTAATTCGTCACCTTGCTCATTTGATTGCTTGCATTTGTTTGTATTCATTTGGAATCATGACTAACGTGGATATAGAAAACTCATAGGATGCTCGTGAACGAGAAAATGCCTCCTTATCCGAGGAAGTTGTTAGTCTAAAGCAACAAATGGAGGAGATGAGGGCACAACTTTTGGCCCTTACGACCACTCCACGCCCCGCCCCAAATCCCATTGACACCATGGTCGAGACTTCCACGTCCGACGCTCGTCGGAAGGGCAAAGGTCTTTTGGGAACCGACCCATCTCAAGGTCTTAGGCTTGCCTCAGTCATCGAAAGCCAAACTCAACAAGACGGCAGACACCACCTCACTGAGACCGAGAACAATAATGGCCCGACTCCGGATGATCTACTTTATGTAGATACAATGGATCGGAACAAGCGCTTCGAGCGCAATCGTAAACGGTACGGATCGCCCCCATCTTTATCTAATGCACATAATACTAACCGTCCCATATAGGAAGAATATCGGCACACCAATCAACAAGATCTTCATCCTCGACGTTCCGGTAATGATCGATATGAGCAACGCCACCAACGACGTAGCCGGCGTTCATCATACCGCGACTATGATGAGTATGACGAGAGAGACGATTTTGATGAGTTCTCCGACGATGAAGCCAACTTGGAACGGGTGGCTCATGTCCGTCCATGGCACCCACCCGTCCGAGATCCATTTGAGAACCAAGACCGAGGAGAAGAATGGTTACCTCCTCCTCACCCACCAAGGCATGCCCATCAACGAGCCCATCATGATGATATGCCACCGCCCCGCCCGGATCCCTACAAAGCTCGTAGGGAAGGTAAAGTTAAATTTCCAATATTTTATGGGGAATATGATCCTTGTGTGTTTCTTGATTGGGCACAGGACATGAAAAGGGATTTGAAGCATTGCCACTATGAGGAGTACGAGAAGATCGAAGCGGCAACCTTGTACTTTGAAGGCGATGCAAAATCTTGGTGGAACCGGTATGAACACGTCCGTGAAAACCGAGGATGGGAACCGGTTGCGACGTTTGATCAACTGATCTACGTCATGACAAAGAAGTATGTCCCCGACGACTTCAAAAATGATATGCGGATGCAAATTGCCGAGCTCCAACAAGGCAAACTCACTCCGGTGGCCTACTTGGCCAAGCTCGAGGACATGCATATGAAGGCCGGCATCTCGGCCTCGCCCTCCGCCTTACGCACCAAGTTCATGAGTGGCCTCAATCCATCAATCCGACGACCCCTTGAGATCGTTCCATATAGGGACTTGGGAGCTTTGTGTCATGCGGCCATGAAGCTTCACAAGCAACAACAAGAGACTCCAAAATACTCAAGGTATAACTCCTCTCCAAATCAATACGCTTATTCTACTAACAACCGTGCTCGAGATGTATCTAGTTATCAAGAGTCCGGCGCCACCAAAGGAGCCCAACGGATGGTCCAATCCACCCGACAAGCGGATACCGAGAGGGCCAATGTCCCGGCACAAGTGCCTCCCGCCCGCACCCCTCAAGGACCTCCACCGGCGGCACGGCCAAGGGAGCCCGTGTGTTATAAATGTAGCGGATTCGGTCACGTCCAACGTGATTGCCCGAACACAAAGCGTGTGTTGTTTGCCAATCCCTCATATGAAGATGAGGAAGATGAAGAAGACGGCGATATCATCATAGAGGATGACCAAGACGCCGACCCCTACTACGGCATGGAACCATGCGACGAACAAATGGCTTGCGGCCCGGCACAACCCGGTAAGTTCGCCCTTGTATCTCGTAGAATTTTAGCCGTTAAGGAATTTGTCCCTATTGACCAACGCGAGAATCTCTTTCACTCTCGTTGTTTGGTCAATAACACTAGTCTTTCTCTCATAGTTGATGGGGGTTCTTGTTGTAATATTATCAACGAAAAAGTGGTAAAACACTTTAAGTTGCCTACAACCCCCCACCCAACACCTTATGGAATCCAATGGATTTCCGATAAGGCGTGTGACACCGTCACACGACAAGCTTGGGTGACGTTTTCCATAGGCGGCTATGTTGATAAGATCCTTTGTGATGTTATCAAGATGGACGCCACACATGTATTATTAGGACGACCATGGCAATTCGATCGCCGTACATTCCATGATGGTTATCTTAATAGATACATGTTCCAATATAATGGAAAACGGGTCACACTGTTGCCTATGACTCCACATGAAATATTAATTGATTATGCGGAACGGAAGAGGCAACAAACCATTGATGAGACCACTACGCCGGCAACATCGGACCCTCCTAGGAGTCCTTCCGATGTTGTGGGTGCTAGTACTTCCGGATCCCGGAACACCGCCTCTAGTAACCGTGCTATTGAGTCTAGAGGTAGTAAAGGAAGCATCGTTCCCAACGAATGCAACTTTACCATCTCCGGAACCAATAATCAAAGGCCGGTGTGAGCCGAGGGTACTTTTCGCCCGGAATCATGATGTGACACCGGTCAAGGAAGGCAAGTTGTCATGCTTCTTACTTGTTCCTTTTTGCTTATCTACTTCCAATGACCTTAGTAATATGCCGCACGAGGTGTCTACTTTTTTGTCTGATTTTCAGGACGTCTTGACCGATGAACTACCACCCGGCTTGCCACCGATCCGTGGAATTGAGCACCAAATCGATTTGGTGCCCGGCGCGTCTTTACCCAACCGTGTCGCTTACCGTGCAAGTCCGGAAGAAACTAAGGAGCTACAACGTCAAGTCCAAGAGCTCCTAGACCGGGGATATGTTCGTGAGTCACTTTCACCATGTGCCGTGCCGGTCATTTTGGTGCCCAAGAAGGACGGGTCTTGGAGGATGTGTGTCGATTGCCGAGTCATCAACCAAATAACCGTCAAGTACCGGCATCCGATCCCGCGCCTCGACGACATGTTGGATGAACTACACGGCGCCACCGTGTTCTCAAAGATTGATCTCCGGAGCGGGTATCACCAAATCTGGATGGCCGAGGGTGACGAGTGGAAAACGGCTTTCAAGACAAAGTACGGTTTATATGAGTGGCTTGTCATGCCGTTCGGACTCTCCAACGCCCCATCAACGTTCATGCGCCTCATGAACCATGTCCTTCGCCGGTTTTTGGGTAATTTCGTAGTTGTTTATTTTGACGATATTTTAATTTTTAGTAAGTCTTTGGATGAGCACATCGGGCACCTTCGCCAAGTGCTCGAGTGCCTTAGACAAGAACATTTATTCGTCAATATTGAAAAATGTGTCTTTTGTTCCGACACAACTATATTTCTTGGCTATGTCGTGTCTAAGGACGGACTCCGAGTAGACGAATCCAAAGTTCGCGCTATTCGGGAGTGGCCTACACCTAGTACGGTCACCATGGTCCGAGCCTTTCTCGGCTTAGCGGGCTTCTACCGACGCTTTGTCAAAGACTTTAGCTCGGTAGCGGCGCCGCTTCATGAGCTCACTACTAAGGGTGTCACGTTTGAGTAGCGTGATACCCATGCTCGAGCGTTTGATGCGCTCAAAGACCGACTTTGTAATGCACCACTACTCCAACTCCCAAATTTCTCGAAAACCTTCGAGGTGGAGTGTGATGCATCTAATGTTGGCATTGGGGGGTTCTTCTCCAAGAGAATCGGCCCATTGCTTACTTTAGCGAAAAGCTTTCCGGTCCACCACTCAACTATCCAACCTATGACAAGGAACTATATGCTTTAGTTCGTTGTCTAAAGACATGACAACACTACTTGTGGCCGAAGGAGTTCGTGATTCATTCGGATCATGCGGCTCTTTCGTATCTCAAGAGTCAAACTAATTTGAGTCGGCGCCATGCAAGTTGGGTAGAATTTTTAGAAACCTTTCCTTATGTTATTCGGCATAAGAAAGGAAAAGAGAATGTGGTAGCCGATGCCCTTTCTCGGCGATATATCCTCTTGGTGCATATGGACGCCAAGATCCATGGCTTTGCTCTTATCAAAGAGTTATATGCCACGGATCTTGACTTCAAGGATATATTTGTCAAATGCCTTGACCTCCGAGAGCATGAGACCTTCTTTATTAATGATGGCTATTTGTTCCTCGCGGGAAAACTTTGTATTCGGCGTTCGTCCATACGCCACTTGTTGATAAAGGAAGCCCATGAGGGTCGTGGTCACTTCGGTGCTACCAAGACTCTCGCCGCTCTCCAAGAGCACTTCTTTTGGCCGAAAATGCGCAAGCATGTGACACGGTTTTGCACAAGTTGCATAACATGTCATCATGCCAAATCGCGTCAAGGTCCGGACGGATTGTATTCTCCTTTGCCTATACCAATGGGACCTTGGGAGGATCTTTCTATGGACTTTGTAGTTGGCCTACCTATGTCCAAACGAGGCAACGACTCCATTTTTGTGGTAGTCGACCGTTTTTCCAAAATGGCTCATTTTATCGCGTGTAAGAGCACCCAAAATGCTAGCGATGTTGCCACATTATTCTTTAACAATGTGGTGCGCTTACACGGGATACCACGTTCCATCCTTAGTGATCGGGACGTGAAATTTGTGAGTCACTTCTGGAGAACGTTGTGGGGAAAACTTGGAACCAACTTGTTGTTCTCAAGTAGTTATCACCCCCAAACCGATGGTCAAACGGAGGTGACCAATCGGACTCTCGGTGCTCTACTTAGAGCAACGCTTAGGAACAACCCACGAAAGTGGGAGGACTTAATTTCCGTTGTGGAGTTTTCATATAACAGGTCTAGGCACTCGGCAACTAAACTCTCACCATTTGAAGTTGTCTACGGCCTTAATCCACACACGCCATTGGACTTCACACCACGTCCACTCAAGGACGGTGAACACATCAACGCCGCAAGTCGAGCCGCCTCAATCATTGAACTTCATGAGCGGACAAGAGCACAACTCCAACGTCGTGCCGCCCAACTTGCCGAACAACGCAATAAGGGCCGTCGCGACATATCTTTCGAGCCCGGCGATCTTGTTTGGCTCCACTTAAGGAAGGAGCGTTTCCCATCTCGACGCAAGGGCAAGCTATCGGATCGAGGTGATGGCCCTTTCCGGGATCCTATCACGACATGGTCCAAATGCCTACAAGTTGGAGCTTCCGGATTCCTACGGCGTGCATCCAACGTTCAATGTCAAGGATCTAGCCCCTTATGTTGAGCCCTTATTTGACGACGGTGAAACGGGGACGTTTCACATCCAAGATGGGGGGACTGATGCGCCCTTGACCACTATGACCGCGAATGAAGAGGACGATGCTTTGCGGGTTCGCTCCGATGGACCGCTCACTCGTTCCCGGAGCCAAAGCCATCGCCCAAGCTACCGGCTCAATCATCCGACGCACCGTCACATCACCTGGACCCGTTAGTGGCATGGCCATGTCACCACTCCACCATGGCATAGGCTTCCGGCGCCACGTCATCAAGCTAGCAAATATTATTATTATTATATTTTGCATTTTAAATAATAATAGACTTTAATTTTCGGAACATTAATTTCGGAACTTAATTCCGTGAGTTAATTTCCGGCATTGATAGTCTAGACCTTTGGTTTCGGGAGTTGCCCCGACTTTATTTTCAGCCTTTATTTCCGTCATTCAATTTCCGACTTTTGGTGTAGCCTTCACCCACTATATAAGGGATGCTTGGCTTCACTTGTAAATCATGTTCAATATTAATCAAGTTATTTGAAGGAAAATCCTCTTTCTTGATTTGGGCATCACTTCTTCTTCCATCCCCTCAAAGTTCTTCCTTGGATCAAGTCTTAGATCCAAGAACTCACATTCGAGGATTCTTCTAAAGAATCAAACTCTCAAATCCACTACAACGTTTGCTCGATCTCTCTAGATCGAATCAAACCTACGCTTCCGCATCCATCTCAATCGCTTCCGCCCTACCAAACTTCTATCAAAGTTCTCAATTGCACATCAACAACGAGTAGTCGAAACTCTAGCTTGGTCTAGATCCGGCGTTCGTCCTTCAACGATTCCAAGGACGCATCAACGAGCTTCAGTTACAATAAGCTACTTATTTCAGCTACTCAATATGCGCAACGTTCACCAAAGATCCCCACCGGGCGCATTAACATCACACATGTGCCCGCAATGGCGCACTCCAAGCATGCATACGCTCTGGCATGCGCACACGCATGACACATGCTTTCGCTGCTTCCATTTGACCGAATAACTATCCGATTTATAAATACAAAATAGTGGAGCAATTTGTTGAAAGTTGATGTACTAAGGGCATGTTTGATATGAGATGAAGGTTTTTATTTAGATTAATCTAGGGGAGAAGATTATTTTTTGGGTTTACTTCCACTCATATAAGCCATTTATATAATATAATGATTCTAATCTACAATCTCCATCTAACACCAAACATTCACCATAAATAATTCCCACCCATTTAATCTAAAATAACTCCTCCCATATAATACCAAATAGGCCTAAAAGTTAAGGACAAATTAGTCGATAAATTTATAAAGATGATATATACTTTTTGTATATATCATTGAAAGACGTACACTAAACATTATTAATAAGTTAAGATATTATAGTCAAATTTCTCTTTATTATAATGACTTGTGTAACAAGGCGACACCCCTAATTTACAAGACAACACGAATATTTCTGTCAAGATGATATGTGATCGAAAAATGTGTTCCAAAATAATATAATTGGTAATTAGACAAAATTGATTGTATAGAAGACGTTATATATATTGATGACCGATTAATGTTTATTTTTAAGTTGTTAGTCGGTGTTTATATTTCTTAAATATATATTAAAATTTTATTTAACATATATTTACATTGTAAACATACACATACATCATCAAATATCATTTTTCATTTCATAACTCATATAAAATCAAAAAACATGTTTCAAGAATCTTTCATTTCAATGTTATATTATACCAAATACCAAGTATCAGAATTAATTTATTCCGATTATTTATTCCACTGAAGTTCCTTATTGCAACCCATTCTACAATCATACCAATTACCAAGCCTTGAATGACTTATTCCAATTCCTTATTCCATTCATATTATTCCATACAAACTCTTGATTCCAATGTTATAACAAACGTACAAACACTAAGTAGTATGACTTATTCCGATTCCTTATTCCGTTGACATTCCTCATTTCAACCCATTCCTGCCGTAATAAACGAACCCCAAATAATTTACATAACTAAATCCTAAAAATCGTATTTACTACTAAGCAATTATACTGGTGGTTACTTACACATAATATTATCAAATATATCCTTCTAACCCGTGTGCTAAGTGCTAGAAGAACACTCGACCTCGATTGGGGACTGCAAACCAACTTGGACTTTAAGTCGTGATGTGGCTATTCAGTAACTCCTCATCCACCAAATGCTCGTTTCGTGAAACACCCAATTCATTTGACAGCTTTCTACACAACTGCAATCATCCATAAACCACACTTTTGATCAACTCTTTACTTTATAGGATCTTTTCGATACTTCTTTTCATATTTAGTTTTTTAGTACGAGAGGCCGGAAGGCTGAGTACTTACCTGTCTATATACTGAACAATCTCCGTACAATTTTCGCAATTCAACAACGTACAATGACAAGGTTATCTCAAACACCTACACAGATACACAGGGTATATGAGCTTGCATCAGGTATGCAACAAACTTGAATTATAAGTTGTACTGTTAAATGGATGATACTTACTTCTGCTGTAACATAAAGGCTACAAGGACCCCTTTGACCTTGTTCTTCAGGCACCACTTTCAGCTGGGCAAAAATGTATCTATATTAATACATCTAGTATATCTTACTCACAATAACAAGCATCACCCGATCTTTACATACTTTTCCATTCTTCATCTGAGCACGAAATCCCATCGCGGTCACAGTTTCTCTGATTTTTTCGAGTAATATCTCGTGTGAAAGACTGGACGTGAATCTGATCATCCTCTCAGATGCATTCTGAAAACTCCACATTAGTACATACTCCGATACTAACGGACCGTGCACACAAGTCCACATGTTCGTTAGTCCCAAACTCAACACATAAGACCAGTGAGTTTTCATCCTAAAACCAATTGGCAGTAAGACTCTTCACCGGACCGGACCTGAAAAGAGAGGACCGGAAATGGACCGAATTTTCCGGTCAAAACCGGTCCAGGACCAGATGGACCGGAAAATATGTTTTAAACTATTAATAAAAAAAATTTATTTAATTTTTTTTTTTTACACTAAGCCTATTATAGACCAACCGGACCGAACTGAGTATTAATTAATTAATTAATTTTTTCCCTAAAATTTAATTAATTAAAAAAAATTCCACAATTGTTTTTAAAAAAAATATATAGGTCCAAACCGGACCGATTTTAAACCGGACCGGACCGGTTGTGGACCTGTTTGGACCGAAGACCGGACCTGTTTGTTTCGGTCCGGAACAAACCGAATTTTGAACAGCCCTAATTGGCAGTATATATACTAATTCGTAATACCCACTTCAGATGCGAGAACAAATTATTTTCAACAAAAACTCTGCTAAATGTAGTTTTGGTTAAGTCACTCACCTCTTGCTCGAAAAAGCCAGAGAGGTCAAAGAATGAAGACATGCTAATCAACTTAAATGCATTCATAGAGAACGCATCTTCGTTGATCCGTAACTTGTCCTCTTCATCTTCGGGGCTGTAAGGATTATACCCTTCTTTGAACCACTGATGTGCTTTGATCTCTTCCATTGTAATCCTCTTAGCTAGGTTTGGTTCAAGAATCCTCTTAAGAAGACTTTGAGCTTCAGGCGAAACATACTTTGGTATCTGAAATTCTGCTTTGGCAATCTAAGAAAGCATTTGAAAAGATTAGTTCCAATCTAATGTCAAATCCATAGAACAATGTCGAATTTAAGACCAATCTAGTACCTTATAATATAGAACTACAAGATTTCTGTCATCAAAAGGAAAGCAACTGGTAAGAATCAAGAAAAGGATAACACCACACGACCAGATATCAGCAGCAGCCCCATCACCTCGATTATCAAGTATTTCTGGTGCAACATAATTAGGACTTCCACATGTTGTGTGAAGTAACCCATCTGCCTAATCAAAATAAAGAAAGAAACTCAAATCATTCTTCAAGAAATAAAATTCACAAAATATATGCCTAAATGTACATACCCGGAGATGCTGTGGCAGTGCGCTGAGGCCGAAGTCAGACACTTTTATGTCCCCTTTCGCATCAACGAGTATGTTCTCTAGCTGCAAACTCGAAACAAGTTGATTCAGTATTAGTTTGCATTCAAATCAGTAAACGAAATATAAGGTAGTGTAATGTGACCTTAAGATCCCGGTGAAAGACGCCTTTTTCGTGGCAGTAGCTAACAGCATCAATTATTTGTTGGAAGAGTCTCTTACCTTGTTTTTTTGGGAGCTTTATCTTTCCTGACTGAAGAGAAATAACAACTGTCAAAAATTCAAGAAGAAATATTTTTCTTAGTTGATGTTTTCTTATCAATTTAAGGCAACTTACAATTTTTGCTGAACAATTCTCCACCGTTGACATATTCAAAGATCATGTAAATCTTGGTTTTTGCTCGCCGATACCTAGATTATAGCAGAAAGAGACTAGCATTCAAAAATGTTATAACGATCATGCTATTATGATTTTGTCAAAATGGTATCATTACATGATAAATTGATCGTTTGCCATAAAAATGTCTTTATTTGTATGTGAAGCGCGGAGAGGGTCGCTTTCCATTTGACTAAATCCGAGACAATATGATTGGATTGTTTCGACGAAAAGAAAGTCTTACAAATTATGTAGTAGGACCTTGAATCTTGTTATTCGAAATGTTGTGTCACAATTAGTATAGCCTAAGGGGATCATATTTAGGAGAAGATATGAATGTGTTAAGTAGAGACCGGTGAGAAACATGTGCCAAAATTGCTTCCGAATGAAGTTCGGTTGGTTATTTAATTTGTTGCGTAGTCAACATCATAGCCTTGTGACTGTCTTGTCAATTTTCTGCAACAACATTACATGTAATTATTTTTTTTTTTTGGAAACAATACAAAAAGTTGATTAATTAGGCACAACCACCCTAATTAAGAGGTCTTTCACAAAACTGCGAATCAAAATACATTAAGAACGTGAAATCTAAACTAAAAACAATTTATTTTCCAGGAAATAGGATTTTATATGATAGGAAATGGTACACATTAGCATTTTATAACTTATATCGTAGATCAAAAATCCTGATTTGGAAATTATAACCCTAAACTTATAAATTAACTTATAAATAATCAAATTACATATAGAAAAAAGTTGGTAGTGTAACAGCACGTACGGAATTGTGAAATTGAAACTCTAACAACCATTTTTTCATCCCTCCAATTTTTACCACAGGATTATTAAAATAAGATAAATATTTTTTTTAGTATTATTAACGTTCCATAATTATACCGTCAACCACCGTTGTTGGTTGGTATTATTAACCCTTACAATCCAGAATAGTTAGACATTATTTTGAAAAAAAATAGACTTTATTTTATAATTCAAGTAGGTGGTTTGGTTTTTAGTTGACAATCCATAATAAAATGTCGAGAAAACAAAAGTCGGTGGTCTTATTTGTAGTTTATAATTTAAGTAAGTCAATTCAACCTTATATAATTGTAGCGAAACATGACCTCTAGATAAGCTAAACTTCAACCACGTAAACATTAATCCTAACCTAATTTACGTTCTGTTCCGCAAAGATCACCTAAGTTGGGCTACCCGATCGAATGTGGTCGAGTTAATCACTTTTCTTTACCAGCAGGTCCAGCACATCTGAGCGTCATCAAATTATTCATTTTCAAAGCTATTACGTGCCGACATTTCCAATGAACCCCACCCCTTCCAAAAATGTTTATACCATGACATCACCATCCAATTCAAATTAACTCGTGAATGTTGAAAAGTAGCCAAGTAAGAACTGTTCTTCGTTTTAATTAGCTTCTTCAAACACAAGACTGTTGGCGGTACACATGTCGATTGCGTCTGTTTGGCGTAAAACAAAACCAAGGAGACGAAGAAGAACGAATATGTACGGCAATGAAATAAGTAATACCTCATAGAGCCTGACAATGTTGGGATGCTTGAGTATCTTTAAGGTGCTGATTTCACTAATTATCTGCAAACGAAATCGCAAAACGTACAATTAGTTCCCTAATTTCCGGCGAAATTCACGCTCAGCTCAACAACATTACAACAATGAGTATGAGATTTCGATGATTTCCTCGTGATGAACGATCTTCGTTCATAAAGAGCGACAAGACAATGACGAAGAGAGAATTGAAATTCAGACCTGATCGGTGAGCTTGAGACGGAGGATCTTGTCCTTTTGAAGAATCTTGACGGCGAATGAATCGCCGTTATGGAGATTCTTCGCTAATTTGACCTTACTAAAGTTGCCTTCGCCAATCGTTTTCCCGATCTCGTACTTTCCGATTGGCATTTCCAACGTTTTGAGAGTGCTGCGGTTGCTTTCGGTGCTGCGAGTGTTGCGACTTTTGGTTGAGAGAAGAGAGCTCTATGTGGTCCCTGGGTGTGTATATCGAGAAAATTGGATGGATTCAGCCCAAACTTACGACCTTTTATAAGAAACGAATGGAATCGTTTCAGAGGGGTACCATTTGTACCAAACAGCAAAGCTGCAAGCATACAACCGTCCATGTGTTCATTTATTTACATAAACCACCCTTTAAATTTCATAATTTGACAAAAATCACCCGCTTAAATGGAATTTACAAAAAATATCAACTAAATACTTATAAATTATTCTCTTCGGTTCTCAATAATTGACATTACAATAGTTAAAAAATACACACACATATTAAGAAATCTAAAAATTGAAGATATAATATTAATTGATGTACAATAATTTTAAATTTTTTATAAAAATAATGGTAAAATGTGGAGAATAATATGGGAAGAGAGGAAATAATGTTTTGAAAATACAAACAGTAAATGAAATAATAAGTGAAATTCTATTTGTGAAAGGTTAGATTATAAATTATGCCTATAATAAGTGTTCTAAAAGACGGCCGTCTAGACGTAAACGGTCACTAGCCGTCCCGACTTACCCTAGACGGCCTTTTCTAGATGGGTTTGAGCATTGGACAGTTCAAAACGGGTTCAAGACGGAAAAAATTTCATATTAAAACGGTCTAGATGGTGTCAATACGGTCTAGACGTCATCAATACTCTCTAGACGGTTAAAAACCTTAATTTCTAAAACCAAAACCTAAACGAATTTCTTCTCGGTCTTACCTCGATTCCTCTCATTCTCTCTCTTTTCCTCCCGGCGAATGCAACACTCCGACGAGGATTTTGACTAGTAACCCTTACTCCCTTCCTCTCATTGTCTCTCCCTCCCTCTCATTGTCTTTCCATGTCTTTCTCGCTCGGTGTCTCAAACTCTCAGGACTCGTAAGTGGTAACCTAACTATCTCGTCCGGCCGTGCGGGTCAGTCTTGACCGTCTAAGGTAAAATACATGAAAATAAATATTATTTTCACTATATGTTAATTGTACAAAACATTGGGGAAATTACATGAAAATAAGCCAAAGTATCTTGACTGTCTAGACGGTAGACGGTGTCTCTCTGTTCCCTCTTGTGTCTTTTAGAACATTGCCTATAATCTATAAAACATATAAAGTAAGTTTTTGCCTAATAATATTTTATTTATAATCTATAATACATATAAAGTACAGTTTTTGCCTAAAAATACCTTTCATTAATGACACCCAAAATGACTTATTGTGGTCACCATTATATACTTATATAATAAATATTGATAAAATTAATCACAAAGAATTGCATAGAGCTCAATGCTAGTAGATGATCCTAATAACAAATAAGTTGTTCAAACATCAATAGTAACATTGTTTTATATATAACTTTTCTAACGAAGACAATATTTATGCACAATAAATACAAAATTTTTTAGGAGACTTTTTTAATATTCAATGAATGAAAAAATAAGTAAATTTTTATCTAATAAGTTCCCTCAGTAAATATGAGTAAAATCTCTTATTCAAATTATGCTTCAAAATAGGATTAATGTCATAGATATTGGAATAAAAAGTTAAATATTATAATAAATATATATTAACCATAAATGCGCGCGCATGCGCATATATAGAAATTTATTTCTCCATAAATATCAAAATAATTTGGAAGTAAAAGTTAAATAAAAGATATTTATCTATCTGTAACACATATAAAATAAATTTTTGCACAATAATGAAAAATCTTTTAGGACACTTTATAAATAAATTAAATAAATAAATATATAATATAAATAAGTATCTAATATTTTATAAAACAATGTTAAGGTTAAGCAAATAACAGTGGATGAACAATAAAATTTTATGACATTTTGCCTCCATACAAATTTGTACCTAGTATCATAATTGAATTGTGATCTTTGGACAAAAACGACTTGTTATGGTCCTTATTAATGTTGGGTTGATGGATATAAAGTTCGTTTTAGTTAGGTTTGGAATCCATTTGAATGCTATTCATCAAACTCGAGCAATGCAACGCCCCCAAAACGGGATAGATGTCCCAACGCCAAGAGCCCTGGACAAGGACTTCCTCAAGCTAATATATACAATATAAGGATAAGTAATAACATGTCAACAAACCACAATGAATAACTCTCCAATAACAGGGATGAAAGAAATCCCAAACGACGTCCCATGACGCCAACCACAAAGGAGTCTAACACTACAATAATAAGCAATCATAAATGGTCAAACTCGAGATCAACAATACTCAGAGTTTAGAAGCGTGAACCAACTCCAAAGGTAATAAAACGGAAATTGGAACAACTCCAAAGTAATAAAAAATTGTCCTTCATGTTAACTTGAATGCAATCACGCTCGGGTCACATGGCTCGACCATATTTGATTTCCTGTCTCCTTAGAGTCTAAGGATTCAAAGGTATGGCCCGAGGTCTTAGGAACGTTGTCCCCATACCAACCATGTACGTACAAAAACTTCTTAGGAGGTCACCCATCCCGAAATTGCTCCCAACCGTAATATGTTAATACACAACCGTAATATATTAATACACAACTGTAATACCCAATATGTTGATATCAAAGTTTGATACTCAATATGTTAATACCCAACGTAATACCCAATATTTTTATTCACCCAACATAATACCCAATAGGTTAATACTCAATATGTTAATAGCAACGTATCTTAATATCCAAGTGACGTACTCAATATGTCAATGCTCAACCGTAATACTCAATATGTTAATATACCCAAGTTTGATACTTAATATGTTAATACCCAACGTAATAACTCAATACCTAATATTTTACCCAATTTTACTTACCCGGTTTTAATCACCAAATTATCTATTTTTTCATCATAGGATTATATCTTTCCTTCTTCCAAGAATTTTTAAAAATATCTCAATTATCTCTTTATTTACTAGGATTATCTTTTTTTCCTTTTCACTCTTTATGAGATGATTAACTAATATTTTAATTATCTATTTTCTTCTTCGTAGGATAGTAAGACCCATAAAATAACATTTTTTTTGTAAAGATTAAAAAATAAAAGGGCATAGTACAAGATTAAAAAAAGTGCATACTTAATATCCTCAATAATAATAAAAAGTGCATTATTAGCTAAATATTTTCATATAAATTAGACCCATATCCTAATAATCTTAGAAACAAGAAAAAATAAAGGGGAAAATAATATTTCACTTTGTTGCCCAACATCTTAAGACCAAGTGTGGTACTCAATATGTTAATAATTGTAACATCAACCCATGTCAATGAGAATTCTTCTTTTCTAGTGGTAGAGTGAGGACAAAAAACTATAGAGTTAAGCGTGCTCGTGCGGGAGCAGTTTCAGAATGGGTGACTAATACGGAAATAGAACTGTGGGTTAGCCGATCTAGGTACAATGATCCCAAATCAGGTAGGAAATGGAATTGGATGTGAACTAGACGTGAGGATGGAAATGGAAGTAGGAAAACGTTGAGTAGAACCAAAAGGCCGACGATGAAGAACCTTGGCTAAGTAGTCAAGACCCCGGCTCGTGAATGCCTTTGACCCAACCCCAATACAACCTTACACTAGCTCCCGACGGAACTAACACAAAGAGGGACTCGTGAAGGCTCAAAGCACCAATCCGGATTGATTGACACAAACAAGCTCGACCAAGCAAACAACAACAATGCCAACCAAAGCTCTCTCTTTCTCTGATTGATTTTGTGAATGAATTACAATGTTCAATAATCAAGCAAATAATGTGTCCTCCTAAGACAACTAAGAAGGAAATATATAGACTTCCTTTTCTAAGCAAAAATTAATAAAGAAACAAAATACATTAGTGGAAGAAGTTGACAAGAGAGTTTCCACAAATGTAGCTAACAAACTTAACAAATAACTATTGGTCCACAAATAATTCCATAAAAATAGATCCTTGCTTCCCAAGCATCATTCGGGCGGCCGGGCGGATGTACGGGCTCAGCCGGGCGGGATTTAGGGTTCAAGGGTTGACCCGCGGAAATTAGGGTTCCGGATCCCGGCCGAGTTTGACGTTGAAGACCCCGAGATTGTCAGCCATTTCGGACGGAGGCTAAGATCGATCTTGCGGCGTTGCTGTTGACGAGGACGGACGGAGATGTGAGTTTGTGGCCGAGTGCTCCGGGCGGGTTTCAAAGATCTCAGCGAGACTACCGAGGACGCCGGGCGGGATTTAAGAATCTCGACCGAGACTGCGAGAGCGCCAGGCGGGGATTAGGGTTCGTGACTGCTGACGCCGAGGCAACGAGCGGAGTTTAGGGTTCACGCCGGTAGGTGTTGTTGGCGTCGAGGAGCTCGTGTTCGCTGGCGTCGGAGCTCAAACGGAATTAGGGTTCACGCCGTTTGGGGCGCTGGCGTCGGAGAGCACGGGCGGGAATTAGGGTTCACGCGATCAGTGCCGCTGGCGTCGAAGAGCACGGGCGGAAATTAGGGTTCGGACCCGTTGACGTTGCAGAGCCCGGGCGGAGATTAGGGTTCCCGCCGAGGAGCGCCGGTGCTCCTTGCTTCCGCTAGCTTCCTTCCGTCCGCCAAGCTTGCTTTCCGCTTGCTTCTTCTTGCTTCCGCCTGCTCCTTCCCGTCCGCCAGGCGTGTGTTCCGTGCCTTCGCCATCACGTTCCGCTAGCAAGCTTCCAAACTCAGCTTCATTTCCTCGTTGATCCAACGTTTGCATGGCTGAGCAATCTTGATCATAGGTTCCTGAAATAGTTAAGAGAGTAATGAATGACTTATTAACATTAAATAATTCTTGTAATCTACCATGCATTAACAATAACTCCCTTGACGTAGTCTCTTGAACCTCCTTGGCCCGTGACCTTGTAATGGGTCCTTGGTTTCTTTGGGACGGTGGTGAGTCATATGATGGCTCACGTAATGGTCCTCCATCAGTGACCTCGTGAGAAGTTTTTGTGCGAGCATGGTTGACATGGGACAGTTGAGTTATATGATTCCGGTAACCCAATTGAGTTACCCGATTCTAGTTACCTGATTTCACTTATCCGATTCCAATTGCCTAATTTCAATAACCCGATTCCGTAACCGAATTTTGTTATCCAACTTTAGTTTTTTTTTCCTTCTTCCTAGATTTATCTCTTTTTTTTTTTTTAAACTCTTTATGAGATAATTAACTAATATTCAATTATCCCTTTTCTTCTTCCTACCATAATAAGACCCACAAAAATAACATTTATTTATTTATTAATAAATAAAAAAATCAAAATTACATACATAGTCTACATAATAAGTTTTAAGAGCATACTTATTATACATGATAAAAAAGAGCATCATTAGCTAATTGTTTTTAATTGTCATTTAGTTAAATTTAATTTTGTTTAAACATATTACATTCAACGGATTATTTTATTTTATTTTTATAACTTTCAATTACTTCAATATAAGAAATTTAATTTGACTTCCAAAATTTTATTTTGTATTAAATAGTTTTTTATTCTCCAATATAACAAAATTTCCAATACTTTCATTTACTATAATTATAAATCTAATCGAATAATTATTTAATTGAATACTTATTTTAATTAAAAACCAAAAAAAACATTTGTCATACTTCAAATTTTAATTAATTATTTTTTTCAAAAAATTAGTTAAATTTATTTATTATTTGATATATTGAGTTTTTAAATCTTATGTAACATTGAGACCTTTTTTATACAATCTTTTGTAAGAATTTTTGTTTAAATTTAAATTATTTATATTTTAAAAATGATTTTAAAGGCTCTCAATACATTTTTGATTATATAAGGATCATCTATTTAAAATTTTAAAAGTATTGATCTATATTAATGCAAATTTTAGTATGATAATTATTATATTTAACCTATTAAAATAATATAATAATCTATATAAATGGTAATTTAATATAATCGTGTAAGACATGACAAATTAAACTAATTTTAATCCCGAGAGCGCCAGGTCGGCTGAATAGAGAGCAATTTAGAGGAGATGAGTTAAACGGCTCTAACATGAAGTCTAAAAAAAAAAAAAAGAAAAACTCATCAACGTATGTGGTGGATAATAGAGAAAGTGAGAAACCAATGACTAATTAGAAACTAATAATCAAAATTAGTTAAACTACCCTATATTCGTGGTACAATTTGTCCTATAGAAAGCAGATAACGGTGAGGGTCAGAAAAATTGTCCCGACTCGACCTGCAACAGAAGAGTCGGCAGCGGAAATTTGATCCGATCAAGAAGAATCGTTTTGAATTTCCGCTTCATATTACTATTACGGATACCCGAAATCAAAACCCTAAGGGTAAGGGTTTCCATTTGATTATAAAATGGTTATGGACGTAGTAATACAAGAACCCATAGATACTCCGGTCCCACTATGGAAGATTATAGTGGTGTCATCGTTGCCAATAGGACTCACGTTTACTTCGGCGATACTCGCCATGGTGGTTCCGTACGTTCAACGTTTGGGGTCCCACATGCTTGGGCCTCATTCATTTGGTTGTGCGGCCCATTTACGGGTATGATAGTCCAGCCCGTTGTAGGCTATGCTAGCGACAAATCCAAAAGTCGATTGGGAAAGCGTAAGCCTTTTATTACTGCCGGCGTTTTCTTGAGCGGCGCCGGTTGTCTCTTGATCAGCTATGCACTCGAGATTGGAGTCAGTTATGGTGATTCTATGTCTGAGAAAACTAAACCGAGAGCCGTTATTGTCTTTGTTACCGGATTTTGGGTCCTTGACCTCGGTAAAAATATGATTATTGTAAGTCCATGCTATAATACTAACCTCGATCGTTCTCTCGGTTTTAACGTACGTATTATGTAGACATGTTCGTATTCGGATTTGGGCGCGGGTTCGGACGGACTGCTTGGATATGATCAAGTCTAGTCTTATGTATATTATCTCAATAAATAATTAATGTATTACAATGTAGGATCCAATGAGGGCATTGTTGGCTGACCTATCTCTCCATGATCACGAACGGATAAGACTTTCGAACTCCTTGGCCTCGTTCGCCGCGGCCCGTTGGTGGAATCGTTGGGATCCGGAATAACGGCACAAGAACACATTTACAAAGTTTTGCCATTTACACACAACGAAGTATGTGATGGCTTATGTGCCAACGTCAAAACTTGTTTCATCATTTCTTTTTTTCGTTTTATTAGTTTTTCTTGGTATCAGAACCGGATCACAAATTCGACCCACTTACCGAAAACCATGACCCATTCTTTCGTCCAACTCAAATCCGCGATTTACAACATCAACAGGCCCATGTGGATCCTCTACATAGTCTCATGTCTTACTTGGATGGCGTGGTTCCCATTTTTCTTGTACAATACCGATTGGGTAGGGAGAGAGATTTACGGAGGAGACATTGAGGGAACACCACAACAACAAAAGTTGTATGAAGCGGGTATACATGAGGGTTCATTAGGACTAATGATGATGACTGCCATTTTTCTTGCTTTTAGTTGTTTGCTTATCGAGCCTGGCTCTAAGTTACTTGGAGGTGCTAAGAAGGTTTGGGGCATCGCTAATTTAACTTTGGGATGTGCTTTAGCTTCAACCGTATATATTACTGACATGGCTCAACGTGCTAGAAAACATTTGAAACCAGGAGAGATTCCTCCCGAGAGTGTTAGGTCAACCGTCTTGACCATGTTTGCTGCAATGGGTGTTCCAGAAGCCGTAAGACATCTAGAAATCTTAAAACAAATATATATAACATAGTCTTTGAAAATGTGTTTTTTGTTTTGTCTGAATAAAACAGGCGGCATTTAGCATTCCGTCAGCTTTAGCGTCGATTTTTGCCTCGGAAGCCGGTGGTGACGTTGGGCATGGTAAATGATATATATATATATATTTCCTTAAGAGTTTTGTTGACTTTATATTGATATTCTTACGAGTTTTGTAACAATATATATAGGGCTTTCGTTGGGACTTTTGAATATGTCGATTGCAATACCACAATTGATAGTGTCACTATCCAGTGGACAATGGGATGCTCTATTTGGAGGTGGAAACCTTCCATCCTTCATATTGGCAGCTTTCGTGGCGGTGATTAGTGGACTTTTGGCAATCTTCGTACTTCCTTCGCCTAAGTCCAATGCTTGATATGTTTTGTATGTACATACGTCAAGTGTAAATCTTTTCTTTTGCGTAGTAGAGTGCATATATATTATTATTGTACGTTTTGATTGTAGTTAGTAAATCCAAAGTGATTATTACTTGCTCACAATCTCTTTTCTTTGTTCTTATGACATGATTCGAATTCCAAATGAATTTTTTGAATGCTTACAACCAGTCTATTTGTATGTAGAAAATATTAAAAAAAAATTCTAACATTGGTTTTAGAATTACAACTTTATTCAAAAGACCTAATTGCACAAACTAATTAAACAAAGAAAAATTGTGATTGTGTTTTAGCTTCTGTTTTTGTCATTAATACGTTACCCTTGTCTAACCTCTCAATTGGAAAAATCATTACAAAACTTTATCAAAAGACCTATAGATTATAGGTGTTTATGAGTTGTTGGTTCTCTTTGGTTTACTTTTTAAATTCAAAGCTTTAATATTAAGGGTGACAATCGATCGAGTGACAGATGGATCACCTTAACCATCACCCAATATCATCCACTCACCAGACCCACTGCCTGCTAGAAGGTCTAACACTCATCCAAGCCATCAATATTTACAGATAAAGCGGGTGTATCGGATGAGGTATTGATCTTTGGGTGTTTCACAAGTTGCCTATAAAATAGACAACATTTTGCTCAAAATCTAAAAAAAGTACCTGAGTATAACTAAAGATAACATTATATTGTACCTAATATCAAGTTTATGTAGAACATAATTAACTTTAGTATAGTTTATGTATTAAGGGAATAAATATAAAATTGTATAATATAAAAAATTATCAATATATAATTTTAAAAGGGTTTAAATGGGTGGGTCAATGATGAGTCCGGGTGATGGGCGAACGGAACGTCCACGTGAATCCTATCCAATCCATCACTCACTTCCTCCACCATCCGTTTTATTACTCACCTTTTTAACGGGTTTTCAACCTATTTTGCCAGTTTGATAATCGGGTATTCGTCGGATATGGGTAAAGTTATCATTCCTATCTAAGATGTTTTTTTTGATACCCCCTAACAAAAAAATGAAATAGGCTAGCTACATATATGAATTATCTACCAAGAAGGTTATCTGTAGCAAGGATATTTTATTTCACGAAAATGTTTTTTCTTCTTTTATAAATAAGATGTTTCTTCTTTACCTTATTCTTCATGCTTTTTCGTTATCTTGGTAATTCTTCCAACTGACTCATAACGAGAGCTACAACATGAAGCTTAAATCTCACAAATATTTTTATAAGACTCAATTGTAATATAGGAAATGATTGAACTCATGGAAACAAAGTAACGGTTTGACAAACTATCATAAAGTTAGTAACAAACAAATACAAATAGAGGAACAAAAGGTAAGGAATCGTCGGTAAAAAATAGGGAAGTTGGTCGATCAATACAAAAGAAGAAAGAGTAGAAGCATAAAATAACAAAAATTGCGTAAGAGAATAAGTAACACAAACAAGTTGGACAATCAACAAACACAAGTCAACCGATC
This sequence comes from Fagopyrum tataricum, assembly GCA_002319775.1. NCBI lineage: Eukaryota > Viridiplantae > Streptophyta > Magnoliopsida > Caryophyllales > Polygonaceae > Fagopyrum > Fagopyrum tataricum. The sequence goes on from CM008285.1 coordinate 37,873,160, forward strand.
TAATTAACAACTACAAACTTGTAACCGATGACGGTTGAAGTGTGAACCTTAGGTCCCACAAATACTTACAAGACCCGTTGTAGTACAATGGGTAAATATAGAACACAAGAAAGGTGATGCATGTCTCGCCTTGACGAATTAATTAAGAAACCAAAACCAAACAAATGAGTAAACATATTATGTATAGATATGACAAAACACAACAATAAACCAAAAGACAAAAACAAGGGGAGGAGATCATATGGCCTAGAGGAGTCGACGAGTCAAAATGCATTTAAAACACCAGAGGACAATAATGGAATGACTATATATAGAATAGGAGCAAAACCCTAGACTAAGATGGGGTCAGTCGTCCGACGGGTCTTTTGGGAATTATCCCGATTGGCTAGGAAAGTAGTTTATAAGTAAGGCAAAGAAGATGGATAAAGGTTGGATCTTTATAATGTCCAGAATCGGATTTGAGGACGATAGATATCAAATGATAGATAACTAATTAGGGTAAAGCATCCAAGAACCCGGATCACCACAAATGCATGTAATAAAGATCAAAAGGCAATTCTACAATATCACAAGTATGCAAGAGTTGTCGATATATCACATTAAAAGAGTATTTTGAGGTGTGAGAACTCCATTGTTACTTCGAGTTAAGGTTATCTTTTGTAGATCACATATTAAAAATGTTACTAAAATAACTCATATACATAGAAGTAATACATAGAATCAATCAAATATCATAGATCAAGCATGTCGGGCTCACCAAACCCTATAACAGAGGGGAATTACTCACATATACCTTGGAACAATAAGAAGTGTAATTTATTGAAAGAAAGCAAGAGTTGTCGTCCGACGGGGTATAAGGTCGCATGTCCGAACTTGTAAACTTCGCTTACAAGTTTCGTAAAATACTAGAAAAGAAGATATCTAACCAAATGGCCGAAGAGTCTTATTCATAGGGTCTAGAAACAACCCAGAAACCCTAGATCTCCCAGGATTTTATCTTCTATTAAGACATAATCAAATCTACTCAATTTCATCTCCTATTAAGATAAGATCGGACTAAGTATAAGACTGAAACACGTGAATTAGGACATATATGTAGGAATAATGATCATTAACAACATCATAAATTATTCATGCAAGTCAAGCCCTTTAGACCCCAACAGAGAGAAATCATCAAGCCATGGACTTATAAAGTTTCGACTTATATAATATATTGATGGAATTGAAGACAAATCGGTTGATCTACAAGGACAAGTCAGCCGATCTAGAAGGAGTGAAGGACAAGTCGGATGATCTAGGATTTGAGGCTAATCCTACTAAATCATATTTCTACGGAATAAATTAATAGAAATGTTAAATCCAAACTTTCAACAAGGTACAATATCTTTTGAGAGACTATAGGATTTACCCAAGTAACGAATAAGATCGTCCGAATATGATGCGAGTGGGAACGGTCATTCAATTAGGATGGAAAAGTCGGTTAGTTCATTATAGTAGATATCTTGATTAATAATGAAATGTATCGTCTAGAAGGATAAGGCCAAATGCTCGGAAATGTCTTAATAGAACAGCCGACAAGTAGTGTGTGATATGCCAATCGGTGACTTGCCTCGAAAGATCTTTATTTCTAAACTCTCGGATCTCAATCAAGTTAGTGTTGGCCTTAACTTCCTCGATGGTAGGGAGAATCTTTAGTGTGGTGTAGATATTCTTTTGAAAATGACTTTATTTTAGCTCCTAGAATGCTTGCAATATCATAAACACATGAGTAGATCTCCAAAACACATAAGAGAAGGAAATCTACCATATATAATGTAATGCAAAACTACACTATATGCTCAAAAGATGGATAAGAATGAAGATGAAAAAGACACTAAAATGAATGTTATCAAATATCCCATACTTGAACCTTACTTGTCCTCAAGTAAGATCGAAGATATCTCATCCATGGTATATTACCTTTTGCATGCCAAGAATCCCTTGGTGTTCGACCGTAACAGAATCCCTATTGATATCCTCATCAAATTGATAAGGACCCATGTATACAATTTGTACCGGCGTGTGTTCTTGTTTGTTGATGACTTTGCCGAGGTGGACATGCCTAGTTCCAAGTTTGGCATTTTTTGGCTTGTCAATTTTAGTGTGTTTATGGCATAACCGAAGTTGGATGGACTATATGAGAATTTCTAGGTTGATGTATGTATTTGTTTTATTTTTCGAGGGTAGTTGGTACGTCTTGATCGAGGGCTTACATGCCTTCTCCGGAGTACATTGTGCTGGTGTGATCTAGCCATTGAGTGTATGTCATGGCCTTTGTACACATAAACATTGGTCCAGTTTCCATACTCGAACTCCCAATGGGTTTGTGTATGTTTTTTTTATTCTATGAATTTACCTTTACCGTTAAAAATACCTCAATGTAAAAGACTTATATACCCTTCTCAACTAATAAGACCAACCTCGAGAAAACCAAAGTCAACATCACACATATCATAAGAATATGGACAAATCAAATCTCATAAGATTTATAACTACTCAAAGAAATGTATATAACTCTCTCACATGTGTTTAACAACATGTTCAACATGCCACACTCTTTTAATATGGGTAAAAACGAATTATCCTCTCATTTATTTTGTTGATTTTTTTTGTAGTGTTTGATTCACTTGTTTTTTTGTTAATTGATTAAAATAAAAGTGGAAAAAGATAATTTTAATTCATTGTCGTTTGATTAAAAACGTATTACTTTTGACTTCAAATAAAAGTGTTGATTGGGTCATTATTTAAAATAAGTTCACAAGACTACAATTGACTTCGATGATGTATATATAGTTGCTAATCCAATTTAAACTATATATAGTTTTGGATGCTGGCTCTTGTGTAAAATTATGAAAATATAATTAGGAATTTGTTATTAGATTGTTAGTTAGCATTCTTTATTAGGTGATGTACATTTTAGTGCAATCTTTTTCTTTTTCTTTTTTTTTAGTAAATAAATAGTTCTGTTTAGCACATAATTATACATCCATTTTTTTGGCATTCTTGCTCCTCCTTGAAAAATGCTCAACTTTACGGAATTGCCTCACAATCACATTGCATCCATGGTTAGAATCAAGACTGACCAATAGCTAATTAAGGAATTTTAATGTATTCCCTCAAAATTTTCCCTTTAAAAGCCAGCATCATCATAGTTGCAAAACTGCCTAGGCTCCAACCTCAAATACAGCGAACCAAGACCCTTAAATTTTTCCGGGAAACCTCTCCTCCATCGAAAATTCGATCCCATCTAGGTTCGAATTTTCGATTCACCACGGGAACCCTAACCCTCCATTCAACCTCGATATATACATATTTTTTGTTAAGGAAAAAAAAAAAAAAAAAAGGACGGAAGAAGGAAGACCCAATTGCTTTCTATTTCAAACTCGTATCAAAGTTTGAAAATCGAAAGCAATTGGAGGAGTTTCGGTTCATATAATTTATTAAAAAAACGGAGGTTTGCTGAACGAAATTTTAGTTACTATATATTTATAAATAATTTTTTTTTTTTAAAAACCCTAGTTTTTGTACAGTGGATGTGAATGCCCCAAACTACGTTAATCCAATCCCACTATGGAAAACTATAGTTTATAGCATCTATACCAGCAAGTATTCAATTTTGGTGGGGCCCTACTAGCTCTAGTGGTCCCGTACGTCCAACATTTAGGGGTCCCACATTCTTGGGCCTCAAATCATATGGCTTTGCGGCCCAATATCAGGGCTAATAGTCCAGCCCACAGTGGGTTAAGCCAGCGACAAATGCACAAGTCGATTTGGGAAACGTAAGCCATTTATAGTCGCTGGTATTACGTCAATAGTCACTGGAGCTTTCTTCATCAGCTTTGCATTAGAGGCTGCGTCTACCTTGGCGATTCCCTCCACGCGCCACTAAACTAAAGTGTTTAGCTTGGAGATTCGAGTTCGAATTCTCTTGGTGGCATGTATGGAAAAATTGATATTGGGAAGGTATCCCCACAAATTGGCCACGACTTTCTACCCGGTCCGGACGTAGAGCGGCTAAGCCGATCGAACCGGATGGTCTTCGAATTTACCATTTACCAAAAAAAAAAATCTATTGCTATTTTCATCACCGGTTTTGTCTTCCTCGACGTCGGCATGAACATGGCTCAGGTAAGACTATTTAGCTTATCATTTTATAAGGACTATGATATATACAAGGCAATTATTTTACTATATCAACAACTAATTTTTAAGAATTGTGCATTGCCCTTGCTCTTTCTTTACTTGTGTGTTTTTCAATTTTTTTGTATTTTTCCCTTCATTCAAGCCCCAGTTTAATAAATAGTCTTTGTACGATGATGTTGTGAGAGCCCTTTCCTTTTGGACCGAGATCGGACCATAGCCGAGATTGACTTTGGCCCGAGATTGGCCTTTCCGCACCCCGGGCTTGACCGCCGCCCCTACGGATTCCCGCCCCTGCGGTTTACGGCGGTTGCAGTCGGTTTTGTTGACTCTTTGACCATGCTTTACCTTCTCCTTTCCTTTCTTCTTAAGCCTCTTCTGTGGGTCGTGAGCAAGGGTTTCCATTCCTTTCCCCAGCCTTACGTCCTTCTTGCTTCTTCTTTCATCTCCTTGATCTGTGTGTGAGTTCTCTTAAAGTTTGCAAAGGAGTTGTGGTGTGGCTTTGCTGAGATTGTTCTATGTATGTTTGCTGAGCTTGTGATGCCAGCTGAGAGTGTGTTGTGCTTCCCTTGGGTGATTCCAATAGTTGAGGTGAGCATCTTGCTTCTCCTTTCTTTCCTTCTTTCTTGTTCTTCCTTCCTTAGCTTAGGATTAGATGAATGAATCATAGAGTGATGTTGGAATATGAATGTGTGTGTATGTATGTGACTATGAAAGAGAGTAGACGTGAGTTGATCACGTGAAGAGCCAAAGAGAAAGCCGCGAGGTTTCATTCTGCACTGTCGCCGCCCTGCGGAAGACGTGCCGCAGCGCCTGCGCCGTGGCCAGCGTGGCCAGCCAATCCTTGTCACCACCCCGGGCTGAGCGTCACCGCGCCTGCGGTTGCCTGCATTCCGCCCCTGCGTCCTTTGATCACGTAGGTGCGTTTGTCCCAGGCTACTATAGTTAGGTAGTTTTCCTTTCTAGTATGAGGGAACTAGTATCATGCTAGGTATCGGTTTATGACGAGTATGATATAGATATGCCGGTTTCGGCCTTGAGGTTATGAGTTGGATATGATCCCTTATGGATCCCTTGGGTCTAGGTGTGACCCTTTGTGTGATAGGATTGTGATATATATATGTGTGTCTTGTATAGGTTGTGTTCCTCCAATTTGGAGTGGACTCTGAGAGTGGTTTAGCCGAGATACTCTGAGATCGAGGTAAGTCCATAGGACTTACTTAACTACTATCCTTATATTGGATGTATGCTTGAGTGGTGTGTGTTATGCTGCTTTATAGCATGTGTTATTATTTGGTCACCGACTATGTATATTGACCACCCATTGTAGTGGCTGTGGATAACCTTTCCCTTTCATCCGTAGTGGAGTCTGGGAGGTTCTCTGTAGTCAGGCAGATCTGATATAAAGGAAGACCCCTCACCATTCCCACAGGGTACACGGGAGGTGTGCTGATACTACCCCAGCTGGTTAGAGTACTCAGAGGCGGGGATTATATTCCTCGTGTCACCTATCTTCATATATATCTATTTATACGATTGAATGATTCAACTTATTAAAGATAATAAAACGGGTAAATGTTTGATATCACGCTGAATTGTTTATTATTTTTGAGGTGTGTTTGTGCTTTAGCATCTTCTTATATATGTGTATAGTTAGCTAACGGTCAATGGTAAATTCATAAAGAGTAGAAAAGAAATAGGGCTCACCCAGGACCGGAGTTGTCCTGGTCAAACCTACAGAGCATCAAAGTTTATCATCATGCAAACATAAGGGCTAAAACAAGGCCCTAGTACTCCTACATGCTGAACGTAGCAAACATATGGGCTAAAACAAGGCCTCCTGGTAGGCATGCAAGCCCCCTGAACGTACCATCTACCATCAACTGACTATGAGTATAAATAAAATACATCTCACGGCACTGTCTATAAGGTCCTTCCACCTTCGGCAATGCCATCGGCAGAATGGAGCACTCACAGACCATCAAGGTGCCTAACCAACGGATCATGATATCATTCACCTTCGGCATTGCCATCAGCAAATGAGTCTCAAGTCCGGGACAAAATATCAACAATGAAACATGCAGGCCAAGAGCAGAATACAACTCTGGCATAAAGAATAAATCATACAAACTGCTAGACCTCAAACCTCTCTCCAACTCTATCTGGGAAGGCCTCATAAAGTAACCTGTATGTATGCCCTCTAATCATCCGGACCAGGATATCAATGGGAATCCTGTTCCGGTCAAATACCAGGGCATTCTTGGAGTGCCATAAATAGTAGATCATCGCTGAGAAGACGTATATACGTGCCCTGCTCGTCCAGCTCCTTCCCTGGTGTAGAGTGTAGTAGATATGTTATGACGTCTGTCCTTGAGATCATCTTTGTAGACATCCGAAACCCGTAGCATACCTGCCTCCAAACCTCCCTGGCATAGGTGCATCCAAAGAACAAGTGGTCATGTGACTCACTCTCCAGACCACACCAATGGCAGGTAGGATCTATGTCGAGGAAGTGTAATCTGTCTCTGGTCGATAGGCGTCCTAGAATCGCCATCCAAAGGATAAAACAGTGCTTGGGCGTGTTGCCCGTGTCCCAAACTATCCTGGACCAGTCCATCTCCTCTCCATGCTCTCTGATCACGTCGTAGGCATCTGTGACTCTGAACTTGTCCCCATGGCAGCAGCTGTCCAGCACCTCCTCTAGTGTCGTCTCCTCATCCACAAACGTGGCTAGCTGATCTCTGGCTCCGATTATGGCCTTCACCAGAGGCGAGTCACGTCTGTGGGCCATCCAGTGGTCTGGCTCAACCACCTGTAAGTATCTGTGGTGGATCCACCTAACCCAGAGGCTGTCCCTCTTAGCATGAATATGCCAGTAGTACTTACACATAAATGCCGAGTTCTAGCACCTGAGGTTACGAAGACCCAAGCCACCCTCTCTCCGGGGCATGCATACTCGTGTCCAAGCTACTCTGGGCCAGCTCCAAAGGAACTGTCTGCATAGTCCTGTCAGCCTATCCATCACCAGTGCGGGACCGGTAGTATCGACAGCCAGAAGTTCTCCGTGCCTTGAAGGACCGTCCTGATCAGCTCCAGTCTACCTGCAAAAGACAAATGTCTCTTGTTTCCACGCGCAGATGTACCTCCCAATCTTATCCGGGAAGTGGGGTGTAATCAGCTGCCCGTAAAACATGAGGTGCTATGGGGATTCCCAGGTATCGAAAGGAAAGGTTCCCGTAGAGAAATCCCGAAAGCGAGGTTAATTCGTTTGTCTCTGTTTCAGAAACAGAGGCTAGGAAAATTGAAGATTTAGGGAGGCTAACTGCTAATCCCGAAATCTTTTCAAACCTGCGTAAGTAATCCATAAGGATGCTTACTGACTGCACATCCCCTCTACAGAAGAGAACGACATCATCCGCATACATCAGGTGAGAAATCCTGAGTTCCTCACAGTGCTGATGGAAATAGAAGCCAGGTCTAGAGGTCTCGTTGCGTATCATCCTGGAAAGGAATTCCATGCAGATGACAAAAAGAAACGGAGACATAGGACACCCCTGTCTAAGCCCACGCTTTCCCGGAAATAACCCATGCATTGTCTTGTTTACCCGGATGGAGTAGGACGCTGTGGTGACACACTCCATCACCCATCAATGAACCTGGTCGGGAAACTCAGCTCTGTCATGGCATAGCGGAGGAACTGCCATGATATCGTGTCGTAAGCTTTAGCTAAGTCAATGTTCATGAAACACCTCTTAGTATCCCTCTTGACACTATATCTCCGTAGGAGTTCCTGACAAGGAAAATATTGTCAGACATCAACCTCCCTGGGATGAAAGCAGATTGTGCCGGGTCAATGAGGTACCCAAGACACGGCCCTAATCTGTTTGCAATCAGTTTGGTGATGATTTTATAGACAACATTACAACAAGAGATAGGCCTAAACTGGTCTACTCGAGTTGGGGAGTCAACTTTCGCTATCAAAAAACCGAGGTATGGTTAATTTGTCTGAGCAGTTTCCATTAATAAAGAATTCCCTAACTGCAGCACAAACCTCACTCCCAGTCGTCTCCCAAATTTGCTTAAAGGACTTGGAAGAGAAACCATCTGGTCCTGGTGCTCTGAGGTCTCCAATCGACCAGAGAGCCTGCTTTATCTCATCATTAGTAACTGGTCCAATAAGTTTTTCCTGGTCCAGATCCTTAACCCGTGGTCCCACCGCAAACCAATCCCTCGGTGGTACTCAACCTGCCTCTCAGTCCCAAATAGCCCCTGGAAATACGTCACAAACTCATCCGCTACTTCTACTAGGGAAGTGGTAGTAGAGCCATTAGGTAAATGGAGTGCAGGAATAAAAATTCCTTTGTCCATTTGCCTTCATGAGACCATGGAAGTACGATGTAGTCCTATCACTGTTAAGGACGTACCTCGACTTAGCCTGTTGTTCAAAGAAACTCCTCTCTGGCAGAAGAAAGCCTTTTGGCTTTTGTTCTACAACTCTCAAGCTGGGCCCGCAAGGCCTCAGAAGTCGGATCCAACCTAACGTTCTCAAATGTGGCATACTCCTCATTGGCCACTTTGGCCTTCTCAGAGATATGTCCAAAATGCCTCTATTTAACCCACGTAGCGGTCCTTTCATGCCCCTGAGGAGGTTGCAGAGGCGAAACTGATAGGTCCCCTAAGGTGACACTTCCAGTTCTCCTGTTTATTTTTGACTATAACCGGCTTATGATCCGAAAACTGCCACTTATTCTCCTCTCCCCAATCCGAATTAACAAAAATCCTGTCAATCCTACTCCAGATGGTACCATTAGTCAGGTGAACTTGTTATCACTTCCCAGATTCATACAGTCATACCCTTCGTACCCCACCCTCGTCGGGATACATGACACCTTCCAGGGTATAGAGTAGTCCCTAAACCAACGTCTAATGGGTTCCCACACTCGCCTTCTGTAGGCAATGCTACCTTTCCCATAGACAAAAACACACCCCATACTACACACCAGTTACTCTACAAGTAACTAGAGTGATAAACTGCTCCAATCTCTCCAACAGTAAGGTCAAGATGGGTATCATCCCAGAGTACAAGTATGCCACACCTATCATCAATCTCAAAGTTAGTGACATACTTCCAGTTTGGAAAACTGGAAGCCATCACACGGTGGATATCTAACGGTCTAGACCCATACTTGGTTTCCAGTACACCACATAAGCATCCATCAAACTCCCTCAGCAGCTCAGTCAACCCTTTTTGTTTCTGGGGTTGGGTAAACTCCTGGATATTCCAAGAGACGACACTCATCGGGAGACCATCTGTCTAGTGGTCCTCCCCTGGGCCCTAATATCCGCCTCACCTGTGAGCTAGATGCTAGCCTCGTAGATCTACGCTCAGGTATAACAGCCACTCTCTCCTAACTTGCTTCCTATCCCTAGGGGCTTTTAAGATAGTAGGGGTTTTAACTTTTTATGTACTACCTCTGTCTCTCTAGGTACGATGTGCACGCCTGTCCGACCTAGATAACACTCTCTGGAATCCTCCATTCCTATCATTACTGATACGCCCCCATGCTGATGGCATCCGTATATCCGGCTAAGACGACCTAAGCAGAATGCCGAGCCATGATACGAAGTTTGCCCGTTTATTTAATATATTTCCAAAAAATAATAGACTTTAATTGTCGGAACATTAATTTCGGAACTTAATTCCGTGAGTTAATTTCCGCATTGATAGTCTAGACCTTTGGTTTCGGAGTTGCCCCGACTTTATTTCCGTTTATTTCCGTCATTCAATTTCCGACTTTGTGTAGCCTTCATCCACTATATAAGGGATGTTTGGCTTCACTTGTAAATCATGTTCAATATTAATCAAGTTATTTGAAGGAAAATCCTCTTTCTTGATTTCTTCCTCTTCAATTCCTTCACTTCCTTGGATCAAGTCTTAGATCCAAGAACTCACATTCGAGGATTCTTCTAAAGAATCAAACTCTCAAATCCACTACAACGTTTGCTCAATCTCTCTAGATCGAATCAAACCTACGCTTCCGCATCCATCTCAATCGCTTCCGCCCTATTCTATCAAAGTTCTCATTTGCACATCAACAACGAGTAGTCGAAACTCTAGCTTGGTCTAGATCCGGCGTTCGTCCTTCAACGATTCCAAGGACGCATCAATTACTTTTGCCATTATCGTCTCTATTTCCAAAGCCTTATATGTATTCGAAGTTTTGATATTAGGGGTAGTATAAGATTTCCTTCTACTCGACACTCACCCTATCATCCTCACTCTCCTGGCTATCCTCTAAGTCCTCACTCCCGTAGCCTCCTCATACCTGTCAACCTCTGTGTCACTAATTCCCGTGTACGTGTAATCCGTACTCTCACTATCAGAGCCCATCTTAGTATTAGCTAGCTCTCCCTCAGAGCTAGACTCAACCACCATTTCCTTTTTCTTTCCCGAGAGGATTTTGTTGTCCCTTTTGGGGACAACATTTTAGGTCTAACTATCAACTCTCTCTCTTTCGTGCCAATCCTAATCCTGCCTTCCCCAGAAGGTCTCTCCTTTCTGTGTCCGCTTCGGTCACCCTCTACCAAAGTGGCCTTTATGGCAGCCACCCCGGCCGACCTCCACAGCACCCTCTCTCGTCATTGGCCACCTTCTTCGCCTCTCGGCGTCGACGGCGCCTAATGGCAGACTTACTTATTGGTCTTTCGGCATCAGTTGTAGGCCTACTAACAATTTTAGGCCTATCAACCTCCACCTCACCTCCTTCTCTGGAGTCTAGGTTCCTCTCTATCTTCCTTTTTCCTTTTTCCTCAACGGTAAACCGTTTTCTAATCCCATATGTCGTTTGTCCCTGTACCTGAGCATTATTCCCTTCCCTTCCAGACTCTTTGTTGGCCTCTTTGTGATTATCATTCCCTTCTCTAACATTGTCCTCCCTAGTTCCTGGTCTAGGCCTCATCCCGGGGATGCCTCTTTTTTCTTTGAAGGAGCATTCCTCCTCATTATGCCCAAAGGTAAAACACCCCTTACAATATTTCGGCTCATTTTCAATAAGCACATTACAAACCACCTTAATCCCATCATCAAACTCTAGGGTGACCTCTCTCCTAATCTCCTCAGCAAAATTCATTTCAATCAACACTCTCGCATAGGAGCCCCTTTTCCTCTCCCCAGTGACGGGATCCATGTGTAGGGGTTTGCCTAACATGGAGGCCACCTGTCCAAAGATGGCAGGCGACCAGTAGTTATTAGGGATACCATATAACCTAACCCATAGGGGTATAGTAGCTACATCCCTCTTATTAAAAGCAAATTTATCCGGAACATGCTTAAGGATTAAAGGTCTACCATGGATCTGGTACGGTCCCCCCGGAGAACTCTGTCTCTATCCCCATCATTATCAAACATGAAAATAAGCCATCCGGCTTCCGTTTTAAGTTTAGATTGGACCCCCCAAGATTGTTGTAGGTCCCTAATAGCGTGATATCCAGGATAATACCCACATACTGCCCAAGTAAGCAGCTACCCCACACTTGCTCCCTAGGTAGAGCTTCAGCACATTTTATCTTAACGGTATCACCCGTTGGGGGTGTATACTCAAGAGTCCCCCTATCCCTCTATTCATAAAAGTCCTAGGTAGAGGCTTAGTCCAGGCATTTTGCCCTTGGAGGAGCCTCACCAGAAGTGCCATCAGTGCCCGTGCGGGCAGATTCGGAAAGTCCTTATTGTTAAGAATAGTTCCACTACCCATTCCCCTAGTATTAGTTCCCGGCTTAGTAATGATCCTAGCAGATAGGGGTAACATAGAAGGCCGTGTGGTATGTGTTATAATGCGGGGCACGGTGTGATCCGTATTATTAACATCCTCAGTAGCAGGTGTGGTTATACTCAGATCAGTTCTATCATTGCCAGTATCATGCGTAACCACGTTATTATCCACATGCATATTACTAGGCAAGACAGTATTTCCATAATTATCAGTCTATCATGTTGAATACTATCATCAATAGCCATCATATTGCTAGTATCCATGATTTGTAAATCAGAGTTATTTAATTCATGCTCATTTCCATTTCCAATCATCAAAGCAAGTGCATGTAATATACGAGTATTTAGATCATGCTCATTATCAGATAAAATATCGCTCGTATCAATAACGGTCTCAAGGTCCATACCTGTGCGGTCTTCCTCGTGCAAGACCGACTCCGCTATAGTCATGGCCATGTGATTACCATCTCCTCCTCCCTTCTCTACCACCACCCGTCCAGCCCAGTAGGCGTCCAGTCCAGCGCCTCATTTCTTGCTTCCATCGTCCTAAGCAACTTCCTTGCAAGCTCCTTGACGAAGTCATTTTCAGTTGGTTCGGTGACTTGTCCGCCTTGGCTTTCTGTTGACACCACCTGCCTCCCAATGTGGGGTATAGTCGGGCCAATTTCCATTTCAAGGCCTGGTTCCACCATTTCCCACCCGTATCCTTAGAATGATCAAAATTGCCGCTCAAAGACCCTTCCTGTTCAATTTGCCCGCCTGAGTTTTTTGGCTGCAGCGTTGGCTTCCCAGGTGTACCTATGATCGGGCAAATTTCATTCTCAGGGCCTGGTTCCAACTTTTGTCCGTCCTTAGTCCCGGATTGGCTCAATTGGCCCCTCAAATTTGCCTCCTGTACTTTCTGTCCGCCTGGGTCTTTTAGCATGAGCGTTGGCTCCACAAGTGCCTCTTTGGTCGGCAAATTCCTGGGACGGACTCAGATTCGCCCATCTTCCTCTTCATGGCATTGCTTTCCTCCTTTTCGGCCTTGTCAATGGCCTCCAGACCAAATCTGTCCGCCTGGGGTATTGGCTGGCGGCGTTGGCTTCCCAGGTATGGCGTTAGTCGGGCCAATTTCAATCTCAGCCCCTGGATCCATCATCTTCATGCCTTTGACAAGCCTTTTGTCTTCCATGACCTCCACCCTAGCTCCTTTTTCCACTTGTCCGCCTGGGCCATTGGTGAGTTGATTTGGCTCCCCAAGGGTCACTTTAGTCGGGCCATTTTCGTTTTCAGCTTCAATGCCCGCCATCTTTATCTCTTGGCATTCATTTTCCCCAAATTCCCCTTTATGGCGGGGGGCTCCGTCGGCGCTACCGGCTCCTTGGTGCCTTCCGTGTCTTTGCTTGTGGCTGCCAGCCGTCTTGCCCCTGCAGAATGGACGAGAGTTTAGATTCCAAGTGCTTGATTGTGACAAGCTTACCTTCTTTGGTCATTCCGGCCTTGACATTGCCCATGATAATGATTCCCTCTTCCTCCATGCTTGATTGTTCACGTGCAGCTAGCGGGCGGCCCAGTCAGAAGCTTCCCTTTTTGGCCATCTTCCATTTAAAAAGTTGTCTTGTCACCTTTGGTCAACTTTCCTTGCATGGGTGCTTCATTATGGTATGGGTATACCACACTTTCCTCTTTCGTGGGTTCCCTTTTGGTAACATATCTTCCTAGTTTGGAAGGTATGTTTGGAGCCGTTGCCACCTTGGGACCGCCAGCCACCGCCGCCTCTAGCTCCGGCCTCCCCACCGCCACCTCCATGGCTTTCAACGTAGTTGTTCCTTTTTGTATTTTTCCTTTGCCGTCCAACCTTGGTTGGTCTTCCCTCCCCGGCGCCTGAGCATTTTGTCCGTCCTCCCTTGGATTGCTTCCTCCTCCACCTCTCCCGCCTGGATCAAGATCCGCCGCCTCCACTCCCTTAGCCTTTCGCTCATTCCACGGCCTTGTGTCCTTTGTTTGGCTTTTGAACTTGTTTGAATCAAAAATGCTTGAATTAACTTGTAAAATGGTTGCTTTAGTTGATGAATCTTCCAATCAATTGGATTAAACTTGGATTGAACTTCACCAAATTAAATCTAACAACTTGGCCGTCAAACTTCAATTTCACGTCAATCTCTCAAGAGAAGGTGAAATGGGATTTTGATGGGTGAAAGAAAACGTGATGATGTAGGGATGAATGATTTGGTGTGAGATTGGATGAAAGATTGAACACACGAGGAGAATGGTGGATCAAATGATCTATCCACGGCCAAGCTTGGCGTCACCCCTTGGAATCGCCCAAAAAAGGGAGCGTTCAAAACGTGTTGCAGATCCCTCGCAGGTTAGGAGCTGCGGAGTGATCCGGAGGGGTGATCTGATGAGGGTTCCGTACACGGGGCATATTCGTGGGGTTTTTGAGATTATCCATATTGTACGGATTTCTGTTTTGATTGTACTCAGCAGTACTGTATAAACCTTTTGATATTTATATATCAGTTTTATGTTTTGTTTTAATTTGTTGGTGCCTTTTGTAAGATTCAGTGAAGTTGTTGTCACGCTAGGGCCAGGATCCATTGTGAGATCCTAGCCCAGTAGCACTCCGAGTCCTACGGATTTGGGGTGGTTACAGATGTGAGTATAATATTTCTTCCGATCATAAAAAAATGACTTTTAGCATCTAAATTTTATCATGTATAATCGCAGTTTGATGTTTTCAAGATTATTAATTAAGAGAGAGTTGTGAGAATGGTTTTTGAAATTTGTTTTTATTATATGTCACTCATTGGTATAAAGAAAACATTTTTTAAGTGGTAAAATTGAGGAAAAATAAAACTTAATAAAGTTAGCAGTGGGGACCATAGGTGTATAAAATTGAGAAAAAAAACTTTATAATAAAGTAAGATAAATAATTGAAACAAGACAATAGAACTTTTTTTTCTCTCTTTTATTTAATGCTCTTAATGTAGATAGTCATTAGTTTCAATCTTTTCTAGCAATGTATGTAGTTGAAAAACGAGCATGCATAGATGTATATAGGTGTGATATATCAAATTTTGGCGTCTATACAAACTAACAACTTTATAATTGTAGGGTCCGGTGAGAGCCTTTTTGGCGACTTAGCAGTGGGGACCATAGGCGTATAAGATTAGCGAATGCTACATTTTCATTCTTTATGGCTTTGGATAACATTCTTGGCTATGCAGTAAGCTCCAATGGAGGCTCTATAAACACCTCCCTTTTACTCACAATGAAGTTTGCGACCCTTTTGTGCGATTCTCAAGTGGTGTTTCCTCATCGAAGTCGTCCTCATACTATCCCTCTCGACCTTCTCCCTCACCCTCGTACGCGAGCCCAACACCGACGCATCCCAACCCATTAACCAAGAATCCTTCTTCGTCTAACTAAAAACCGCGATATCAAGCCTAGGTAAACCCATTTGGCTACTCTATCTAGTAACGGCTATTAATTGGATAGCTTGGTTCCCATATATCTTGTACAATACGGATTGGGTTGGTAGAGAGGTTTACGGAGGAGACGTCGAAGGGACAAACGCAACAGAAAGAGTTATATTATGCCGGCATGCATTCCGGTTCGTTAGGGTTGATGTTGACGGCGATTTCTCTTGCAATTATGTCATTGTTTGTTGACCCTTTATCAAATGCTCTTGGAGGAGCTCGTAAGTTATGGGGATTAGGGAATATATTGTTATGCTTTGCATTGTTCTCGACCATCTTGATAAGTAAAATGGCTGCGGAATCCAGACAACATATGCCTCCGGGATCACTTCCGTCCAATGACGTCAAGTCGGCCGCCTTGTGCTTCTTTTCCGTCATGGGTATCTCTGGAGCGGTGAATTTTAGTGTACCTTACGCTCTAGCGGCGATTTATTCATCGGAGTCTGACGCTGGACACGGTATATGACACACATACACATATATATGATCTAGTAGGAACCTTTAATATCCATCAGATTAAAAATTGAACGAACATGATTAAAGCATCATGATAAGGGTTCATATGGGAGTTTCATTAGATTGGACTTAAAACATACACTAGCAATAAATATAAAGATATTTTAGGTGATAATATTTTTTTATTATTGATGAAATGAATGTTTTATAAGAACAAAAAATTAACATTCTTTTTTATTTTAGGTGATAATATATTTATTTATCGTTAATAATAAGTATACTAGTCGTTAAATTTTGTTTGGTCATCAAATTCTATGAAGATTGGTCGTTAAAAATTTGTATAATGGAAATACTGTTTGGTTAAATTTGTTAGGATTGGTCGTTAAATTTTGTTTTGGTCGTTAAAATTGGTCGTTAAATGCGACCGTTAAATTTGGTCGTTAAATGTGGTCGTCAAATTTAATGATAAATTTTGGTCGTTAAAATTTATAATATGGAAAGAATGTTGATTAAATTTGTTAGGATTGGTCGTTAAATTTTTTCTTGGTCTAAATTTTGTCGGTAAAATTGGTCGTTAAAATTTGGTCATTCAAATTTAGTCGTTAAAATTTGTAATATGAAAAGAATGTTGGTTAAATTTGTTGAACTGATCGTTAAATTTTGTTTTGGTCATTATTAACGATAACAGTCGTTATAATATAATATCATTTTCGTTAACAATAAGTATATCAGTTGTTAACATAAAAATACCATATTATTAAAACTTAACATTGTCAGAGTTCTATTACGGGCAATATAATACTCTGATTAATTATTACCATAAACAATGTTAAATCTTGAACGTTCATCTATATTAATCAAACGGCTATTGTAAGTCCCTACTCTAAGATCTCTCTCTATATATATATATATTGTCACATTACTAATTCTCCCAACGTCGATCTAATTGTTGTTAATAGTTCAGTAAGAGTATAGTTCCAATAGATACCTCTTTTATAGAGTTCATTAGTATCCGATCTCATTAATTTACCCCATCGATTTGAATGATCAGTCACAATTCGGGATGAAGAGCCGGTAATAGACACAATACCATCCATTCCGGTTCTATACTTGTTTGAATGAAATGCTTAGCTAATTCGACGTGTCTAACCAAAAAATATTTTCTTCATCTAACTTTTCGATCTTCCCATTCATTTTCGGTCGGTATATATATCTTTGGCACATTACTAATTTTTCCAGCGTCAATCTACTTGTTGTTAATATGCTAGTAAGATGTTCCAATAGATCGATCTGAATGATCGGTTGCAATTACGGGAGGAAGAACTATTGATACACACAATACCATCCATTCTAGTTCTAGTTGTTAGAATGAAATGCTCAGCTTATTTGATGCATCTAACCAAAAAGTCCTTTCTTCTTCTTCTAAAATTTCCATTTCTTCTCGGTGCACTCATATATATATGATTTTGTTGGCGATAATAAGTTTTCACGTTGACGGGACATTATGAGAAGATACTAGTATATATAGTTGGTGAGTTAGTCTTTCTATCGTCAATTGATTTTAAGATGGAACATCACCGGGGTTATGGGTTGGGTTTGTGCTTCACGCACATGTAGTATGCACACGATCGCGCATTTATGTATTAACAATGATGTGTAATTTTGCATGCAGGCTTTCGTTAGGATTTTTGAACTTGGCGATCGTCATACCACAAATCATTGTATCGTTAACGAGTGGACTTTGGGATTCGCTTTTTGGGGTGGAAATCTTCCATCCTTCATAGTCGGAGCCATCGCAGCTTTTATTAGTGGAATTTTTGCATTCTTGGTACTTCCTTCGACCAGCTCCAATACTTAATTAGGAATGGAGTTCCACGTGTATGTCTGTCTCATTTTTTTGTGCAAATTGTAAAAAAAAAGATTCATCGTTTATATTGTTTGGGTTTCAATGATGCCTATGCTCCTCATGTATTATATTTTGTGGTTGACCATCATTTACAAGGATTTGTTTGTGTAACACTATTCCATTCTATGTACTCAAATACGTTATTCACTTACAATTTGTGATGCACTTAAAAGTGTTGATTGATGCATAAGTTGAAATAAGTTCACAAGGCTGCAACTGACTCTGATGATGTGTAGTTGCTAATCCAATTTAAAGTCAACTTTAATTTTCGACAACCTCCACGTGAGAGGTAACTCACCGCATCTCATATTCAAGAATTCTTTTATGAACAATGTACTCATGTTTGGTTTGGTATTCCTTATATAAGTTGTTTTTTTTATTATTTTAATTGTGATTGTTGGTGCATTGTTTCTGTGTCTGTGTGAATATGATGTTGTCCATGTTCTTGTCTAATGATTTGGTGCCAGTTTACTATATATGTACAATTTTGGATGGTAGCTCTTGTGTAAAATTATGGAAACATAAGAGCACATAGACCAGTGAATAAATTTTTTGGCTAAAAAGTCTCCCATCAGTAAAAATTCTCATAAAAACTCCTGATGAAATGAAAAAAAATTATCCAACAAATTTTTTTCTCATCTTGCTTTTTGATGTATTCGGGCCCATATTTTAGTAGGGAAAAAATATAGAATAATGAAAATATAGGAGAGCTAATATGATAGGATATGTTAAAAAAGTAGGAGAGAGGTTCGAGAGAGAATTTTTTAATTTGTTGTTGGTGGGATGAAAAAAAAATTTGTGAAAAAAGATGATGTGAATGTGAGATGATTAAAGACAGAGAGAGGATGGAGAGATAATTTTTTTTCTTTTTTGTTGATAGTGCTCTAAGGATTTTATCTCTTAATATCTCTAGAATTTTTCTCTAAGTATTCTCTAAGTTTTAAAATTCTTCTCGGTACTATTATGGTTTAATTTATTTTTCGTCTATACCTATTCTAAATATATTACATTAAAATTTATTATAAATTAATTAAAAAAATCAGAAATAAATGTAAAACTAATTAGAGTATAACCTCATTAACTTTTAAATTAATAAATTTTATAATAGATGTATTTTTTATTTATTTTTAATTAAAAATGTAAAAATTATTTTTTAAAGCTAATTTTTGAGTTAAAATTAAAAAAATAAAATTTTGAATTACAATAAAATATAGAAAATTAATTTCAAAACTAATTCAAAAAATTAAATATTTTAAATTTTAAGACTCTAGAAATAAAAAAACATACTTATTTTTTAAAAAAAATTTGAATTAATTTTCCATATTTTATTTTGATTGGAATTTTTTTTAAAAAGTTTTGATATTTATTTTGTTAGTTTTAAATATACTTTTCCACAATCTGAAATAAAAATTTTAAATAAAAAAAAAAAAAAAAAGTATAAACATAAAAAAGTTTGTTTTTTTTTAAAATATTATTGTCATATTAAAATAAAATTTAGAAAATTGAATTATAAATAAATAAAATTACTATTATTTATATTTCTAGCCTAAATTTTTTAAATTTTTTTAAGGTTTAATTCAATTTTTATATTTTTAGTAATCGTATATACAAAAAAAAACTTTTAATTTAATTAAAAAATAAAATCTTATATTTACTTCCTATATTTTAATTAAAAATTATTAAAAAATACTTCAATTATAAACTTTATTGATTTAAGTTTAATGAGATCATAATTAGTTTAAATTAATATATATATATATATATATATATATATATATATATATATATATATTAATTATTGTATTATTAGTTTTAATGTAACATATTAAGATTGGGTATAAAGAAGATACAAATTAAACTAAAAGATATCAAGAGGATTTTAAAACTTAATATTCTATACAGAGAAAAGGTCAAAACCTTGAGGTATAAAAAAAATAGAACTAGGAATTATAGTATTAGATTGTTACTTAGAATTCTTTATCTAAGTGTTGCACATTTTAGTGCAAATTTTTATTATTATATAAACAATTAGTTCTAGAATTAACACATAATTATGCATCCATTTTTCCATTCTTGCACCCTCTTAAAAAAATGGTCAACTTTACGAAATTGCCTCACTAATTAAGGAAATTTAGTATATTCCTCAAAATTTTCCCTTTAAAAGCCAACTTCATCATAGTTGTATACTGTCCTAGGCTCAAAACCTCAAATAAAACGAGCCTAGGCCCTCAAATTTTTCCGGGAACCTCCCCTCCATCGGAAATTCGATCCCATCACGAAATTCGTGTCTTCTGGGTTCGAATTTCCGGTTCACCACACGGGAACCCTGATCCCAATTCAACCTCGATATATACCTTTCTTATTAAGGAAAAAAAAAAAAAAGAGGGAGAGGAAAAAAGACCCAATTGCTTCCCGTTTCAAACTCGTAAAATTTTTTGAAAATCGGAAGCAATTGGGGGTTTCGGTTCATATAATTCATTAAAAACGGAGGTTTGGTGAACCAAATTTGAGTTACTATATACTATAAATAATATTAAAAAAAAAACCCTAATTTTTGTACAATGGATGTGAATGCACCAAACTACGTTAATCCAATTCCACTGTGGAAAACTATAGTTATAGCATCTATATCATCAAGTATTCAATTTGGTGGGGCCCTACTAGCCCTTATGCTCCCGTACGTCCAACATTTAGGGGTCCCACATTCTTGGGCCTCAATCATAATGCTTTGCGGCCAATATCACTGCTGATAATCCAGCCCACTGTGGGTTACGCAGCGACAAATGCACAAGTCCATTTTGGAAACGTAAGCCATTTATAATCGCGGGTATTGCGTCAATGGTCACTGCAGCTTTCTTCATCAGCTTTTCATTAGAGGGTGGTGTCTATCTGGTGATCCGTCAACGCGCCCACTAAACCTAAATCTGTCGCTATTTTTATCACCGGTTTTATGTTCCTCGATGGGGTATGAACTTGGCTCAGGTAATCGACTCATCCTCGGCTATTGTCAATTGATTTTATTACAAATGAGTATTTGACTTATCATTTTCGTCACTTTAGGTCCGGTTGGACCTAAAGTCGTGTCCGGATACAGCCCGGATGGTTTGGGGGGGTCAGGTCGGACGGTTGTCCAGATATCATCGGTCTACTCTCGAATAATCTTATATGTTGTGAGTATAAAATACAAATAAGACAATTGATCTCTCGAAAAATAAAAAAGAAATCCACTTCTTCTTTGTGTAGTCTCCAAAGTTTACAGAATCACATTCATCTTGTAGACATGTGAACGGTGAAGTGGAGAGTGAGTGAGAAATTGATTTTCGTTAGCATATATGTGGATTTGTTCTCCTCTCTCTAGGTTTGAAGTCCACTTCTCATTTCTAGATCTCTCCCCTCTCTTCTAACAAAGACGATCTGCTATTGATGATCATTGCCTCTCTCCTCTCTTCCCTCTCAAACGGAAATCTACTTTTCCTCTCCATATTCGAAAGTCCACTCATCCTCTCTATAGTTGTAATGAACGACACCAAATTTATCAATGTCATTTTCACAGATCATCTAATTGCTATGATTAATTTACTAATTACCAAAGCAGTTGAGAAATGATGAAGTAGTCAAATCAAATGAATCATATAATCAATGTTATTAATTACCGTGAAATCAAAAAAGTGGGTGAACCCATGTGAAAAGAAATTGTTTTTTACGGGTCTTATTTTCCTATAATTACTTTAGGTGGGTTCCTAAAATCATATTGAAAACATTAAAATTAAAAAATAATTGATAATAAAAAAATTTGGAGAGAGAAGATAAATGTAATCTAACTATTGGGTTATCACTCAACAGTCGAGATTCATTCAATTCTAGGTGAAATTATTTTCAAGAACATCATCGTAACTAAATCCGTATTTTACAGTACCTATATTTTCAAATTGCGAGTTTAATATAGAGAAATTCATAATCCAAGGGGGGGGAATCTATTGAATGTTGTAATAAAATCTAGAAGTTCTAAATTGAGAGATTTTTCATAAACAAAAGGTGAGATTTACAGTCTGCAATTAACATATTGTTTGTATTCTTCCATTTCAATCGAGTGAGTATATCTTATTCAAATCGAATGTTAACTTTGAGTCGGTCTCAAAAGAGTTGCCGGATGTGCTCTTCAAGTGGAGATGATGTCCAAATGGGCTCTTCGATTTTGTATTTTTTTTATTTCGTTCGACTGGTACATCTTTGTTCGAATCGTAAGTAAACTTGATCTTCTTCATCGATTCGGTTTGAAAGGTTAGATTTATTCCAGACTTCCAGAACATGTATATTAACGGACTTTTTAATGGATGAGTAAAATCCGGAATATAATTAAACTTGAAGGGCATCATCTAAATATTGAAAAAGTGATGGGTAAAATCCGAAAAATCCAAATCACATGTACATCAACATGAATTTTCCTTTTTTGTTTAATACTCTATGTATAGATAGTAATTAGTTTCAAGGTAGAGACTCATTAATTTATTAATCTAAATTTTTTACCTATATGTGCATACTGATGCGCATGGCGAGAAAAAGGCTTAATTTATTTCAATATGATGTTGCATGACGGTGCATATCAATTTTGGCTTGTATACGGCTAACGAATTTATAATTGTAGGGTCCGGTGAGAGCCCTCTTGGCGGACTTGTCAGTCGGGGACCACAGGCGCATGAGATTAGCCAATGCTATATTTTCATTCTTTATGGCCGTGGTAACATTCTTGGCTATGCAGTAAGCTCCAATGGAGAACTCTATAATACCTCCCTTCCACTCACAATGAAGTTTGCGACCCTTTTGCGCAAATCTCAAGTGTTGTTTCCTCATCGCCGTCATCCTCCTACTATCGTCCACGACCTTTTCCCCTCACCCTCGTTCGCGAGCCCGACACCGACGCATCCCAACCTATTAACCAAGAATCCTTATTCGTCCAACTAAAAACAGCAATATCAAGGCTAGACAAACCCATTTGGATACTCTATCTAGTAACGGCTCTTACCTGGCTAGCTTGGTTCCCATTTATCTTGTACAATACCGATTGGTTGGTAAGAGGTTTACGGAGGAGACGTCGAGGGGACAACACGACAACAAGAGTTGTATTACGCCGGTGTGCATTCCGGTTCATTAGGGTTGATGTTGACGGCGACTTCTCTTGGGATAATGTCATTGTTTGTTGACCCTTTATCAATGCTTCTCGGAGGAGCTCGTAAGCTATTGGAGTAGGGAATATATTGTTAGGCTTTGCATTGTTCTCGACCGTCTTGATCACTAAAAATGGCTGCGGAATCTAGACAACATATGCCTCCGGATCACTTCCGTCCGACGAGTCAAGTCGGCCGTCCGCCTTGAGCTTCTTCGCCGTCATGGGTATCCCTCAGCGGGTGACTTTTAGTGTCCCCTACGCTCTAGCGGCGATTTATTCATCGGAGTCTGATGTTGGACACGGTAAATGACACATTATATATATATATATATATATATATATATATATATATATATATATATATATATATATATATATATATGTATATATATATATAATGCACATTACTAATTCTCCCGCATCGATGTACTATAGGTCAGTACGAGTATTTGTTCCGATATAAAACTCTTCTATGGAGTTCGTTAATATCTGAGCTCATTAATTTACGCAACGATCTAATGATCGATCGCAATTCGGGAGGAACTAGTAATAGACACAATACCATCCATTCCGGTTCTATTGTTCGAATGAAATGCTCATCTGATTCGATGCGCGCCTAACCAAAAAACCTTTCTTCTTCTAAGCTTTTGATCTTCTCATTCATTTCCTGTCGATGTGTATATATATATATGATTTTGTTGGAGATAATATAAGTTTCCACGTTGATGAGACATTATGAGACAAATATATAAGTCGGTGAGTTACTTCTCTTATTGCTAATTGGTTTTGTGAGCCTCACCAGGTTTATGGATTGAGTTTGAGCCTCACACATATGTCTTATGCACACGATCCCGCAAATTCGTGTTAATGATGAAGTGTCATTTTGCATGCAGGGCTTTCGTTAGGACTTTTGAACTTGGCGATCATGATACCACAAATTATTGTGTCATTGACGAGTGGATTTTGGGATTCGTTGTTTGGGGGTGGAAATCTTCCTTCCTTCACAGTTGGAGCCGTTGTAGCTTTTATTAGTGGAATTTTTGCATTGTTGTTACTTCCATCGACCAGCTCCAATACTTGAGTAGGAATGGAGTTCCACATATATGGTTGTCTCATCTTTTTGTGCAAATTATAAAAAAACATCATCATTTACATTGTTTGGGTTTCAGTGACGCCCATACTCCTCATATATTATATTTTGTGGTTGATCATCATTTACAAGGATTTGTTTGTGTAACACTGTCCAATTATACGTGGACCTTGGCATCCCAGGATCCAGGCCTACATCCTTGTATGTACCCGTTTGGCGGATTTGACGGGCCGGACTTAGCGGCCAAAACCCACCGTTGTTTTGGCGGGTGGGTTTGCCTGTGTGTTGCCTAGATGTAATTATACATACTCAAATACATTATTCACTTGAAATATTTGATGCACTTAATATTTATTCACATTCACAAAAGTATTATTTTACGAGGCTACTAGTGGGTCATGTCCGTGTTATATATACACGAGTCAATTTTATTTTACATATCGTTAAATAGTCATACATTGTTTATGAAAAACTCAAATTCATAATGAAATGTCTTTTGAAGAATCTTGCAAAGAACCAATTAACTACATTTAGGTTTCAATTATAGATTATGATAACAAATTTCAAAAGAAACTTGATGAAGGTTAAAGAATAAGTAACGTCAATTGTTCTCAAAAAATTGGACCAATGAGTGATTAATAACAAAATTTAGTTTATTGCTATAGTGTTGAATGAGATTCGAGGAAGGAAGAAAGAACAAGGGGGAAAAAAAGAAAAGAAGAGAAGTAGAAGAACAACGTTCAATTAAGAGAAATAGAACGTCTATTTCTATTAATTGCAGCGCACGCATCGTGTAGTTTGAACGTCTATTTGTTTGTGGTGTTTTACTGCTAGATCGGGTAATAATCACAGGTAGCATAAATCTTACTCCTTCCGGTTCTCAATATATGTCGTTAGAGTAAAAAACACACATATTAAGAAAACTAAAAGTAGAAATTATATATTTAATGATGCATTATAATTAATCAAAATTGTATAAAAACGAGAATAAAATGTAGAGAGTTGTACGCGAAGAGATGAAATAGTTCTTTGAAAACTACAAATAATAAATAAAAAGGTAGTTGGAATTATATTTACAAAAAATTTGAATATTAGTAACATTTATAAGGCCAAATATTATGAACCAAATATTTAGAGTTTAAATGACATGTATTGAGCACCAAAGAGTGTAACGTACAATGTTTGATAAGTTAAATGAATATAAGACATTATCTTCGACTTAAAAATGTTTTTGCTCTCGTGTCTTGATTGGCATGTGCCCGAAGTACGAGCCTTGAAAGCTTCTTGTCCTGCGGCTTGAGATGTGGTCGAAGTCTTGGACGAAGGGCTATGGGGGTTATGTTTGTACGTTGTCTTTGTTGAGGTAGGACTACATATCAACGACAATTGTAAGAATCCATGAAGAATTGAAAGAATACAAGGGCAAGCAATTAGTTGTTGACGGAGGAAGAGAATTGGTGTTTGGAAACTAACATGCTTGTTAATAAAATTGTTGCCGACTGCATTAGATATACGTAAGAGTAACGATAATTATGTTGTTATTGAGAACCTGAAATGAAGGTGAAGATGTTGAGTTTATGTCGGAGAAATGACATTATTCTTGGTAATAAGTTAAAAGAGATTGATTTTGCCGAACCTTTAATTTATGAGATAGAAGTGTTGCATGTTATTTTGTAGTTTGGAAGGTGTGATGATGCTCTTTGTAGTAAGCCTTACCAAGTGATACACTTTTTTTTTGTCCGGACATAATATCATGTATTGTTATTCGTTGATTGATCGAATGTTTTATTTTTCTAATATTTCGAATGATAATGTGTTTTTTTTACAGAGTTATAAAGTGTAATTTTCTTCGATTTCTGCTTGTCGTGTAAAAATATTGATATTTGTCTTTGTTTTGCTCTTGAAAGCGCCACATAAAATTGACCATGTGTGAAACATGGTTCGCGTAGGTATAATCATACTTGTTCGAGTGTTTGATCTTGTGCTTTGGTTATCATAATTTTAGCGGAAATTGTTTTCTCTGCAAAAGAAAAAAAAGGATAATTACTATTCGATGGAAGTAATATGATTATTGGAATGAATGCTTATTCTCCTTTGTATTAACCTGTTGTTATTTCACAATGAATTAAATTTCTATGAAAACCATTACAAATTAGTCTTGTGCCGTTTCATAGGCCGTTTGGTGGATCTAGATTTCGTAAGAGGATAACTGAGAAATTTTCCTTTAGAATAAGATTATGTGGACTTATAACAGGGGGAACAAAAAGTGTTTAAAAATTCAACAGGATATATGCCGGTGTTATCATCTATTCTTGAGTCAAAGCTAGTGTAAGTTCTGTCAGTGTCCAGAAATTCTTTGATTAAGGATGCATTTATATGATCTACATCTTCATTTTTGGAAAGAGGACCACTCTACTAGTGAATATGTCGTAATTTATATTTGGAAATTTTATTTCAGAAAAGGTGGTATCTATTAGGACATTTGTTGTCTTTTCATCAATTGGACGACATTTATTTATAGAAAGAGGAATATTTATATGCACTTGCTCTTCTACTTGAAGTTCTCCATTTCCCATGTGTGGCAGGAATTCCGCAAATACACTATCTTCATTTGTGCGTATATTTTCAACAAGTTTAAACTTTTTTAATGTTGGCTATAATGCAAAAGTTACTAAGTTGCAGTTCATAGCTTATGTTTGTCGTGCGGCACTACTGGTAACACTTGTCTGAAATCCCTTCCGAAAACTACTATCTCCCCAAATTATTGTGGCAGGTAGGCAGTGCAAGGGGAGCAATTCGTATACAATTCGTTGGCTAGTGCGTTCTCCATCCGGTCCACAAAAGTTCACCTCACGAAGGAGGGGTTTTCGAGGCCGAGATCTCGACGAGAACTCTGGCGTAATCAAGTCTATTTTGGTGGGCCGAGTGTGAGTCTGTTAGGATGGGTATGCCTATGGAGGATCTGACTTTGCTTAGCATGCATTGAGACCATAATCTGTAGTCCATTTGGGGAAGGGTTACCCAAATGGGGATATCAAGGCAGGAGTAATCAAGTCACATTCCCTTGTTCCATCGTTTACGAAGGTGGTGTAGGACCTCAGCAATTGAGAAAACATGGGAAGTTTAGAACTAACCCAATCGTACGAATCAAATGTTGAAATGATTGGCAGAGGCACGACGCTCTTTCCTTAATTCTAAAATCGCCCCTATTACGAAGGATTTTGATCGATCAAGAATCCCAAGATACAACTGCCCTTTGCTTCAGATTGCGTAACACATCTTGAAGCCTACGAGAACCTTCGGTGGAGTACTCTCAGACTCAAAAATTCGGAACTTTGGGAGGAGGAGAGAAGAGAGCAGTAGAGGATTCTACTTTTTGTTGCTGGTGTCGTGTGATTGAATGAGCTCCCTAAGCTCTCCTTTTATAGGAGTTCTGGAGGAGTTGTGGATTGAGAGATTCACTCTCGTCACTCATTTGTGGATTGAGAGATTCACTCTCGTCCACCCATTCCAAAAGGAATAAAATAAAGTTTTAAAAATGGAGAATTTGACTCATTCTTGGATTGAATCAACCGCCGGATTGGGCCGGTTTCCAATGGGCCTGCGTTTGACTTTCAGTCAAACCAGATTAGGGAAAGTCTTGGGCCAACCCAAAAAACCGAATGATAGGTGGTCAGCCCAGCATCAGGTCCATAAGGCCCTTATGTAAGAGCCTTAGTCTTTTTGGACCTAGCTTACCTTAGTCGCCCCCGCGGGCATGAGTGCTGCCCCAGCGGGTTTCCGCTCCCGTGGCCCAGGGAACCGCCCCTGCGGGTTCCTGGGACTGCAGCCGGTTTTGTTGACCGGTTGACTCGTGCTTTACCCTTTGCCTTACTTCTTCCGTTTTACCTTGCTGAGCAATTCCATTTCATTCCCTATCCAGCCTTTCACGTCCTCCTTGCTTCTCCTTCTCTCCATCTTGAGCTTGATCTTGTTCTTCCTTAGAGTTGAAAGAGTTGTGTGTTCTAGTTGATGTTGATGATGGTAGATGTGGTTGCTGAGCTTGGAAGCCATCTGAGTTGTTGTGGAGCTTGTCCTTGCCTAGTCCAGCAGTAGAGATGAGCCTTGTGTTCTCTTTCTTTCTCTCTTTCTTTCTTTTTCTTCCTTCCTTAGCTTAGGAATAGATGAATGGATCATAGAGTGATGTTTGGAATGTGTATATTGTTGTATGTGTGTGAATTTGGATGAGAGAAGACGTGATTTGATCACGTGAAGAGCCAAAGAGAAGCGCGGGTTCACGTTCTGCACAGACGCCGCCCTGCGCCTAGAAGCCGCGCCCCTGCGAAAGTCGTGCTGCAGCGCCAGCGCCTTGCCTGCGTTGTCTGCGTCCCGTGTCACCGCGCCTGCGGCTGATCCCTTCCGCGCCTGCGGGTTACCTGTTCCGCTGCGTCCCTTGATCACGCAATTGCGTTTTGTCCCGGGACTACCTATAGTAAGGTAGCTCCTTTCCTTTCCTAGTATGAGGGAACTAGTACCATGCTAGGTATCAGTTTATGATGAGTATGATATAGATATGCCGGTTACGGCTTTGAGGTTTACGAGTTGGATATGATCCTTATGGATCCCTTGGGTCTAGGTGTGACCCCTTTGTGTGATAGGAGTTTGATATTTATATATATGCCTTGTATAGGCCGTGTTGTCCTCCAGTTTGGAGTGGACCTGAGTGAGAGCTGATCGTAGTGATACGACTTCTGAGATTGAGGTAAGTCCATAGGACTTACTTAGCTGTCATCCTTATATTGGATGTGTGCTTGAGTGGTGTTTGTTATATGCTTTATAGCATGCTTTATGATGGTCACCGACCTATGTTATATTGACCGCCCATTGTAGTGGTTGTGACAACTTACCTTTCATCCTGTAGTGGAGTCTGGGAAGTTCTCTGTAAGCTAGTTAGTTCTGGTATACGGGAAGGACACCTACCACTCCATATGGTATACGGGAAAGTGCGCTGATACCACTGCAGCTAGCTATAGCACGCAGAGGCGAGGGTTATATATATTCCTCGTGTCACGTATATTTATATATACTGATTTATATACTCTTGAGTGTTTGGGACTTATTAAAGATAATAAACCGGGTAAATGTGTGATATCATGATGAAGTGTTAATATTATTGATATGTGATTGTGCTCTAGCATCTTCTTTTATATATGTGTATGGTTAGCTAACGGTTTTATACCGTGTTGTAGATCCTTTGCAGGTTAGGAGAGCTGCAGAGTGATCCAGAGGGGTGATCTGCTGAGGGTTCCGTACACGGGGCGTTATCGTGGGATTTTGGGTTGTTATTATCGTACGGATTTCTGTTTGACTTTGTACTCAGCAGCAGTACTTTGTATCATCCTTTGATATGTATATATATATATATATTAGTTTTATGTTTTGTTTTAATCTATTGGTGCCTTGTTGTAAGATTCAGTGAACTTGTTGTTAGGCTAGGGTTAAGTTCCATTGTGAGATCCTAACCCAGTAGCACCTCCTCGAGTCCTACGGGTGTTACAAAGTTGGTATCAGAGCCAGGTTGACAACAATGGCACTTGTAATCTGGAATAAAGTTTAAATAGATAAATAAATAGAACCCGAAAGGGGTCTGACTTTTCAAAAGGTTTTGGTTTTGAAATGAGTACAAATGTTTTGGGATATCGTGTACGTGAGCCATCGCCCCTCTGAAGATCTATAGTATAGATATATATATAGATATTCTGTTGTGATTGATTTGATATATATCTATTCTTATGGCATATATATAGCCTTCTAAGTTAGGTTTACGTCTTCTGCAGATGGTTCAGACTAGAGCCTTACCTGCAGCTAGACGAGGTAGAGGTAGACCCCCTCTAGGTAGAGGACGGGGTAGGACTCCTGCTGAGGTTCACATGCGGGAGAGATACATGAGGAGGTTGCTGAGAGCGTCGTTCCTGAGACTGCGAACGGAGCAGCTGAGAGACAGGGGGCACAAAAAGCCCAGTCTGGTGAGTCTGATCGTATCTCTATGGGGGGGATCAGAGTTCCGAGCTTATATCCGACGAGTAGAGGAGGCTGCTAGAGCCGGTAGACGTGCCCCATATTTACAGGCACAGGAGGGACCATTTGAGAGGTCCCACACCGTTACTCAGGTGCCAGCTGTACCGGTACCTGCTGTTGAGATTGCCAGAGCACTAGAGGAACATAGAGGGCCTAAACCAGACACTTGGTTGAAGGCTTTTCATTAGATGGGTGTACCCCCTTTCTAGACTCAGCTCTGGAGTCTATTCGATGTCCAGCTGACAGACAAATCGAGCTGGTTCAGACTTTATTCCGGGACTTGGCACATCACTGGTGGAGATCAGTACGAGGTCAGGTTACCAGTTATGATCAGATGAGGACGATGATTAGAGAGCGTTTCTGCCCTGCCTCACTGAGGAGGGAGAAACTGCGAGATTTTGTTGAGGCTGGGTTTGAGGATGTACTAGTCTCTGAGGCTATCAGGAGGTTCCAGAAGGAGCTTGCATTGATGGGTCAGCTGCACCTTCTGTAGATCAGCACGTTTATCTCTTTTCCCGACGACTGAGGGATACTACCGGACCTATATGGCGGTTTTCCACTGTGAGTCTCTGATGGATTTATTAGGACAGAGCTTCCGACTATGAGAGGGAGCGAGCTGGACAGAGGAGAGCTTCTCAGACTGGAGGGTTTGAGAAGAGGCAACGTACAGGGAAGACCAGTGGTACTGGTGGTTCTGCTAGTGTTGGTGTGGTCAGAGACGCCAAAGTCAGCCCTCATATGCACCGTTTGCAGAGAAGGGACGTCAGTGTTTTAACTGTGGTGATCCGGGGCATATGAGGCCGAGTGCACGAGACCATTAGTGACTTGCTACACTTGTGGTAGGCAAGGTCACAGAGCTGTTTACTGCCGCCAGGGGCGAGCTTCATCTCAGCAGGGTTCTTCCCCTGCCAGTGCAGCGGGAGGTGGGAAGAGGCCACCTCAACAGCATCAGACTCAGGGACAGTAGAGGGTGCTAGATCGCCCTACGACTCAGAGATCTGCTCCTGGGCCGAGTAGAGGCAGAGGTCGTGGTAGGGGCACCACTGATACTAGAGGCCCACAGGGTCGTGATTTTGAGTTGAGGAGTGTAGAGGAGCCAACTGCACCTACTGCTACAGTACCATTCTGATTCATGGTTTACCTGTTAGAGTTTTATTTGATACTGATGCTACGCACTCTTTTATTTCTGATGCATGTGTAGAGCGTCTTAGTTTAGATACAAGTTGAGGGGATGCCCTTTATTATAGGGTTACCGATGGTGGTAGGTCACAGGTACCCGTGAGATTCACGGTTGTCCCATTTCTGTAGGGACCCGTGTGTTACTAGTTGACTTCTTTGTCATGCCATTAGAGCATGAAGAAGTCATTTTAGGTATGGACTGGATGGATAGACACTCTGCAGTCCTAGATGTAGGTAGGAGGACTGTTACCCTCTCTACCGAGTTAGGCCAGATAGAGGTTTTCCGAGGTTGGGACCTTGGAAAGATAGGCACAGTTATCAGTGCTATACGGGCAGCTAGATTGATTGCACAGGGTTGCGAGGCCTTCTGGTGTTATGCCATGAAGGAGGGGGAGAGTCCAGCATTAGAGGATATCCAGTGTTTGTGATTTTACTGATGTTTTTTGCTGAGCCGTCCAGTTTGCCGCCTCAGAGGAGTGTGGATTTCAGTATTGAGTTAGAGCCTGGTACGAGACCGATCTCGAAGGCCCCATACCGGATGGCGCCTGTCGAGATGCTGGAGCTGAAGAAGCAACTCGAGGAGTTGGCTGAGAAGGGCTTCATTCGCCCTAGCGTGTCCCCATGGGGAGCACCTGTCCTCTTCGTACGGAAGAAGGACGGATCACTGAGGTTATGTATAGATTACAGAGAGCTGAACAAGGTGACCATCAAGAACAAGTACTCCTCGTATTGATGATTTGTTAGATCAGCTACAGGAGCGACTGTGTTCTCCAGGATTGACCTGCGTTCCGGGTATCACCAGCTGAGGGTGAGGGAGCAGGATGTGCACAGGACAACATTCCGGACCAGATATGGCCACTACGAGTTTGTAGTGATGCCATTTTGGGCTTACGAATGCCCCAGCCGTCTTATGGAGTTGATGAACAATATCTTCATCGACTTCCTGGATCAGTTTGTGTGGTTTTCATTGATGACATTCTGGTATACTCTCGCAGTGGAGAGGAGCATGCAGGACATCTGAGGACTGTATTGCAGGTTTTTTCGGGATAGAGAACTTTATGCTAAGTTCTCTAAGTGTGAGTTCTGGATGCCAGAGGTAGCATTCCTGGGTCATGTGGTTTCAGCTGAGGGATCAAGGTGGATCCAGCGAAGATAGAGGCAGTAGCAGCATGGACTACACCGACGAACGTCAAGGAAGTACGTAGTTTCCTTGGCCTAGCCGGTTATTACAGACGCTTTGTGGAAGGATTTTCTGTGATTGCCCGTCCACTGACGAGTTTGCTGAGGAAGACTACCAGATTTGTGTGGTCTGATCAGTGCATGCAGAGTTTTGAGGAGTTGAAGAGGCGTTTGACTTCTGCTCCTATTTTGGCACAACCAGAGGGTACTGAGGATTTTGTGGTTATACAGTGATGCATCCAAGCTAGGCTTGGGATGTGTTTTGATGCAGCGGCAGTTATTGCTTATGCGTCTCGACAGTTGAAGACGTATGAGGAGAACTACCCGACTCATGATCTGGAGTTGGCAGCGGTAGTTCATGCACTGAAGATCTGGAGACATTACCTGTATGGTGCTACATGTCAGATCTTCACAGACCATAAGAGTCTGAAGTATATTTTCACGCAGCGGGAATTGAATAACCGCCAGCGTAGGTGGCTCGAGCTGATCAAGGACTTTGATTTAGAGATTTGTATCATCCAGGAAGCGAACGTTGTCGCCGACGCCCTGAGCAGGAAGACGCCTCGAGCAGGCGATTGCGAGATTGACAGTTCAGCATCAGTTGCAGAGAGATCTGATCTGGTTAGAGTTGGACATCCAGTTTCCTGATGAGGATGCCCAGCTGCGTACTTTAGAGGTCCTTCCTGATCTGTTGGGTGAGATCCAACAGAAGCAGGAGACCTGCCCGACTTTGATGAGGATCAGAGATAGGATGTCTCGGGATGAGGCACCACAGTTCCTGCTAGGAGCAGATGGAGTTTTGAGGCGCCGCGGTCGCGTCTGTGTACCTGCTGATACAGAGCTGAGACAGAGGATTTTACAGGAGGCTCACTGTACACCTTACTCTGTACATCCAGGTACGAGTAAGATGTATCAGGATTTGAGACGTTATATTGGTGGGAGGGCTGAAGCCCGATGTGGCCAGATTTGTGGCACAGTGTGCGACCTGCCAGCAGGTCAAGATCGAGCATTTCAGACCTGGAGGTGAGCTCCATCCACTTCCTGTTCCACAGAGGAAGTGGGAGGGACGTCACCATGGATTTGTGACTGGACTGAGGCTGAGCCGGAGTTTTGATGCCATCTGGGTCATAGTGGACAGATTGACGAAGACGGCACGTTTCATTCCTATTAGGGAGACGTGGCCGGTGAGCAGATTAGCTGAGGAGTACACTAGGCAGATAGTGAGACTCCATGGTGTACCGAGGACGATCGTCTCAGATAGAGATGGGCGATTTACCTCGAGATTCTGGCAGCAGATTCAGACTGCCTGGGGACGAGTTTGCACTTCACGACTGCGTTCCATCCTCAGACAGATGGTCAGTCAGAGAGGACCATTCAGACCCTGGAGGATATGTTGCGAGCTTGTGTGTTGGATTGGGGGGCAAGTGTGGACGGATCATCTCCCACTTGTTGAGTTCTCCTACAACAACAGCTGGCATGCATCTATTGGGATGGCCCCATATGAGGCACTGTATGGACAGAGATGTCGTACCCCGTTATGCTGGGATGAGCAGAGCAGTGTAGTGGTTTGCACCTGATCAGATTCAGGATGATATGGCTCGAGTAGCATTGATTAGAGAGCGTATGCTGACTGCGCAGAGCCGTCAGAAGTCTTATGCTGATAGGAGGCGTAGACCTCTAGAGTTCAGAGTTGGAGCCCATGTGTGGCTGAGAGTGTCCCCGACACGAGGTGTTAGGCGTTTTGGCATTAAGGGGAAGTTGAGTCCCGATATGTCGGACCGTTCGAGATTCTGGATCGGGTTGGGAGCGCAGCTTACAGATTAGCCTTGCCTCCGAGATTAGAGGGTGTTCACCTGTATTTCATGTGTCTCAGCTGAGGGAGTACATACCAGATCCGAGACACATTGTGAGTTATGATGATTTGGTGGTTGAGCCGGACCACACGTTTGCTGAGCATCCTATTGCAGTCCTAGAGCGAGGTATGAGACGCCTGCGTTCGAAGGACATTCCTATGTTGAGGATACAGTGGTCGAGACGAGGACCGAGGAGGCTACATGGGAGACTGAGGATAGTATCCAGAGGAACTATCCAGAGTTCTATGCCGAGATAGTGCACCAGTAGGATCACCGAGTAGATCTTAGTACTAGCTTGGTGAGTCTTATGTGCTTACATGCTTATATGCTATGATTGTTTTATTTCATACTAGCTTTGATGTGATTATGATCTTATTAGATCTTGTTGTGCTAGTATGATTCTTGTTTATAGTTGGAGATGTTCTTTCCTCATGCTATTGTGATATGATAGGTTTAGCTGGAGATGGTTCTTTCCTCCATGCTATTTTGATGGACATAGTAGTGCTGGAGATGTTCTTCCTCCATGCCTTTCTGTTATGGATATGATACGGCTAGAGATGTGATTCCTCTATGCCTTGTGATATGTTTATGGTTTGGCTAGAGATGGTTTTCCTCTATGCCTGGATAGTATAGTTTGTTGCTGGGATTTGATGAGTTCCTCCATGCTTATGTTTGAGGTTATAGAGAGAGTTGTACCTCGGCTTTGAGTCCGAGTGGTTTCAGGACTTTGCAAGTTTCGGGACGAAACTTGTTTTTAGGGGGTGAGATGTAAGAGCCTTAGTCTTTTTGGACCTAGCTTACCTTAGCCTCCCCCGCGGCATGAGTGCTGCCCCCAGCGGGTTTCCGCCCCGCGGCCCACGGAACCGCCTGCGGTTTCCTGCGCTGCAGCCGGTTTTGTTGACCTTGACCGTGCTTTACCCTTTGCCTTACTTCTTTCCTTTTACCTTGCTGAGCAAGGGTTCCATTTCATTCTCTATCCAGCCTTTCACGTCCTCCTTGCTTCTCCTTCTCCATCTTGAGCTTGATCTTGTTCTTCCTTAGAGTTGAAAGAGTTATGTGTTCTTGTTGATGTTGATGATGGTAGATGTGGTTGCTGAGCTTGGAAGTCAGCTGAGTTGTTGTGGAGCTTGTCCTTGCCTAGTCCAGCAGTAGAGGTGAGCCTTGTGTTCTCTTTCTTTCTCCCCTTCTTTCTTGTTCTTCCTTCTTAGCTTAGGAATAGATGAATGGATCATAGAGTGATGTTGGAATGTGTATATTTTGTATGTGTGTGAATTTGGATGAGAGAAGACGTGATTTGATCACGTGAAGAGCCAAAGAGAAGCCGCGGGTTCACGTTCTGCACAGACGCCGCCCCCGCCCCTGTGGAAGCCGTGCCGCAGCGCCCCCAACGCCTTGCCTGCGTTGCCTGCGCCCGTGTCACCACGCCTGCGGCTGATCCCTGCCGCGCCTGCGGGTTACCTGTTCCGCTCCTACGTCCCTTGATCACGCAGGTGCGTTTTGTCCCCGGCTACCTATAGTATGGGTAGCTCCTTTCCTTTCCTAGTATGAGGGAACTAGTACCAATGCTAGGTATCGGTTTATGATGAATATGATATAGATATGCCGGTTACGGCTTTGAGGTTTAACGAGTTGGATATGATCCTTATGGATCCCTTGGGTCTAGGTGTGACCCTTTGTGTGATAGGGAGTTTGATATTTATATGTATGCCTTGTATAGGCCGTGTTGTCCTTCAGTTTGGAGTGGACCTGAGTGAGAGCTGATCGTAGTGATACGACTTCTGAGATTGAGGTAAGTCCATAGGACTTACTTAGCTGGCCATCCTTATATTGGATGTGTGCTTGAGTGGTGTTTGTTATATGCTTTATAGCATGATTTATGATGGTCACGCGACCTATGTTATATTGACCGCCTATTGTAGTGGCTGTGACAACTTACCTTTCATCCCGTAGTGGAGTCTGGGAAGTTCTCTGTAAGCTAGTTAGTTCTGGTATACGGGAAGGGCACCTACCACTCCATATGGTATACGGAAAAGTGCGCTGATACCACTCCAGCTAGCTATTGCACGCAGAGGGCGAGGGTTATATATATATTCCTCGTATCATGTATATTTTATATATACTGATTTATATACTCTTGAGTGTTTTGGACTTATTAAAGATAATAAACCGGGTAAATGTGTGATATCATGATGAAGTGTTAATATTATTGATATGTGATTATGCTCTAGCATCTTCTTATATATGTGTATGGTTAGCTAACGGTTTTATACCGTGAGGGTTCCGTACACGGGACGTTATCGTGGGATTTTGGGTTGTTATTATTGTACGGATTTCTGTTTGACTTTGTACTC
The DNA here is from genome assembly GCA_002319775.1 of Fagopyrum tataricum. Lineage (NCBI taxonomy): Eukaryota > Viridiplantae > Streptophyta > Magnoliopsida > Caryophyllales > Polygonaceae > Fagopyrum > Fagopyrum tataricum. The sequence continues at coordinate 37,909,809 of CM008285.1, forward strand.
AGCAGTACTTTGTATCATCCTTTTGATATGTATGTATATATATATATATATATATATATATATAATATATATATATATATATATATATACAGTTTATGTTTTGTTTTAATCTATTGGTGCCTTGTTGTAAGATTCAGTGAACTTGTTGTCAGACTAGGGTCAGGATCCATTGTGAGATCCTAACCCGGTAGCACCTCGAGTCCTACGGATTTGGGGTATTACACCTTAGCCCGACCCACTCCACGAGCCACAAGCCCACGAGCCACGAGCAACGGCTCAGCTCGGCATGCGTGCGCATGTGTTCTAGCCACTGCTAGATCACCTCTCCATCAACTTAGTTAACCATATTAGGATTGTTCCCATATATATGGTGTCTCACTAGTCTCCACATTGTCGATGTGGGACAAGTTCCTCCACAATTAATTATCCCTAGATGCATTTCAAGCACTCATCTTTGGGCATTAATTTCTCATTCATTTGGACATCAATTTGTACGTATGAGTATACCAAATTGTAGTACTCGGAACCGCAAAGCTAATGCTCCCGTCTTCCGGTGTTGATATTGGCCGGAGCCCACCGGAAAATTGCCCGGAAAAGCTTCGGCGCAAGTTCTCTAAAATTGATTCCAACAATCCCCCACATGAATAGAAATAAATCTCAGACATGTTTTGTTTTGATAAAAAAACGGAATAGACTTTTGAGAGTACAGTCGAAGAATCACTGTATCTGGTCGGTAGCATGTTTCAGCCTTGAACCTCCCATAGTGAGTAGCTATCGGATTTACTCGACCAGATGGTGAACATGATGTCTTGAACCATCCGGACTTTGATGTAAACCTAGACAATAACTATCACACAGTTTCATCTTCTCACAAGACGATGTTCTCTTTGTTGTGTTCATTTTGGCCTTGAACAACCCTGGTTTTTCATGAGTGAACTTAGAGAAAGTCAGCCTTCCAAAATTCTCCTAGACACGGCCCCATGTCACACTCATAAGGTGATATACCATAAAGAGTATCTTTCATACCCACCTCTATTTCAAGGATATGGAATCATTAAAAGCTGAAAGCTTAACCTCAATGCCTTATCAGGCAGCACTGGCATCATCGAGGAACTGGGTAAAGACATATGTCTCCCAGTGCACACCTAGATTCTGCTCGAGTTGGTTTTCCTTTGAACCTACATCGTGGGATCTCCAGTCATGTAGGTGGGGTTGACCATCAAGCATCATCTTTTGTAATAGGCTGTAATCCCATTCCTTTTGATGATTTTACAACTTGATCTCGTGACAAACCCTTAGTAAATGGATCCGCAAGGTTGTCACTGATTTGATATACTCTATCACAATCACGCCAGTCGAGAGCAGTTGTCTAATGGTCTTATGTCTCCGTCTAATGTGACGAGATTTGCCATTATACATACAATTTTGTGCCCGAGCTATAGCCGATTGACTATCACAGTGTACACATACTGCCGGTTTGTTCCATAGAGGAATGTCTTCCAAGAAATACCGAAGCCACTCTGCTTCTTCAGCTGCTTTATCTAAAGCAATGAACTCAGATTCCATCGTGGATCTAGCCAAGAGCGTTTGTTTGGAAGATTTCCAAGATACCGCTGCTCCACCTAGGGTGAATACATATCCACTAGTGGATTTGGAGTTTCTTGAGTCAGAAATCCAATTGGCATCACTATATCCTTCTAATACAGCTGAATATGTGCCATAATGCAGCCCAAACTCTTTAGTATAACGTAAGTAGTTCAATACTCGAGTTATGCCTTTCTAGTGTTTATGTCCTGATTGCTCGTGTAGCGGCTAAGTACGTTGACCGCGTGTGCCAGATCAGGTCTGGTACAGTTGGTCAAGTACATAAGACTACCAATCACCCTTGCGTAATTGAGAATTTGAGATATTGCATCTCCTGAATTCTTAGTCAGGTGAATATTAGGGTCTATGAGACTCTTTGCAATTCCACTAGAATAGTTCTTGAATCTTGCAAGAACTGTCTCAGCATAATGTGATTGAGATAGGATAAGTCCTGCAGCATGTCTAGTAATTTTCATCCCTATTATATATGACATATGTCAGTCTAAGTCATGTCAAACTTCTCACTAAGCATATTCTTAGTTTTGTTAATCATGTCTTTGTTGCTGCCCATTATCAGCATGTCATCTACATATATACATAGTATGATGTAACCATGGATGTGTCTTGTATAGTAGATACATTTATCGCATTCATTTATGCTGAATCCATTGACATCATTACACTATCAAATTTCTCATGCCATTGTTTAGGTACTTGTTTAAGTCCGTATAAGGATTTGACAAGTCTACACAGCTTATGTTCCTGTCTAGGAACAACATACCCCTCGGTGTTTCATGTAAATTTCCTCTTCCAAATCTCCGTTTAGAAAGGCAGTTTTTACATCCATTTGGTGTATCTCTAGGTTTCCCAATGCTGCTATGGCAATCAACATTCTTATTGACGTTATTCTCGTTACTGAGAATATGTGTCAAAGAAATCAGACCTACTTTCTTCCGGAATCCTTGTACTACAAGCCTAGCCTTGTGTTTGTCAATGGAACCATCGGTTTTCAACTTAGTTTTGAAAATACATTTGCTTCCAAGTGCTTTACACCCTTTGCGGTAAGTCGACTAACTCCCCACGTATGATTTTGCATAATGGAGTCGATCTCACTTTTAATTGCTTCTTTCCAAGCAGGTGCATCTGGTGTGGACATAACTTTTGTATAAGTTCTTGGTTCTTTCTCTAAAAGAAAAACCGTTATGAACTCATCACTCAAAAGTTGTCTCTTTGCGAGCTCTTTTGCTCCTTCGAGGTTCAACCTCATGTCGAGTTCTTTTGCTCTGTCGAGGTTCATCCTCTATGCCCGCATCGAGTGCAGACGTTCCGTCATCTCGTTCTTCACGAGTACGTTTAGGATAATTTTATCCCTACATGGAAAGATGTCTTCAAAGAAAGACGCATTCCGTGATTCCATGATTGTATTAGCATAGATATCCGCTATTTCTGATTTGTGTACCAGAAATCGATAAGCGCTATTGTTTTGTGCATATCAGATAAATATACAATCAACAGTTTTAGGTCCAATAGTGACCCTTTTCGGAGGTGGTACTGCCACTTTTGCCAGACACCCCAAACTTTGAGGTACTTGTATGTTGGTATTCTACCATGCCAAAGTTCATAAGGCGTTTTGCCTGTAACCTTGTGAGGTATTTTGTTCAGGATGTAATTGGTGGTAAGCAGAGCTTCCCCCCACATGAACTGGCTAACCCAAATTCCTACAATATTGCATGTAGCATTTTCTTTAGAGTTTGGTTCTTTCGTTCCGCAACTCCATTGGACTCTGGCGAGTAAGGAGCAGTTGTTTGATGTATTATCCCATGTTCTCTACAGAACGCATTAAAGGGTTCATCATACTCTCATCCTCTATCACTTCAGATAATTTTTATCCTTTTTCCAAGTTGATTTTCTACTTTCAACTTGTACTCTCTGAACGTATCCAAAGTTTCATCCTTGCTTCGTAGCAAGTTATACATGACAATATTTCGTACAATCATCTATGAAAGTTACGAAATATTTTTTACGCCTCTTGTTTGTACAAACTTCAAGTCACATAAGTCTGTGTGAATTAAACCAAAGAGGTTCGGTTGTACGCTCCACCTGTGGTGAAGGCGTTTTTTGTGAGTTTTGCATGTACGCAGACTTCACATTTGTTCTTATTTAGTTTGCATTTAGGTATTAGGTTCAAATTCATCAATCATTGAATTTACTTGTAATTTACATGCCCTAACCTTTCATGCCAAACATTAAAAGACACAATGAATATGTAAATCGCAAATAGACAATATATTTATTGGTTTTTGGATAATTGTCATTACATAAGTTTTGACCAGTCCATCGTTTACATATCACTGACAAAAGAAGCCACCAAACCACTACCATGTGTGTTGGTCGGACCATAAAACCCTCCAAAATTTTCATTTGGATCTCTAGGTCGTTTATGTGTTGGACAAGCGTTAGTCTCATGACCTTCGTTTCCACACCTGAGGCATGTTCTACTGGAATTATTCGCAGTAGATTCCTCATCAGTCTCTTCAATAGAGTCATTAGATTGAGTCCAAGCATGACCTTCATCAGCCTTGTGACCATCCTTTACCATTCTCATGGTGCGTCCTGCTGATCTTCCTAGCAGGTTGCTCAATCGATCCGTGGACAAGAGCAAGCGCTTCTTCCCTTTGGTATCGACCTTTTCCTTTCTAGCCTTTGAACTATTCTCAGTCTCATGCAGTTGTCTGTAGGTTGATTCAATCATCAGTCGTGCAATCAAGTTTTCAACTTGCATAGGCTTCCTCTTATATCTCAAATAAGCTTTGAAGTCACTCCAGGATGGTGGAAGTTTTTCAATCAGCATTGCAACCTGAACTATTTCACAGATATGCATCCCCTCAGCTAGAATTTCTTGTATCAACAACTGATACGCCTCAACTTGGTCCATGATACCACAAATCTACCATTTTGAAGTTACATACCTCGCCACAACAGACTTCTTAGCGACCCTCACTTGTCTTGCACCTGTTGTTCGGAGTAGACCAAAGTTCCTTTTGATGTGTGGACCTTGCAATACTCTTTGTATAGCGGATCACACAAACGATCAAGGATCCATCCTTTGCACATATAGTCCGCATACACCCACGCTATGTACGTGGCGAGTAAACACGGGCATGTGTCTTCAGGGGTTAGAGTCGGTGGATCTTCCCTTAGAAGCTTGACAAAATTTACCGAAGTCAAGAAGAGCACCATCTTCTGTTGCCAGATGTTAAAGTCCGTGCCATCAAACTTTCCTGGGTACTGACACAACATGCATCAATCCTGGTGTAGTTGTTGGGGTAGGCGAGGGGATGGTAGTAGTACCGGGCCCGCTCCTTATTTCCATACGAGGAGGCGGAGGAGTAGCCTCACGGATTTTCCCCATATCTCCTGAAACGGTCCCACGCGTGGTCCGCGACAGGCAGATGTGCAACTGGCAGACCAGTCCCGAAAACAATTCCGGGTGTCGGCGCAGCAGGGTCGACAACATTGTTGGAGACATCATGGTGATCATTTTCACTCATAGTCGAGAATCTGATCCAAAAACCAAAGCAACCCTTGATCATAGGGATTTATACAAAATTTAATTCACTGGGGAAAAACTTTGTAAAAAGACCCAGTATGATATTTTTATAAATTTCAAGGTTCCGCAAAACCCTGAATCTCGAAAGTAGCACTTCCGAAAAGGTTGTCGGAAAACTTTTGAATTTTCCGAAAAAATAATCCAAAATTATTTTTATTTTTATAAAAAAAACCTTTGGAAATTTTATAACGAAATTAAATTTCCGATATAATTTCAAATTAAAAAATCGAATTTAATCCAAATTTTTTTTTTAAAATAAAATAAAATAAATCGGATTTTGTCCGACGTTCGTCCCTGCATAGAAATTATAACGATAACCTGCACGCTCAATAATATGATTAGTACGATTCGGTTCCTAAACCGAATTTTAGAATTAAGACTCTAGGACCTCAATGATTAGTACGATTCGGTTCCTTAATTCTAAAATCCTCCCTATTAGTACTCTCATACTCAGAAATTCAGAACTTTAGGAGGAGAAGAGAATAGAGCAGAAGAGGATTATGCTTTTTGTTGTTGGTGTCGGTGTTGATTGAATGAGCTCCCCCTAAGCTCTCCTTTTATATTCTTGGATTGAATCAGCCACCGGATTTGGCCGGTTTTTTTGGGCGAATGATAGGTGGCCAGCCCAACATCAGGTTCATAAGGCCCTTAGCCCGACACCACTCCCACGATCCAACGGCTCAGCTCGGCATGCGCGCACATGTGTTCTAGCCACTGCTAGATCACCTCTCCATCAACTTAGTTAACCATTTTAGGATTGTTTCCATATATATGGTATCTCACTAGTCTCCACATTGTCGATGTGGGACAAGTTCCTCCACAATTAATTATACCTAGATGCATTTCAATACTCATCTTTGAGCATTAATTTCTCATTCATTCGGACATCAATTTGTAAGTATGAGTATACCAAATTGTAGTACTCGAAATCGCAAAGTTAATGCTCCCGTCTTCTGATGTTTGATATTGGCCGGAGCCCACCGGAAAATTGCCTGACTTCTACAATTGATTCCAACGGGTGGTTGATCCATTAATGAACCAGGGCTGCCATGGAGGATAGTGCAGATATCTTTCTCAGTTTGTATATTCCATCGTCGTTGAGTAGTTCTTTTAGTGTGGTGATAAAGAGGTCCAGGCTTGGGAGGCGAAGTGTTCGTTTATTTGGTATGGGCCTATGGGATGGGCCTACCAGTTGAATATTTCGGATTTACGGATCATTTTAACGGAATCGAACTATTGACCAAATGTTTTCGGCTTTCAGTTTTAGGTCCAACCCAATGTTTGGGTCAGGTTTTCCCGGATAACTTCGGACGGGTTTATATATAGTAATCAGATGGGTTTAAGCCGAATCGGATCATGTTCAATAATGACTGACTATACCGAGCTTATAGTTACCAAGCGACCCTTTTACTGAAGAATAATTTTGGTCAAGAAGACTAAACAAGTGGATATAATAAGGGCAACAAACATCAAACATTATCAAACATTATGGCATCAACACATCACCAAAATCTTAACCCCCAAAATACAAGAAATCAAAGTGGAACCTCAACACACACAACCCACATTTCTTTACCTATGTTCAACCACTAACTTAAAGCTCATCACCATGGCTTCCTTTCTTCGACAAACATTCCTTAACATCCTTAGCCTTCTTTTTGTCGCCTCATAATTCTCCGCCGCCTTCTGCTTCGTAGTCTCATAATTCTCCGCCGCCTTCTCCTTAGCAGCTTCGTAGTTCTCCGCCGCCTTATCCTTAGCAGCTTCATAAGTCTCTGACGCCTTCCCTTCGCCGTGTCCAATCCTTCCTTAGCCTTCTCCTTAGCCCAACTCAACTTCTCCTCGGTATCGTCCACCGCACTATCATAAGTCGACTTCACCGTGTCTTTAGCCCTCGACGCCGCTTTGGAGGCGCTCTCCGCAGCCGTGTCCTTGGCTTCTCCCGCCTTCTCCGACGCTTTCTGTGTCGTCTCTGCTGCCCGCTTCTTCGCCTCTTCTGCTTTATTCGCTGCTGTTTCCTTCATCTCACTTGCTTTCCCGCTTGCCGTGTCCTTCATCTCCGAAGCTTTACCGCTCGCCTTCTCCGTAATATCACTTGCCTTGTCTTTCAACTCCCCTGCCTTCTCCGCTGACGTGTCCTTCAAGTTTTCTGCCTTCCCAGGCTTATCCTCATCTGCACCATAATCCCAATATACACAATCACACATATTCAGAGACAGCGCAAATATATATATATATATATACACACAAATATATACATGGCGGTTAATTACCAGGAACAACTTGTTCGATGTCGTCGTCATCATGGGAGTTGAGGCCAAGGCCTTCCTTGACCCGCTCCTTGGCCCATCCGGCCCACGATTTTGTGGCGTCTGCGGTTTTCTGTGCAGCCTCATCGATACCGGCCTTATCGGAAAGGTGTTTCACCTCTTCTTTTGCCAGCGTGTAGTTCCCACCACCGTTACCACCAGCAGTAGCGCCACTGCCGTCGCTGTAAGCGCCTGCTTTCCTCTTCCGGCCATTGTTTTTTTGATTACTTAGCTCTGGTTACGGAAATTCTCAATGTCTTGTTTCTTTTCTGACAATTTGCACAAACTCAATTGCGATGGCATAGAGTACGGTTAATTGGTGTCTGGATGACGAGTATATATATCTACTAGCGGGTGCATGGATGGAGGACACGTGGTACTGAGACAGTAACACGTGGCGGGTTTGGTGGAAGTGTTAAACACGATGAGATCAGGTTGTAATTGTAAGTAATGTGGCTCGCCAAGGCATCGACGCATGGCCATCCCACTTTAACAAATAAGGAAGACAACTTTTTATCTATGTAGAATTTTTATCTAAATAATTATGTAGAAGTTTCTAGAATTTATAGGAATACTGTTGTGTTTAGAAAGTATTTATGAGTTTTGTATCAGCGGAGTCGGTTAGGTTATTGAAGGTTGTCCTCTTGCCGATAAGTACTCTGTATAATGTTGCAGTACTAGCCTCTACATACCGCTATCATATTTTGAGTCCATTCTATTCGGCGCTATATATAATTCTCGTACTTTCGTTTCCATTGTATTCATATTCATATATATTAAAGCATAAGTGCGGTCATCCATGTGTTACTCTTTTATAAATTTTGAGTCATATGTCATTTTCTCGTGTATTTATATTTTATAATTATTTTAAATTAATAAATAATAAAATATAATCAATATAAACAATAATAATATTGTTTTCATATTTATACTTACCACAATCTTCAATATACTTACGATATTCTTATTAAAAAGATTGGGTTTTATTTTTTACTTTTATTTACATGATAGTTAGATAACATCTTATTTTAAGTTATTCTAAATTAACAAATAAACAAAATATAAATTGATAATAAATATAGTGTCTTCATTTTTTATCCTTACCATAATTTTCAACATATCTTTATTATTCTTATTCAAAAAAGATTGATTTTCTTAACTTTGATTTATATGATAATTAGATAATTTTTTATTCTAATTTTAATATATAAATATACAATTCTAATATTAATTAGAAAATAATTGTTAAATTAACAAATGTATAATTTATAATATAAATGTTACGTCTTCTTTGTTTTTAAACATAATATTTAAAACTACTTAAGATAATTTTTTTTTATTTACAAATTTTAAGAAAATTATTTACCCAATAAATTTTAAAATTATACCCGTGCTTTGACACGGGAACTACACTAGTATTTATAATTTATAAGCATACAGAAGTCGAAGATTTTGATAAATTTCACCAACTTTTGCAGAATATGAAAGATTTGACTTTTGTATTCTTTAGTTGACATTTAAAATAATAAATAGTAATAAATTGTTTAATGTTTTTATATTTTGCATGAAACAACTCACAACTAATATAACTCTCGGTGGACAAACAAGAATATAATCATCAACAACATCATATATCATCAATGTAGTCGGACTCTTCACTACAACGCAAAATTTGTCTTTTGAAACTTTCGAATTAGAACTGGAGATAAAAAAAATAATCTTCTTAAGATTTGCATATTTTATCTAAATCTATCAAATCTATCTTATAACTAAAAGATAAAGACGTCTAATTTGACAAGCTAAAAGAGAACCTAAAACAAAAAGGATATATAGAAGATAAATGTCAAAGAGCGAATATGCCCTGGGACCGGTCGGACGATCGGTCGAGCCCTATTGGTCGATCATGAGGAAATGAAACCAGATAACTTTGATCTAGAGAAATGGTCACATGCTCATATATGAAACTTATTGGAGGTTGATGGTCGGCCGACTGACAACGTCAAAGCTTCAAGGAATTCTTTGTTCTTCACTTCCGGATCTCAATCAATTCCATCCTAAACTCAAATTCCTTGACCGCATGGAAAAGCTTAGTGTGTTGAGGTATTATTTCGCAAATAGCTTCATCTTAGCTCTGAAAACGCTTAAAATACATGTATTGTCATTAACAAATCTGTAGATCTTCAAAACACGCTAATAGGCGATGCAATTATACCTAAAAAACTTTAAGGGATGGATAAAATAATGATGAAAAAAGACGCTAAATTTTGGCTTCGGGTCGGGTATCGATTGTTTGGGTTGAAATGGGTTATTGGGTAGTCTCGGTTCTCGACTCATAACGGATCGGTTTAGTTTGGTTCTCGATAGCGGTGTTAAACGGGACTGACAAATCAACAGGTCAGTCACAATAGGCTCCGGTTCAAACGGGTCGTGTTAAAACAAGCTTTCTTAGCGTTTATTTTGGGCCGAATCTGTTTAAGTCGGGTATCAAGTGTTTGGGTTAATACAAGTTATCAGATAGCCTCGATTTTTAATGGCTTCGATTAGAGGTGATAGTTAGGGGGCGGCCAATCGTGTTTGGGTCGGGTCAAGTTATGTTCAGTTGGGTCAAAACATCTTGATTCGTATCAGTTTTGGGTCGAACAATTGGTTGGGTTGAATATGGGTTACTAGGTTGGGACGGACGCGTTCGAATAACTCTTATATATACATTTTTATTCGAATTTATAATAAACTACATAAAACTACCTCTTACTTACTCTTTTTTCACTTAACCCCTCTTATATATATTTATTTCATTTAACCACCTAATATTTATAATCCGTAAACAATTAACCATTTTGTTTATATTCCAAGTTTTCTATCCAAATACAATGGAACCACCAAAAAATAATTAATTACTTTGGAATATTGATTATAATTATGGATAGTTTAATGAAAATAAAAATAGAAGAGGCGATTAAGTAATAAATGAGAGTAAATAAGAAGTGGTTTTGTGTAATTTACTCTAAAATTTATATAAGGATATTAATTTGATAAAAATATTTTGAGCTATCAACTTTATCGTGGGTATAATGGATTGAGCTATATTAACACATGACCCAATATATACGTACTATTGGTCCTCTTGTTTTGACTTTATTTCCAAATGAGTTTATGAAGTGATATGAAATCTAAGTTGGATTTGTTTAATCGATGTATGCGTTAAAATAGTCATTGTGACTAATTTATTTTCTAAATTACCCTATTTGTAGGTATATTTTATCTATATATTTCTCTTAATAAATCAAGCAAATAGTTATCAATTTAACTCAAAAGTATCAATTTAACTTAAATTACCCTTTTTGTATGCACTAAAAAAGATGGGCTATCCAGTCATTTCGGGTCGGGTTATTTCGGGTCGTTCAGGTAGGGTTACTTCGGACAATCATGTCATTCAGGTCGGGTTACTTCGGATAATGGGGTCATTAGGATCGGGTTACTTCGAGCTATCAGATCATTCGAATCAGGTTACTTTAGGCTATTCAGTCATTTAGGTCGAATTACTTTGGACCATTTATTTCATCTCAACTTCATTTCACTCTAGGGAGTACACCATATAACGTACAACTTTTATCATAAAAGAGGTGAACCAGGTTGTCATACAAAGAGCATGTTGTCGCCTTGTGTTGACAAGCAACGTTGATAAACAGAACCCAAACTTAGTATCAACAATAATACGGTCCAAGTTGTGTGTGTTAAGCTCGGATCATAATCTTGCATACCTTCGAAGACCGTAGTCAGGATCATTTGCATGATTGCCGGTGTCGCGTATGTTACACGCAACCGTGAGTCGCGATGATGATATCATAATCTTGCTCGTCGGTTTGATGGATCCACTTTCCATATTTGGATTTCCCATACCTGCATTGTATCTGTTGAGTTAATTTATATTTAATTGGACTAATTAAAACTAATGGATTAAAGTCCAATTTGATATTGTAACTTGTAAGCCCATGAGTTGGAACATTTGCTCGGAAAATGGAAAGCTTTAGAAATACGACACAAATGTCGTGCAAATAACACGTCCCAATAAGATAGAGCATGTAATAATATAAGCGTGTATATATATACACACGCTCTGTTGTAACATAGAGCATGTAATAATATAAGTGAGTTTCGGTTCAAAAATTTTCACATTTAAAGTAAAGTTGTATAAGTACCCGCTTAAATATTCGGTGTGAGTCGGAAGCGCGTGATTTCCCAATAACAGTATCTTCAATAACTAATAGCTATAATTCATAACTTGGATCAATATATAAAAATATCTATTTCTGATTTAAGTCTTTTTTTTCTACTTAGTGACATGGAGTGAAATAAAGTTGAGATGAAAAATATATATTATAATCAACGTCAAACGAAGGGGCACAAACTCTGATGTCGGTGCCAACCACTCACATCCGTTTTTTCCTTTCTCCAAATTTTTTTAGAAAAATAGATGTCTTACGATTTTTGTCAATAATAATTAAATTAAATGTCGTTCAAATAACACGTCCCAATAAGAAAACGGTTGTTATATCCGTTTTTTTTTACCGCGCGCCTAAAACTTTACCTAGGTTACCATAAGGAGGCAAATTGAAATACTAAAAAGCCGTTTAGGGGTCTAAAAACTAGTAGCTTATGAAATTTATCAAGTTTATAAAACTTCTATATTAAAAAAATAAAAAGTGACGTTTAGGGACACAAGCTTACAGAGATTAAGGTAACTTTTATAATCTTTTTTTTATTTGTTTAATTTAAAAAAAAAAAAATCAACTTTATATAATTTTCTCAATAAATTTATAGGGAGAGTGCTATTTCCATTTAAAAACTTGAAAATAACGGAATTTTCCAGTGCAAGGTCATTGCATATAGAACTTTTTTTCTTTCTAAAAAGTCAATAAGAAATCCTTGATGATTTTCATTCTATTTGTGAGTGACGAGAACATAAATTCAAACAGCAGCATACAGACAGGCAATGACGTGCCTACGTTCAAACAAAAATAGTTTATTTCCTTGTTGATTTTATTTCTATTTGTGGGTGACCCGGAAATCCGTGATGTTTCCATTCTATTATCATTATGTGCTACGGATGAACAAATGCAGAAGCGAGAATCAAGGAGACTCGAACCTGAACAGCAAGGCCGACGCTTATCGGCGTGGCCTCAGCATAGACGAGGTCGCCGATCATAGCGCTTTTGACATGGTTAATGCTAAGTTGAACTCCGGCGACTCTCTTCAATCCGGCGGCCAATACCGCTCCGATGCTCCCCAGCGCTTCCGCAATCAACGCCGATACTCCGCCGTGCAACACCTTGAACGGCTGCCCTTCGATCGACCGGAGACTCGATTAATCAACTAATTAAGAAATTCCGTCTCGTTTGAAACAATGATAGGAGCAGTACCTGACAACATTTTTCCGTCACCAGAACCGACGGAAACCTTAGTCGGCGTGATTTCATCGAATTCGAAACCGAACAATTGCAGAGGTGTCGATCGCCTCCGTCGGAATCTTCGTGATGAGGAGTAGAAGGGAGGAGTTGACTTGGTGGTTGCTGGGACCATCTCGAATCTCCTCCTCTATGTTCACCGGCTCTGACTTTTTCTCGTTTGATTTGTTTGCGTCGATTCGTTAGAGTCGTGGACTTCGATGGCGTGACCCTATGTCTTTCAATTATGGGAGAATAAGTAGCGTAATAGTAATATCCGTGCGCGGTAAGAAATGTTGTAATTGTGTATAGTTTCTTGTGCCATAATACAAGTATAATTTCTAAATTTAATATTAAATATAGTAGCACCGCAATCACATGTCCCATTGCGTAATATCGTTGGGAAATGCTTGGCCTAATAGTAATAGCTGGTAAAACCCAACACTGACGGATCGTAAAACGGACCGAGTGTAAATGAGCTTACACACGTGTGTTAGACTAATGTATAAACTATAAATGCGGCAGTATTACATCCTAAAAGCAATTAACAATTCAAGGAGTATCACACCGACCTTATATACTAAGTTTGGAATGTCTCTACTTTAAATATAAAAACTTATTACCTCCTACGAACGTATGTTGTGGTGATTTGAATTCTATAATTACTTTATTGATTGGTTATTTAGTTTTTATTTTGGATATATCTATTGAAGTCTTAAGGATGTAGTTTTTTGTTAATTTCAAAACTTGAAAAACTCTAGTTGAAAGTCAAACTGATCATAAACTAAAATGTTTAAAAAATGACAATGACTAAAGTTTTGTAACAATCTTATTAATAATTTTTGTAAATAAAATGACATTAAAAGACATCTAACTGTCCAGGGTGGGCTGGTTGGGCCGTGACCCACCCAACTTTTTTGTTTTTACTACAGTCCATTACTGATTTAGAGAAACTATTAAAAAAAAATTCAAACAGTAATCTATACGTGTACTTCCCCTCAAAAAAATCAGAACGTGTACTTTATTTTTTGTTTGAGAATTTGATGTGACTTCTCTACAAGTCACCCTTTTTTGATTTGATGTCACTTCTTAACAACTTTATCATTTAATTAATAATTAATATGTTAATATTACTGTAGGTATTAGTGGCAGGTGTAATTTGATGTATAACGAATAAATATAATCATAAATTATATTTTTCTATCAATGATTTTGTAGAGTTTTTTTATTATACTTAATTTTTTTAATTTATTAACAATTAATTAAAAGTATATGAATAAAATATAATCTTAAATTTATTATAATTCAAAAATATATATATTTTTTTCTCAATTTTCGCCCACCCGTCATAAATTTCTGGCTCCGTTCCTGTAATTGTCTCATACACTCCACAACAAAAATGGGACAACAGAAAAAATGAATAGAACTCTTTTAGAGAAGGCTAGATGCATAGTGATGCCTAGCCTAGCTCCGACCCTGAAGTCTAGTCTCATGACAAACAAAGAAAAATCCAACGTCCCGACTACCTCGTACAAGAACTTGATTTGCTTACTTTGCCTCTATCATAAGACGTATAAACCGTTAGCTAACTATTCAAGACATTAGAAAGTATACTAAAGCACAAAACACATATAATAGCGGAAAGTAAGCAAATCAACATGCTACACTCAAACCATTTTATTATCTTTGATTAAGGTGATCACTTCTATTAGTTTAACTTATTTTGTAGCACGAGGATCTCCCAAACCTCGCCTTTGTCCCCGTATACCAACCGGAGTGGATTCTATGCACCTCACCGTATACCGATATGGCCTGGTCGCAGAGAACCCCAGTCTCTAGGCAAAGTTGGGCAGTGATGCATGTTACAACCCGTTATGCATACACTTGGGTATATGAAAGGTAGTGTCGTCCTAGTCAAGTTATGATTAGGAAACACTCAACATACAATACTCTAGCAATACATGCTAACACAAGTAATAGCTGGCTAAGTAAGTCATATGACTTACGTGCACTAGTCCGAAGTCCAGCTCACGATAAGTCCCGGTCCGTCCTTATGTGATCTCAACAACCTGGTGATAACGGAAACGTCTCAGCATCCAAAAAGTAACGTCTAAGAAGCTTTAAGAAGCTTCTAGAGCATTCGGGAAGTTTTGGAAAGAAAGAACGGCAAAACCCTTACTTTTAAGAAAATTACGATTTTAACCCCGAATTTCCTTAAAATTCTAAAATGGTCAAACGAGTCTCTAAAATTCCGGAAAAATCTAACCACTTATAAGAAAACATTAGACGATCCTAAACGAGTTCAAAAGTTTCCCGAACTTTCAATTCACGAGAAAACCTTAAATGACTAGTTAAACTCGCTACTTTGTCCTCCATTTAACAACGTCAAACGTTCCTCAAAAGTTCCGAAAATATTATTATGTTTACTAGACCATGACTACAACGGAATGGAAGAATCGAAACTCATAAAATCCAAAACCACAAATCTACACAAAATCACAAAAGTCCACATCCTAACATGCTCTTCCTCGTAACTGATTTTTCTTCTACTTTGGAAGGTCACAAACTCTCAATCCAACCGTTGGATCTTTCTATAGTTTTGACATGTTATACTATCCTATGTATACTAAAACATACCCAAAAATCAACCGTTGAACATAAGTGTAACATACCAAAAAACTGTCCCAAAGTGTTGTTTCGCTCAGGTGAAACCAGTGAAGAAAAATGAAGGTTCAAGGTTGCTGCTCCCTTCTGCGTGTGGTTGCGACATAAACAACAGTCAAGACATGGGGTAGGTGAAGAAGGTTAGCCAACTAAGTGTGTAAGAACTCACTATTGCAACTCGTGGAATCTCGCCGAGAGTGAGCAGCTAGCTCGATCGTTACAGAGGAGGAGAAGAAGCGCCGATTGTTGTTCCAGCTCAGAGGAGAGGTTCCTCCTGGTGTGGTATACGCTAGTGAGACACGAGAGATAGAGTAATGGTTAAGACGATGCCCAGAAAGGAGGAAAACGTGGCGAAACTGCTTACCGGTTGCTTGAAGATCTAGGAGAACGCGTCTTGCTCCGGTTGCTGGAAGTGTATCATCGAAGAGAAAGCTCCCGTCTCAGACAAAGGAAGAGAGAGTGGTAGAGGATGTCGTGGCAACGGGAAGAAGAAGCAGTAGCCTGGTGAAGGTGAGAGCAGGAAGGCAGCGGAGGTGACAACAAGCTATTGTTTGCGGAAGGTGAGGAATGAGAAATCTGGTGTGAGGGAACAAAGGAAACGTGGTCTCCCCTGCTCTCTCTTGACAACTAGTACGTGGTTCCGTTGGTCCCCTCCTCTCAACCTGGTTGTGACTTGTGACTCTCTGATGTATAATTATTTTTTTTCTTTTTCCATATGGATACGTGCGTATACCCGGAGATATCTGAGTATCCGTGGATATCAAATACCTGTGGGTATCTGGATTTACGAGTATACCCGTTTTTATCCGGATATCCACTTTAGTAAAAAGTGTATCTCTATTTGATCCAATAATATCTGAAAGTATATTATATCTGATCAGTTTCGGTGTGAATAACAATGGATATCATATCATCCATCAGTTTTTTACGATTTCTTCAAATCAGATTTCTCAAACCGGATCCTTGGATTGGATTAGTCATCCATTCATGCTCTGGACTGGCCCATAACTTCCACAGTAATCAACCTAGTAAAAGTGAGGCCCAACAGCATAGCCTTGTATTGCGTTTGAACTTGTGGTTTACGTACTCGTCCTAGTATAGAATATTGGCCATTTCATGCTTTGGTAACGAGTCGGAGTTTTGGTCTTTGATGTGGATTGCCCGTTGTGGTGAAGGATATCTAAACCCTTTATAGGAACCAATGATAAGTTTTTCTTTCACAAAGTTGACTGAATCTAAGCTTGAAATACCAGTTTTCAAGTATTTTTTTTTGGTTTAAATCCGGGTGATTTTGTAATTTAAACGTGCACAAATATGTATTGGTGTACGTGTTACTGAAATTGGCATTGTTTGACTTCTTTGAACCAAGTATGAATGACTTTCTTATAATAAAATTACATGGCATCTTGGAGATAGGAATTGCAATCTTGCGTGGAGTAGTGTTATGATATATCATTTAGTTTGGCAAACCAATCCAATTCGCTGATAGTTTGGTTTCGGTTTCGATTCGGTCTGAAAATTATAGTGGTATTTTATAAAGTAGATATGAACTTTAAAGATACAAATAACTTAAAGCCTTATTTTCTATTCTCAAAGATAATAATAATTGTCCATTTTTATTAAAAGCATGCACCTAGTTACTCATCATTTGGCTTCCTTTGACCATCAAAACAATTTTACATTTGCATTTCTTTAGCCAGATATGATAATTATTGTCCGATGATCCAAATGACTTTTTTTTTAATCCAACTGATTCATTTTGATCTGAAAATCCTTTACTCGGATATTCGATTGATTCAACTAATGATTCTTGGCGTGTAACAAGCATTATTTCGAGAATAACTCCATTTTGGTTCCAAGAAAGAATAAAGTGTCTAAATCATCAATAAAACATAAGTAGATCTCCAAAACACAAAGGAAAAATAATAATGATAAAAAAAGACGTTAAAATAGTTATCATCAAAACTCGAGCAAAACAAGTTTTAAACAAAGAAAGATTACATCTAGTAGTAAAGACAAGAAAAGGCACAAACGTCTAACAATTTCAAAGGAAATCTAACTATTATTTAGCTAGAAATCCTAGATCTCAAGAATTGAACAATAGTTCTTAAGTTTCTCTTGGTTATGAAACCAAATAAAAACAAGTAGATCTAGCAGTTAAAATAAAGGAGTGTAAAAAAATCAAGAAAGATAGGAGAGTGGGCTGAAAAAGCAAATCTAAACGTAAAAATCAGTTTTTTCAAATGAGTCAGAAGAAGGAAAAGAAAATTCTTAGAATAATCGAAAGAAAAAATAGAAAACAAAGCTCAAATATCAATTTGGAAACTAAGATTACAAATAAATATAACTTTCTCATAAAAAAAACCCTATCCAATATGATCGATTCTAAGAGAAACAAGAATAGGTGGTTTAATTATTTTAACACCCTCACTACTAACTGTCAAAGTCCGATACAAACGGATCGATAGAGCGGGGTCATGTGCATCAGAACGCACATGCATGCGCGTTAGGCTCAAGCCCAGCACATAAACCCGATGAGGTTCCATCCTGAAAAAATTGACTATAGGAGTAGTTCACCGAACTTATATAATAGGCTGGAAAGTCCCAATCTTTCGATGTGAAAAATAAATTATTTACAACACTAACCTTTGTACTCCTTGCTAATCTTTATATTGTTCATATATATATGAAATGAAGTGATGTAATCTGGTAAATAAAACGTCCCGGTTCAATTCATATCGTTCATCTCAAAACGTATAAAGATGGGGCTCCTTAATTTGTTGGGCTTTATCGGTTCAATAAGCTCGAGTTATCAACAACCTAATGGTACATACATTAGATAGACCAAAACTTCTCAACATAGGACACATCACATATTCTTTGAAACTTCACCTAGATATGACAATACTAAAAATAAAAAGATATCTTAGACATATAAGATATCTATATGAATAAGTCTTATATCTAGTCTCATGAGAGGGTAAATTAAAATATATATATAACTTGCCCATGCTTGGCACACAAAAAGATATACAATTGAGTTAGGAAAAGAACAAGTTCCAAGTCTAAATCAACATATCAGAATAAATAATCGACCATACATATGATCTTCTTGTCCGGTCGATCAAGTCTAAAGTAATCTAACTTTTATTCATGAAAGATCAGTCTTATATTAAAAATGTAGCTTCTACCAGTGGTGAAATACCTAAATACATAAAAAGTATTTTTAAAAAATAAGAGTTTCAAACTTATGATACCTAATTTATATACTTTTCCTTAATTAATTTTTCACTTCTCCAATACAAAAGTTTTTCAATCTACTTTGTTCTAACTTCTACGTACAGAACTGTTTGAAAAGTTATCACTGAGAGGATCAAAACAATCGAATCAAGTTAGAAGAGATAAAAATTCATAGGAACCAATTGCGAGTAGTTTAATGAATTAAAGTTGTGTTAAATAGTTTTATATAGTATTATCTTATAATGTGTTGGTAGATATGTGGGTACAAGAGAATATTATCCTATACTGATAGTTAAAGAATCGTAGCTCACATTGAATTCGCATCCTATATATATATATTAATATATATATATATATATATATATATATATATATATATATATATATATATATATATATATTATAATGTATAAGAGAACTATTAAGCGAGCTAGTTTTTGCAGCGGTGGAGGCATATATATATGAAGTGCAGTAGTGCACTCATGTTTTGTTGACTGCTTTTGGCCAAATTGAGGGGTTGAATTATCAGTGTAATAAAATAGAGATACGTTTCTTAAGAAAGAAATAAATTTTAACAATTTACTTATTAATAATTTAAGAAACTAGAGTTTAAAAGAGGACATATGATGAATTTTGGGAAGAATATGAAATTTGAGGCAAAAGATATATAGAAATTTGTTATTTTGTTGTATTTTTAACCTTCAGCTCAAAATTTTCATAATATGAAGTTACCAAATACATAGATACAGGATGAAGATTACTTTTTTTTAAAATTTTAGTCTACTGTAATCCTAATGTTCGTTTGGTTTGGAGTGATGAAATAAAACGGAATAAAATTAATTAAAAAAAGAAATAAAAATAAAAATGATTAAGTTACTTTTATGTATAAAAAGAGCTTCAAACAAACATAGTTTTTTATTGATTCAGAATCATTTCGTAATGAT
The DNA here is from genome assembly GCA_002319775.1 of Fagopyrum tataricum. Taxonomy (NCBI): domain Eukaryota; kingdom Viridiplantae; phylum Streptophyta; class Magnoliopsida; order Caryophyllales; family Polygonaceae; genus Fagopyrum; species Fagopyrum tataricum. Next base: position 37,929,604 of record CM008285.1, read on the forward strand.
ACTTAGTGATATCAAACTGCCACTCATAATCCATATATAAAAGGACCGTTGAATATCTCGTGATCTTTCGTTCATGTGTGTGGACACCGCAACGACTAACATTTGAACTCTTTATATAGATTCTAGGGCTAAACTCTGCGTTTTGAACATACTATTTATGAATAATACATGATTTTCATATCGGTCTACCGGTTAAAGGGTACTTGAAGTAGCCGTTACTTTCAGAATGCGTAAAATGGTTATGTATGCCAAAAATTATTATTTAATTAGTATATGAGCGATATTGTCCTGGTTAAGTACGTTAATTGGGTACTTATTACTACATGCTTCCTTTCTTCATGTCAAAAGTGGTTTATTATTTAATTAAGATGCTTAAGTTAGACAGCTTGATGCCACAGCCAGGGTTGACGATCAGTGAAGCCCTTAATCATCTTTATAACTTATTTTAATTAAGCTTAAGATGAAAGCAAAAACACCATACATGAACAACGAAGGTGGGCGTACAAAATCAAAAGAGTTTTATTTTTTAATTATAATAATTTATTAGAAAATGATAATTAATTAGTCGGGAAGCTAGATCTCTTCTTCCCATATAAGCATGTGGCTTTCGCTTTCATAACATTCGATCTTAATAATCTCTACTGGGCATGTAAGCTATTTTTCTAGACTTAGCATGCACGTCGCCGATTTTAAGAGCACGTTCTCAATGTACATTTATTTTTAGTTTTTTTTTTATATCGTAATTAACAAAAAAATTTTAAAAAATTTTATATAATATATTAAAAAGGAGTTTTAGGAATTGGAATATGGAGGTGAATGTATATCCACATAATTTTCTCAATATATTTATGATTATTGTCGATTTTTCGTAGATTTTCTTTTTAATTTCCGATTTGTAAATATGGATTTAAACTTACATAAGTTAAATGAAATCATATGTATAAAAAACATATTTAACATAAATTAAAAAAACATTAATTACATTTCATGAAATACAACAAAAAATTAGTAAAATAAATCAAAATTATATTCAAAATGAGGAGTTTATCATTTTTTCTGGTCGGGAATCCTGTGTTAGTCCATTGGAATATTGGGTTTGGGTTATGGATTAATTAGGACAAGAATTACTATTCGATGTTGGTACGATCACATATTGGACCGACAAAGCAGATGTATAGCCGATTATGACCAAGATGTATATTCGGTTATAACTAAAGTTGTACTCGAGCAAAAGTTGATAAAACCCTAAATTTGGATTCAACAAAGCAATAGGGCTAATACCGTATGAATACACGTTTTCTTCTTTTTAAGCATGGCTACACAAGTATTTTTTTTTTAGTCATGCAGCAATTTATAATTTACATTATATTCTAGTTCCTTCATTTTCTTCAGTCTTCCAAAACTTAGTATTTGTACAGGTTCGTTACAATTTCCTCTATTCTTTTAAATCGTGACCATTTAATAATAACAAACCGTGAAAAACTCATTGCTATTCATTAAGTAGCATATTGGAATATGAAGATCTCAATAGTTTTTATTTATTTATTAATAATTAGAAAATTAGATAAACAATAGTTAATGGAGATATTCTATTCCTAATATTATTCAAAATAAATGAAAATAATTCAATGATTAATAAAAAGAAACATAAAATCCCAACTTAATGAAAAATAAAAGGTTGAGAATTTTATTTTTTTCAAAAGGAACAAAGATAAGTGATTGAGAAAAAGTTTTTTTTAAGATTTGGGTTTATAAAAATAGTAGTTATGGTTATGGTTTGTAGCTATAGTTAATTTTGCTTATTGGAAAGAGTGTTTTTTTATTTGGGTTTATAGAAATATTACGTGTACTGCTTATATAAATGGTTGTGAACAGTTTTCAATTTAAAAAAAAAATGCCCTCACAAATAATACAAAAGGGATTCCCTTACCTTTCAATTGGGTTTCACATTTGTATCACTAGGAGAGATTTATCTCCTCCTCGTCCTCCTTAATTTTTTATGATTTTGAGTCGTTGGTTCGTCGTCTAAATGTTTCAAATTCAGAAATTTCGCTCTATTTTGATTTTTGCAGTCGTTATTGAAAATCATTTAGAGATTTTGATTGATATTTTTTTTCGTCGGCCTGTTTCAATTTTCATCATAGTTCTTGAAAATCTTCCTTGTTTGGTTCGTCGCAAATGCAATGGATTTCCAGAGTCATTGATTCTCTCAACTGTGGTGTATCAATAAGATGAGCAAGGGCACGTACACATGGAATGAATTTTCTGAAATACTTGTAATTAAGACTCTCGTAAAACTACCTTGGAGAGATTGTAAAATTCATATTTTCAATACTCCAAAACCACTACCTAACCCCTTATAGTGAAAACTCTACTTGCCCGTTTGGTTGGAGTGGTGGAATGAAAATGGAATGAAATCGGTTAAGAGGAAAGAATGAAAATGGAATTGATTAGATTACCTTTCTGTGTAAAAAAACCTCTAAATAAACATAGTTTTTGATTGATTTGAAATTATTATGTTATCGAGAATGATTCATAGCGATACCAAACGAGTCCTATATTCAACTAAACACCATACGTAAAGTAATCCTCTGAATCCAATTTTTTTTTAAAAAAACTCACTGTATAACTAAACAAACCCTAAATATCAAGAATGTGGTGATGAAGAGTAACAAGTTTATCACGGCCCTCCTAATGGAGGGCATTTCTTAGTTTTAAAAATTGTTGAATTTTTAAAATATGTATATTTTTTCAAATGGAATCATTCTTTATCATTTTATAATCTATATTTAACCATTTATCATTAAATATAGATAATTGGTAGTAGTGGATGGTGCTTTCAATTGTGAAGGTTGTTTGTACTACATAAATAATATATGTTAGAGAAACCAAGAGTTGTATCAAAGTCCTTGGACATTGATGGAATCAAGAACATTCAAAGAGTACCAACTACAACAACAAAATAACATTATTATTCTTCCCTAACTAGCCATAGCTTTTAAATTAGGTCAATTTTCGCCAAAAAGCAAGGGACCATAATACTTATACCTTTTCCAAGTTTTACCACCATTTGCTTCTCTTATACCTTGTCATTTCAATCCTTCTCATCCATCCATTCACACTACAACTCACCCACCCCCACCCGTATATATACACCACCTTCACAAACCAACCCATCAAACATCCATAACAAACTTACAAAGAGAGAGTGATCCATCCAAAATGGGCAAGTCGAGTAGACGATCGTCTTCTATCTTCAGCATGTTCTTCGCTTGTTGTTCGGTGGAAGCGGGCGAGAGGAGATATGGGAAGATCAACATGGTGGTATGTCAAGAGTTGGATAAGCGACGAGGATCGGAGAAATTGGGTGGCTGAGCCGGGGATCGACAATAGAGCTACGGTGTTCATTGCCAAGTTTTATGCTTCTAGGGATTATGATACAGCCTAAACTTGTCTAGCTTCATCAAATTGTAATTGCATGTAATACTCTCTTTTTTCTTGGTTCTTTATTTTTCAAGTGTGTTGTAAATGAAGATGTAATGCAGCTTAATTATGAACTCCAACGATATACGTACAATAAACATTTAGTGAAAATTTGTAGCTTTATCTAGCTTGCTTCTAACAAATTATCAGCAAGCGACTAAGTATGTATTATGATCAAGTTATGAATACAAGTTATACAACTATCTATATATTCAATACTATAAATGTTTGAAGGTTAAATTTAATGTATGCAATGTCATTTATGTAAAATTTAACCATTCAGTATTTTGTAATTTAGCCAATGCATTTTATAAAAATAAATAAATATTTATTTCACATAATTCCGACGTGACTTGCATTTAAAAATGACTTAGCAGTCACTGTAAATAACGCAGCTTAAGATAAGTAGAGTGTCAAATCCAAATCTAGGATAAGGGCAAAGTGACAGGACGATCGATAGCTTTTCTTCTATCATGGTCACTGCCGGTTCGGATGCACATTATCCGATCCAACAATGACCAGACGTGCATAACAGTGTAAAGGTTCGGTTGCGGTGAGCTAGGGTTTGCGGAAGTGAGAAGTGAACGTGGAACATGTTTAGACCGATGTGCGTCGAAAAAACATAAAATTTGGATAATTCTCTCACATAAATAATTCAGTATTTTGTATTTAGCTAATGCATTTTAGGGATACTATTTATTTCACATAATTCCATAACATGCATTTTATAAATAATTTTTATTCAATCTTATCGAAGAATACGGTGGTGCAGCTTACAACATCCTCATCCTCGTATTACCCTATGTTTTTCAACTTATTTCAGGTTTTTTAGTAAAAAAGTAAATAGATTCGATTACCTTATAAACAAAACGGTAAACGAGAGTATGAAAGAAACTGGTGAACGGAATTAACCGTCAAAGACAACACCTAATGTCAAAAAAAATAACCAAACAAACCAATGAAAAAGAGTGACTTCGAAAGGGGACAATAACATGCTAAAACACGATGATGAAAAACATCTCCCAAAGATGAAGTGGTTAATGGACGAGTTAAACACTATCAGAATTGCATCGCCGGATGCATGTACAACAAGACTCGAGCTCACAAGGAAATAAAATAGCTAAAGAAATTGATAGTATATGAGACGTAGATGCTCTTAATAATAACACAAACAACGCACTAAAGATAAGTAGTGTCACATCCATATCTAAGATAAGCGAAATACTGGAATAAAATTACGAACATTAGACGTTGATAGGGCAAAAAGGACAGGACAAGACGATAGCTTTACTTCTACCATGGCCATTGTTGTTTCAAACGCACACCAACAATGAATCTTTTTTCATTTCTTAAATAGTTAATGAAATTCACAGTGTGAGATGTAGATGGTCTTAGCGGTCACTTAAAAAACGCAACTAAAAATAAGTAGTGTCACATCCATATCTAGGATAAGTGAAATAATGGAACACAATTACGAATATTAGACGTTGCTAGGGCAAAATGACAGGACGATAGCTTTTCTTCTATCATGGTCATTGTTTTTTTGGATGCATGCCATACACTACGTACGGCACAAAGGTTTGATTGCGGTAATCTAGGGTTTGGCGGAAGAGATGAGAGAACGTGGAACGCGGTTACAGTAGTGACTACAAGTCAAGGATAGTTTTACGAAATGTAATACAAAAAAATTAAGGAGGAGATTGACACTGAGAAAGAGAACATAGGGAGAGCAAGAGGAAATTATTCCAAGTGAATTCCAAGGGTGTTTGCCTAGTGTCTAGAGTTGTTGCAGCGATTCTTCCAATTTACGGAGGCATGATTTTTTACGGCTTGTATGATACTGCTTACACATTGGATAAGAGTGGTCTTGGTATTAATGTAGAGAGCATCATTACGAGACTTCTCAGTGTAGTAAATATAGGAGGTCATGGTCGATCTTCTAACCTGAAAAATGAAGCCGTCTTTTGAGTTTTTCAAGCTTGTTGTTATAATAAGACAATAAATCTAGGTATACTGATACAATGGGCCAGAGGAAACATATTTTGGGCCCATGGATTAATGGCCCGGGGCGACAGGGGTGCGGGGGCTTAGCCCCGCGGAGGATTCTATCTATTTATAGAATCCTATCTATTTATAAGGAATTCTATCTTTTTGTAGGATTCTATTATTTATAGGACTCTATCTATTAATAGAGGATTCTATCTATTTATGGTTATAAATAGATAGGTGTAGGGTTGTATTCATTATCCACCAAAGTATATTGAAAACCCTAGCTGCAAGGTTTGTGCAGCAAAACCACAAAACGTTTTGTCTTCTCTTCTCTCTCTATTTCTGAAGTAACTCGTTGAAGATCACAACAATTGGTATCAAGAGCAAGGTTGTCGATGAGTTCCGTTGCAAAATTTGAGGTTCCGCGATTCAACGGAACTGAAACTTCGGTCTTTGGCAGCGACGAGTTAAGGATCTGCTAACGCAGCAGGGGATGTTGAAGGCGCTGAAGGAGACAAAACCGGAGTCGTTGAAAGACGACGAATGGGAGGAGATGCAGGAGAAGGCAGCGTCGGTCATTCGGCTCTGTTTGGCAGACGAGGTAATATACCACGTTATTGATCTCAAATCTTGTCAAGAAATTTGGACTCAATTGGAGAAACGGTATATGTCAAAATCTTTGTCTAGCAAATTGTATCTCAAACAAAAATTGTATGGTTGAAAATGGTGGAAGGTTCTGACTTGGTAAAACACCCGTGAATTTTTCAATCAAATATTGGGGATTTGGCTCGGGTGGATGTAAAACTTGGAGATGAAGATAAAGCTATGATCTTGCTATGTTCTTTACCCTCTTCATATGAGAATCTGGTGATGACGTTGACGTGTGGGAAAGACGAGATAAGTCTTGACGGTGTCAACAGCGTTGCTTTCACAAGCCGAACGACGACAACATACCAGTGAGAGTTCTCAAAGCGAAGGGTTGTATGTTAGAAGCAACCAGGATAGAGGAGGACGAAAGAGAAGCAAGAAGGAAGCAACAAGCAATCCAGGTCTAAGTCCAAGGGTAAAAAGCCAGTAACTTGTTACTTCTGCAAGGAGGAGGGTCACTTCAAACGTGATTGTCCTGCCAGGAAGAAGAAGTACGAAGATAAGAAGTCAGAGGAATCTTCAAGATCAGCAAACGTGGTGCAGAAAGATGACTCAGATGGTGCAGATTCTGATATGCTCTCTGTGACGTCAGGCAACTACTCAGATGTATGGATCATGGATACGGGATGTTCGTTTCACATGACTCCGAATAGAGATTGGTTTGAGACGTACAAGTCTGGAACTTTTGGCTCCGTCCGATTAGGAGACAACAAGGCTTGTGATGTTGTTGGCATTGGGCAGATAAAGGTGAGGATGCACGATGGTGTGATTCGAACATTGATTGACGTGCGTCACATTCCAACTCTAAAGAAAAATCTGATTTCCTTGGGGACTTTACATGTAAAAGGGTTCTGTTTTAAAACAGAAAAGGAATGTGTAAAGGTGAGCAAGGGGCAATGACAGTTATGAAGGGGCAGATTACATCGGGTAATATCTACCGGTTGGTAGGGAGTACCGTTGTAGGTGGAGTTGCAGCCGTGGCTTCTGAGACAGATTACACAACTCTGTGGCATATGCGCCTGGGTCACATTGGCGAAAGGGGGATGATTGAGCTTCACAAGCGAGGTCTCCTGGATGGTGTGAAGAGTTGTAAGATCGACTTCTGCAAGTTTTGCGTGATGGGAAAACAATCCAAGGTGTCTTTTAAGACAGGTCAGCACAACACAGGTGGAATTCTTGATTATGTGCATTCTGATGTGTGGGGACCAACTCAGGTGTCGTCCCTAGGAGGATCTAGGTATTACGTCACTTTCATGATGATTATTCAAGGAAGGTCTGGGTGTATTTTCTAAAGTATAAATCTGAAGTCTTCAGCAAGTTCAAGCTATGGAAGGCGGAAGTGGAAAATCAGAAGGGAGGAAAGTGAGTATTTGAGATCTGATAATGGGACAGAGTACACGGATTCTCAGTTTCAGAGTTTTTGTGGTGAGCATGGCATTCAGAGACATTATACAGTGCGGAAAGACACCACAACAGAATGGTGTTTCTGAGAGGATGAATCGGTCCATTGCAGAAAAGCGCGGTGTCTTAGATTGAATGCAGGGCTTCCAAAGCAATTCTGGGCAGAGGCAGTGAGCATGGCGGTCTATTTGATAAATAGATCACCCGGACTTCTCTTGACGGGAAGGTTTCAGAGGAGGTATGGACTGGTTCTGATTTAGACTTATCAAATTTGAAGATTTTTGGCAGTCCAGCATATGTGTTGATTCCAGGTGATGAGCGAACAAAGCTGGATGCAAAGTCTAAGAAGTGCATTTTTCTGGGTTATGAGAAAGGTGTGAAGGGTTTCAAGTTTTGGGATCCTGTTGCAAAGAAACGGATGATCAGTCGAGATGCTGTATTTGATGAGCAGGCAATGCTTCTACATGCCAAGGAAGTTGGAAACCTGCAGTTACAGAGACTGAATCCAGATCAGCAGTGGAGGTTGGTGGATTCTTTCAGATTCTAGCACACCTACACAGCAGGTGTGAGCATGATGTAGATCAACAACAGGTTGAGAGTCTTGTTCTGGCAGAAGCAGACGCATCACAAGGGCCCCTATAAGATATGGTTTTGAGGAGATGGTTAATTATGCTCTAGTCATTGGCACAGATGATCCATCCAACTTTCGAGAGGCTACTCATAGTCAGGAGAAAGAAGGATGGGTAGGTGCTATGGCTGAGGAGATGGAATCTCTCCATAAGAACAGGACGTGGGAGCTGGTTCCTCTTCCAGCAGGTAAGAGGGCAATAGGATGCAAATGGGTGTTCAAGAAGAAACAAGACATCTCAGAGAAAGAAGGCATAAGGTACAAGGCACGACTAGTAGCAAAGGGTTACTCACAGAAGAAGGGGATTGATTATGACGAAAATTTTTTCTTGTGGTCCGACACACGTCTATCAGATTGGTGTTGGCATTGGTAGCTAGCTGGGATTTGCATCTGGAGCAGATGGATGTGAAAACAGCTTTCCTTCATGGTGATTTGGAGGAGGAGATCTACATGGAGCAACCAGAGGGTTTTGTCCAGCCGGAAGAGGAGAAACTTGTATGCAAGTTGACAAAGTCATTGTATGGTCTGAAGCAGGCTCCTAGGCAATGGTACAAGAAGTTTGACTCTTACATGCTTCGGATAGGCTACCAGAGATGTGAGTATGATTGTTGTGTTTATGTGAAATATTTGGATGATGGATCACCCTTATACTTGCTATTATATGTTGATGACATGCTGATTGCTGGAAAGAATATTGATGATGTTGTTGAGTTGAAAACCTTGTTGAGCAAGGAATTTGACATGAAGGATCTTGGTGTTGCAAATAAGATCTTTGGTATGGAGATTCGCAGGGAGAGAAGTTCTGGGAGGTTATGGTTATCTCAGAAGACTTACATTGAGAAAGTGCTTGATAGATTCGATATGGCCAACTCCAAATCTGTCAGCACTCCTCTAGCGAATCACTTCAAGCTCTCCTCAGCTCAGTGTCCGAAGTCTGATGGAGAAATCAAAGATATGTCCAAAGTTCCTTATGCAAGTGCAGTTGGTTGCTTGATGTATGTTATGGTGTGTACAAGACCTGATTTGGCCCAAGCTAATTAGCCAAGTGAGCAAGTATATGTCTAATCCTGGGAGAGAACACTGGGCGGCCGTCAAGTGGATACTCAGGTATTTGAGGGGTACTGCTGACCGTGAATTATGTTTGGTGGCCAGGAAGGAGATCCTTCAGTTGTAGGGTATGTTGATTCAGACTATGCCGGTGATCTTGACAACCGGAGGTCCACTACAGGGTATGTCTTTACTCTTGCTGGGGGGCCTATATGTTGGAGATCAGTTTTGCAGTCTGTAGTAGCCTTGTCTACAACGAGGCAGAGTACATGGCTTTAGCAGAGGCAGCTAAGGATGCTCTGTGGATTAGAGGAATTGTGGAGGAACTGAGTGTTGAGCAAGGTGGAGTTGAGGTACATTGTGATAGTCAGAGTGCTATATATCTAGCTAAGAATCAGGTGTACCATGCTCGACTAAACATATTGATGTGAAATTTCACAAGATTAGAGAGCTAGTAGCTTCTGGTGAGATCATCCTGGAGAAGGTACACACTTCTCAGAATGCAGCTGATATGATGACCAAACCGGTTACCGCAGACAAATTCAAGCATTGCTTGGATTTGGTTCATGTCACTCGTTGTTAGATGAGTGAGAAAGCCCCTGTCAAGAGAAACAAGGAGGATCCGGCGACAAGATCTTGGAGTTGTATATGTGTTTCCAAATTTTTGTATTAGATTATGTTGTCTAGGTGGAGATTGTTATAATAAGACAATAAATCTAGGTATACTGATACACAATGGGCCAGGGGAAACATATTTTGGGCCCATGGATTAATGGCCCGGGGCGACAGGGGGTGCGGGGGCCTTAGCCCCGCGGAGGATTCTATCTATTTATAGAATCCTATCTATTTATAAGGAATTCTATCTTTTGTAGGATTCTATTATTTATAGGACTCTATCTATTAATAGAGGATTCTATCTATTTATGGTTATAAATAGATAGGTGTAGGGTTGTATTCATTATCCACCAAAGTATATTTGAAAACCCTAGCTGCAAGGTTTGTGCAGCAAAACCACAAAGCGTTTTGTCTTCTCTTCTCTCTCTATTTCTGAAGTAACTCGTTGAAAGATCACAACACTTGTCCACGAGAGCAATTGGGAGGAAGTTCATGTATCCGTGTGGAAATCCTCACCCATCTCATGACGACGATATTGAAGACAAGAATAATCATTTTAACATACTATCCATTCACAATATTTTAAAAGTAATATTTTATTTATATCTTCCTTGATCTTCACTAGATATGCCTTATAGTTCACCGCGTCGACCTCAATATTTTCCCTTCTTTTTATGGTCAGAAGGTGAGTTAGTGGTTTCACACATCTAACCGTGCTTATCATATATGAATAAAATGGCTAAATCGTCTATATACGGAGATATCTCAACCACCTACATCATCTTCAATGCAATCACTTATACCATCGGGAGGGTCATCTAGTATAGTAAGACCAGTTTGAAATTAAACACAAAAGAAGTCATACAATCTTTCTACCAGTTAGCTTCGCGAAAAATACTCTGAACTCGGATATTCCAAGTTCTTTGAAGGAAGCCTTGACACAAATGTACTAGGCTAGATAGGGAATGACAACATGGGATTAGGGATGGCAATCACACCCGCATCCGATGGGTGTCCGAAAACCCGCCCGATAAAACGGGTGAAAATCGGCTAACATGCGGGGTGAAACTCGGTGACGGTTTAGCGGGTGATGGGGCGGGTCGGATACGGGTGAGCATCTCAAGACCAATAACCTATACCCATCACCCGACCCACCACCTGTACCCATCACCCGCACCCATCACCTATTTTATTATAAATTTTTTATATATATATTTTAATGACATACAAGACATTGTCGGCACTACTAATTTCCATGTCTTGTGAATTTTAAGGGAATATATATTTTTTTAAATACACAAATACTATTACTAAGTAAGACGAGTCAAATAGAGTGTGACAACATTAGAGTGTGTTCATAATCTTTTGTTATTTTTTTACTTTTTGTTCATTATATGTTTTTGGAGGTATGTAAGATGTTTCATATATATATATATATATATTTTTTCAATCATATTAGTTGTTAAGCCATAAATCGGATAAAATTTTATATTTAATTTTAGCTAAAACAATTTCAATTTGTTTAAACTTTTGGTTGAATACTAGGTTAAGAAAACGGGTTAAATTTTCATCCGAAAAAAACCCGATCCACCTGTTCACGGTTCACCGACAGGTACGGGTAACGGTGCAAAATCTACGGGGTTGGGTTGTAACACCCCAAATCCGTAGGAACTCGGGAGTACTAATGGGCTAGGATCTCACAATGGATCCTGACAACAATTTCACTGATCTTACAACAATGCACGATAGATTAAAACAAAACATGAACTGATCTAAATATATAATATATATATATATATATATATATATATAATATATATATATATATATATATATATATATATATCAAAAAGGTAATACAATGTACCGCTGAGTACAAACAAAACCATACTGTACAACAAAAGAAACCCATATCCCCGATAACGCCCCAGTGTACGGAGCCCTCAGCGGATCACCCACTCTATGTCACTCTGCAGCTCTCCTATCCTGCAAATTATCTACAACACGGTATAAAACCGTAAGCTAACCATACACATATATAGGGTTATGCTAGAGCACAAACACACATCAAATAATACACAAACATATACAACATGGCATTACCCAAATATCTTTATAAAGTCTAGCAATCAACTCGTATATATATCAATATAAACATATGTGACACGAGAATATAATCCTCGCCTCTGGGTCCAATAGCCAGCTGAAATGGTGCCTGGAACACCTCCCGTGTACCTAAGGTAATGGAGAGTGCCCGAACCGTTTACCAGGTCTGGCCTGTCTACAGAGAACCTCCCAGACTCCCGGCGGGATGAAAGGGCAAGTTATCACGGCCCTACAATGGGCAAGCAATATACCATAGGTCGGTGACCAACATAACGCATGCTATAAACATATAACAAACACCACTCATGCACAACATCCTATATAAAGGAATGACAACTAAGTAAGTCCCACGGACTTACCTCAACCCTCGTAGTCGTCTCAACTGGATCAACCCTCAACTCAGTCCACTCCAAACTGGAGGATAACACGGCCTATACAAGGCATACATATATATCAAACTCCTATCACACAAAGGGTCACACCTAGACCCAAGGGATCCATAAGGATCAAATCCAACTCATAACCTCAAAGCTGTAACCGGCATATCTATATCATACTCATCAACATCCGCTACCTAGCATGCTACTACCGCTCATACTAGGAAAGGAAAGGATCTACCTAACTCTAGGTAGATCCGGGACAAGACGCACCTGCGTAAAACAAGGGACGCAGGGGCGGAGCAAGTAACCGCAGGCGCGGCGGAACTCAGCCGCGGGCGCGGTGACAAGGCTGCAGGCGCAGGCGAACGCAGGCACGGCGCAGGCGCTGGCGCGGGCGCTGCGGCACGGCTTCCGCAGGGCGCGGCGGGCGCGGGGGCGGCGACAGTGCAGAACGTAGCCCCGCGAGTCTTCTTCCACTCTTCACGTCTCATCACGTGATCAAATCACGTCTTTATCATCCCAGATTCATACACATGCCACAACATACACATTCCAACATCACCTATGCTCAATACATCTAATCCTAAGCTAGGGAAGGAAGAAACAAAGGAAGAAGGAGAAGAAGACTTACCACTGCTGAAGGTCTAGGCAAGCAAGAGCACAAGCACAACTCAGCTGGCTTCACAAGCTCAGCAACCACAACACTAGCATCAACATCAACCACAAAGCACACAACTCTCTTCAAACTCTAAGGAAAATCAAACTCAGGCTCAAGGAGAAAGAAGAAGAAGCAAGAAGGACGTGAAGCTGGATTGGAAATGTGATGAAACCCTTGCTCAGCAAGGTGAAACGGAAGAAGTAAGGAAAGGTAAAGCACGAGTCAAAAGAGTCAACAAAACCGGCTGCAGCCGCCGGAAACCGAAGGGGCGGGTTTCCTGGCCGCAGGGGCGGAACAACAGGGTAGCCGTAGGGACGGCCTCACAGGTCAGCCGTAGGGGCAGAACAACAGTGTACCCTGTTGTTCCGCCGTAGCTCCCAAAACTAAGGCTCTTACATGGGTGACGGGTCGGGTGATGGAAGTGGTACATCCACCCATCACCCGACCCATTGTCATGCCTACATGGGATGTTCTGTCCCAAAAGCTTAGCAATAACCTGAGAATCAATTTCCAAAATTACATCTTAGTTATGGAACCCGGAATTCCACACAAGCTCAAGCCCATATAACACTCTCATAGGTCAGCTATATATAGAAATTGTACATATGCCTATATTATGCACACATCCACGTTGTCATTCCCCCTCATGATAACTAATGACACAACCCATCGTCGCTGTAATATCATTACACTTAAATATCTCATCGGTATTCATTTTCACCCATTCAATAGATGGCGACTTCCACACTATATTCAGCATTGTCGTACTCCTAAGAGCCTTGCACCCGACCTCTACTCCAAATTATTATCATACACTTAAACTTGAGCCATGATGAAGTGTCATTTATCTCCCATAAAGACCTTTCAGTTAAACACAAAAACTTATATCTCCACTTCTACATCCTACATCCAATAGTTCACGCAAAGATATCACACCAATTATATTTTGCATTTAAAACGTTTAGGAGTTAGAAGATTACCTTAAATCCACGTACGTTTGGTATATAAATTAGGTATGATAGTCTTCGCAGAAACGCACACCATATCCTCTTCGTTTCTAGGGGATTCCGAAAAACATGCAAGATGCTCGCCACCCGAATCACGACAAGCAACACAAGATTGATCCTCTACTATGTGTGGACGCGGTCCTCATTAGAATTTTCAACACAATTATTAATATTGTTAAAAATTTTTTTAAATAAAAAAATTATTCTTTTATAAATATCATAAATATATTCTTTTTATGACGATAATATAATATGAGTTTTAAAATTTTTTCCTTTCAAAATCTTTTTTTTCCAAGATTGATAGTTTATATTATATTACATTGTATGTTATCTCATTTCTATGAAATATAATTAATTAACAGTTTTAATGATTTTAATTATTAACCCTGATAATATAGGCTGAATTTTTGAACTAAATCATTTGAGTTTTTAAATTGTGAATCTAACCCTATTTATTTATTTTTAGAAAAATACGGAAAGTTCAATGCAGTTACGTTTTATACTGAGTTTTTTTTTAGTCTGTTTGTGCCTTTTTTGCTATTTGACATGGAAATCGGTTAGTTTAGGGTAGTTTGATTAGATTAGTTACAGTGGAATGGAAATTAGTCGGAATCATAGTAAAAAATAGGTTGAAGCGGAAAAAAAAAAGTCGGCGAAAAATATAACAAATTTTTGAGAAAGTTGGATGGAGAGTCCACATTTTCTAATTTAATCTAGTTTTTGTCATGTTTAATAATTTTACTAAGGAACTATCCTCCTTCTAGTTATATAGGAGAGAAAAATAAGGAATGAAAAGGTAGTAAGAAGGGATAAAAACTCATGAAATTATGAAAAGGAGGACAAATACTACAACTTATTATTACAAGGGGTTAGATACCTAATTTAGCAAAATAAAATCCGCCAAAGAAGATGACCGGCGCAGGTGGTCACACCACATGCTTCGAAAAATTTTTTAGATTTTCTCACAAAAAATACATCAAAAATTTCCAATTTATTTTTTTTATTTTTTTTAAAATCTAGTTTATTTTTTACTTGTTTTTTTTTATTTTTTTTAGTTTGGTTTGAATTTCGTTTTAAAAAATTCCAATAATTTTTTTTATTTGGAAAATTTATTTTTTAACATATTTATATTCATTTCTTGCGTTTTGTTTTATTTTTGTAAATTTATTTTATAATTTTGTTCTTTTTACTTGTTTTTGACGTTTTGTTTTGATTATTTTGTTTTATTTTTGCTATTTTTATTTGTAGATTTTATTATTATTATTATTTTGGTAATCATTTACATATTAATTTTGTTTTTTATATCATTTCTATAGAGCTTACGTAAAAAAGAAATCAAATGTGAAAGATCGATGGTCTCGGAGAGACGATGCACTACGGTTCACACATTTGTGCCTTTTGTCGATCCTCTCATCAAGTCAGCGACTTAGTCCCAAATGATCCCACCTTCAGATTAGACACACATTCCTTTGCTCCTACATTGTAGTTTGTTTCTCCGGGTTTGATTTTCACTCCTGCTCCCAAGCATAGACTTGGGATGAGACCGAGTTTGATGACAATGAGCACCATCTCGCACACACATAGGATGATACCGAGTTAGATATTCACACAGGAACACATATTTCCCAATCCCTACTCCAACGGCCCCTAATATAGTTGCCCTAACCTATATACTTCAACTACCCTTTCTCTAGTTGCCCTTATTGCCCCCTCCGTCTACTCTTGTTGTCACTTCTTCATATGGTCCCTCTCACCGTCCATTAACCGGTCCAACAAGTGATGTTGTCCCTGAGGATGTCGATGCCCCTCTCAACATGGGAGACCCACCCATTAACTTTGTATGTCAACATGGTTGGTCTATGTTTGTTTTTGATATCTAAACACTTTAAAACTATGTTTCATGGTATGTTATGCTTTAACTAACAATATTTTGTGACATGCAAAGAAAGATACGGAGACAATCAAGATCCACTCTCTCATCGAGACATCATTTGAGTGATGACACTCAAAGACCAACAATCTTCATATATCATGGGAGAGATGACCAACACGCTCCAACACATAGGTGTTATTATGGGGTTGTCTATTAATGGTTAAGGCTATATGTATGTCCGACACCATTTAGTCGAGGATGGACTAGCTTAGAATGACGTTTCATTTCGATGGATCTAAGACATGCCTCCATCATACTATCATATAAGTCACGTCTTCGAAGACGACTCTAGAGTCCATGCTTAATAGTCCATGTACGCCGGTCACGCTCTAGCATAAACTTATTTCCCACTTTTGATTGGATCGGCTTGGTTGGTGGACAAGATGATCAAAATATTTCTTCTTGAGTGATTGACTTGGTCTGAGACCACAAGCAGACATGTACATATGCATAAGGCACTAGGATCATCGCCTACCTCTACTACATGTTGAGAAACACTTCTAGAAAGAATGTTGCCATGATGGGCTTGCAAGTTCAATTGGTTTAGATAATGTTATATCATATTCATTTTTTTTCTTCCAAATAGTGATGATGGTTCATTGTGTCACAAGTTTTATTTGTGCTTTAAAAGGCTTGTCCCAACCATTGACACAATGTTTTCATATAAATGACAAGATGACAATGACGACAACAATGAATTATCGTGTAACCATATACGAAATCATTTATTCACAAAAGGATTTAATGTTCCGCAATTTTGAATATAACAAAAAAAAATTGTAAAATAGAATGGCCGAGTCATACCAATGCATAATGTGTCATGCCTTCAACCCATGTTATAGTATGAATCTTTGTGGGTTGACTATGATCTTCAACAATTTGGGTAATCATAAGCTTGTTTATCATTAAAGGCCAAGATGAACTTAGGCAATTCAGTAATATGCGACGACTACTAACCCAATTATTGGCATCTCAATCTAGAGACTTTATAAGAAAGAACCGGGTCTAGTGTAGTGTACACTCTTAATCATATCATCGATGTTGATGTTAAAACTAACTACTTGTAGATTTTCACGATTAATTGAAATATGTTAACGGAATTCAACATATTCAAGTGTATGACTTAGTGGATTTTAGAATAATTACTCTTGGATATAGTGTTTTAGAACCGTAACTTTTATCGCCATGTCTAGTCGGATGGTCAAGTAGTAAAAACCCGAAACCAAAGCAATGACTCGATAGCCACAACGGCAATCTCCATGCACATCATGCGACGCTAGTATATATGTTAACCTAAAACCATGCATCTCACCAAGACCTTATTTGTACCCTGAATTATGTCATTGGTCTTGACCTGCTTGAGCTTTTATTACTGTGTACTACGTGTAATGGAACATGAACTGGACGTTTTGTCGTGTTCAAACGCACTAGGCTCTCTCTTTGTTGATCGCTTACTTGGTGATCTTCCCTTGGTTTGGATATATTACATTGGAATCTTTGATGGTGGTTGAGCCAGGATTCACGATGACCTTGTGTAATGTTGTCATTCACTCAAGCATGTCTTCATCCAACATTCTTGCTTTCATTCTTTCCGTGAACCTATTATGCGTAACCCTCATTGAGATTTATGTGAACTATGTTGGCATTATCGCCACCAAACAATTTTGGACTCCAAGAAACCATCTTCGAAAATGGAAGACTAATTTCGTCGTCCTCATCGTGTGAAGACATTTTTTGCAGAAAATAACGGCTTATTATGTGTGATAAGATATAGTAATTGTGAGGATGAAAAGAATATGAATTCATATAACTGGTTTTCCAACGTTGGAAATTAAATTTATGACTGTTGGACAATGTTCGAATTTTACTACACATTTTTTGCACTGGCGACCCCATCTACGTCAAGATTCTATGCTGGTGGCCTCCGTATTCCTACGCCATCAACCTCCACAAGTGCCACTTTCACCTCCGCGTTAGGTACCTCCGCAAGCGCTTGTCTTATGCTGACATCTCGAGATTTTCGTAGTAAACAGTTAATCCAGAGATATATGCAAATATAAGGGTGCAAATATCACGCTTATAATTTATGTACGTATTTTATATCTAATCCCCTCTTAAAAGTCACATCCAACATAAAAGTAGTGATACGATATTTAAGCATAAATATTATTCTCAAGCAATTTAACACTTTTTTTTGTTTTTTGTGAGGGAGGGAGTCCGGAATTTTTTTTGCTTTTGATGTCTACAAAACCCATAGGTCCGTACCTCAAAATATCATCTAGTTCAAATGTAAGACATGGAAGGAAATGGGTTGTCGATGGGATGCTCAAACATACCTTTAAAGACCAAACATTGCAAAAGTGAAGAGTTGTGGAAGAGTATAAAACAAGAGACCTTATTGACATGGTGTAAATAAAGTCTAATTCTTAATAAATTAAGGCGAAGAAGAACATATATGACACTTGGAAATAATGGCATAGAATATAATTATGATTTATGAGAATGAATAAGGTTGAATGGTGTTCATTGAGCTTAGATTAGCGTAGATATGGCCATGTCTTCCCCTCTCCTTTGCTTTTACTCGACAGAATTGATATGTGTAAGGGTCATTTCATGGATCCTTGTATGGATCTCATCTCATGCATGTTATACCCCATCCTCTCTCTCTCTCTACTTTTATATAGTTGTCGTATTACATTGTATTCATGAACAGGATCATCGAGAATTTTAAGAAGCGTTCGTTCTGAAAAAATAACGGTCATGATTTGATTAATTTTTTTAATTATCCCACCAATTGAAAATAGTTGTATCATACTGCACTTTTAATAAGACCGTCCAATGAATTTCATAGACTTGTATCAATGTAAATCTTTGTTTTTAAAGTATATGAAAATAAAAATAAAAATATTGATCTCAACTTCGAATATTAATTTTAGGAGAAAATAAAAGGAAAAAATAAATAATATCATAAAAATTATGTAGGAAAATAAAAATGAAGAAATAAGATGAATATAGGATTTGAATTCTTGACCATTTGCACGTAATATAGAGTTTTAAATATTATGACAAGCAATCTTTAACATAAAAAAAACTAAAAATAAACATTTTGAAGCCCATAAAAACTAAGGATCTTGTGCTTGTGTTGTTGGGCCGAATGTAACATGTTATTAGACGAGTCTGTTCTTAAAACACAATTGTGCACCTTGTAATTGTGATGGGGTGTACGATTGTGCACCATTATTGTGTACATTGTATACATGTACAGTCACAAAAGTAAACGATCGTACACCCCTTCACAATTACAAGGCGTACGACCGTGTATTAAGAATGCACGATCATGCAATATGATCACGCATCAAATGAATTATTTTCATAAATGTCTATTCAACTAGATGAACAATAAAACGTGAACAAATTAATCTATCAAATACTCTTGAAGTTATTTGAGTTTTGAGCAAATTAAATATAATAATAATATGTTTCAAAGTTAACTTGTAATATTTGTTGTTTCTTATGCTTTTACTTTGCTTTTAGATTTTTATGTATTAACTTACGCGTCAGAGGGTGTCTCTTGTATTTTAAATAATGTTGTAAGGGGTCGAGCTATCTCCCGTTTGCTTACTATTTAGCTCCTTTTCATACAATAAAAGTGCGCTAAAAGCGTCGGAGACCACTGTCTCTCCTTCTACCAAAAAAAAAAGTTTACTTATAATAATGATTTAATACGTCAATTTTTGAGCTAAGTTTTTTGAACTCAACTACGAAAGCTTTAGAGCTAGGTTCATTCATCATGTAAACAAGTCTTCAATAAAACATTTTTAACCTCTACTAAAATTTAGTTTTAACTCAAATTTAACTTGATTATGAGATATATATAAACATGAACATGATAAAACGTGTCTAGTTTAACTCGAATAACAGTCCTACAAATTACTCAAAAATTTACATGAAATTACTTAAATGTACCCGACTGAAATACTATGCAAAGCTTATCCTACAAGCCGCAGGAGGAGAACCAACATGTATCTATTTATTGCAAAGTTTTCTATCAGCATACCTTAATTTCACTTAATTATGTAGTTAATTAATTACATTACTAATTTTTAAAAAATAAGAAAGAAATTACTTTAAATTGTAATTCGGCAGGAAAATTGTAGCTAAATTATTTGAAAATTCGTCTATCATTAATTTATATTCTCTAAATCTGGCTCTTTGTTGTCGTTCACAAAAGCTAATTAGTGTGAGAGGAGGTAGGCCAATAAAGTAAATGCTATAGCAAAAGATGCTTAAGCTTTTGTAGTCACTTTGGTGGTTTTCTACCATGCCATGTCTCTGTAGGTCTTTCTTTGAATAACCTCGTCCATTGGCCGCCGAAAAGGTTCCCTACCTACAATTATTCTGACTTGATATTTTGGCTTTAACTATTTACACGATTTTGAAAATATTATTTATCATGGTTCATCCATAGATCACACGCACACAAGTGTATATACACGCACACAAGTGTATATTGGATACAACAAAAATAATATCCTTCTCCTTCTTCCTTGCCACGGGTTGCTAAAACGAACAAAACGGAAAAAATATCTAAACCCGGCAAACCCTAAAACGCTTCTACCATGGTTCATTCTATAAGCAATACCGAAGTCAAAAGATGTCAATTTAAAAGGGGAAATATTACCTCATCAAGACACTTTTTTTTTGCCATTTTCAATATATTATGTTGAAATTAGTTAGTTAGTTTGAATTGAAATGAAAATTGTTAGATTTGGTCAAATTAAAATGAAAATTAGTATCAAGATCGAGTTTAGTGATTTTTTTTCTTCTTCTATATAGGAAATTGAAGAACTAACGTTGCAAACAAGTTGAGTTACACTAGTTTTGGTGTTCCTCCTTTGCGTTGTTAGTGCACATTGAGTGACCAAAATGCAATTTAGAAAGCACTCGGACTCTAGCTCATTAAGCAAGATCCCACACGTGTTTTTACAAATAAAATATTATTTTGACTATGACATTTGTTAGTACTAAACTTTTATATGTTGAGGTAAGCGTATGACATTTGATGAGATTGTTGAGCATCACGAACATTTAACTAAGGGACTTTTGAGTTCAATGCGTCTTGATAAGGTCTAAGGGGTGAACTTAGATCTCGCAAAATAATACATAATCTAAATGTAGTAATAGGTTAGAATTGAACCTTGGGAGTATGAAGAATTGAATTTGCAATCAATTTTTAGCCAAGAGGAAGAAGAGAAAACAAGTATTGAGGGAGAAAAAGGGTAATTATTTTTGGTTGGAGAGACTTCTCCCATTTTAATTGTCCCACCATAGTTTCTGAGGATCGAGCTCATCTTGCATATAATGTGGGTTTTAGTTTATGTTTCAATAACATAAGATGTTCAAAGGAGGATTACATTGAGTAGTTGTCCCCAAGAGACATTTAGACTCATAACATCAGGGAAAACGCGGATCTTATCTAGAGTATTCATGTTATGAAAAGGAAGATTGTTACTCTTATATTTTAAAGATAACACACCACCCTCTTTGAAAAAGATAATATTATATTCTTATATTAGAAAAGTATAATCTATATTATTATTATTATTATTATTATTATTATTATTATTATTATTATTATTATTATTTTAGTATTTCTAGGAGAAATTATTATAACGAATATATGATAATATCCGATGAAGAGTGAAATGTGAGCCTCAAATCTCGTAAATATACAAGAACTCGATTGTAGTAAAAGGACTACGATTGAACACAACGAAATCGAAGTAATGATTTGACAAATGGTGAATTGTAAAACCAATCAATAAACACAAAGACAAAATATAGAAGCGAAAGGTATGAATCAACTAACAGAAGTAGCTAGGGAAATCGGCCGATATCAAAGTCGAAGTTGGGAGAATATACACAAGTGAAATAACGTAAGTCACTTAAGGAAAAAAAAAACACACATTTCGGCCGATTAACAAGGGTAGATCGGCTGATTTGTTAGAGAATAGAAAAGAAAATTCATAGCAATTAGAGGGAAGCAAATATATCGCTTCATCGATATCACGTAAATTTAAAAAATTTAATTTTATATCTAGTTATGATAAAAGCATTACAAAACTAGAATCACCACAACCAATTACACACATCAAATCTCAATTGATAATATTCCAATCCAAATCATATATATCATTCTATGAAAGGAACAACTTTGTGCAGTTATCGCATCTTGCATGATATTAAAGGTATCAATGACGGAGTTCTCGTATCTTGTTATCAACACCTTGAAGCACAAATAGAAAAAAAATATATATATATACACACTGATACGGGGTTAGCCGTCATTTTGACCCAATCTTTCAACACCAAGACTCGAAAAGAAGAAAATTAATAAAAAAGATGAAAACTTGAAATAAAAATGAAGGAATGATCCAATGATTGTGAAGGATCGATAGATGGATAGATCTGGTCGAACCCTTAAGGCAACCAAGAGCACGATAGGGAAACAAAGGCCCTAACACACAACTTGGAATGACTTGAAGAAGCCCTTCCGCTATAATCTCACACAAAGGGGAAAGCGATTGTCCCCAAAGCACGAGAAGTCACCCGGAGATGATTGAGAGCACCAACTTGCAATCCAAGTGACACAACTCAAAACAACGCCAAAGTTGCTGGGAAAACGGATTTCGCTCACACAGTAAGGTGTCTCGATTCCACGAGAAGAATATGGGATAGAAGAGAAACAATACTCGAAAGTACTTGTGTTTAATTCATTCAAAGGTAAGGTAAAAGGATGTCCAACCCATGCCTTATATAGGCGAGGTGTGCGTCATTCTTAAGCTAACTACGGGCTATGGGCTTGATCCAAGATCGAGCCCAATCTAGCTTAAAAGATAAGATCAAAATCTCCAAGAGATTAGATCAAAAATAAAAGAGAAATAAAATAAAGTAATAGGTTAAACTAAAAAAGTCTTAAAAAGCCCAAAACAAATAATAAAAGCAAGCCCATCTTTTATTTAAAAGATGTCCAAGAATGGCTTTAAATAATAAGCAAGTTGGGCCTAATTTAGCTACTTAAATTAGCCCGAAATCTTCTTCCTTCAAATGCAGCCCGACGTGCTTCTTCTTCATACGGATCAAGTGGATCACGGCCCATTCTCTCCTCCAAGTCTCGGCCATGATCTCGGCTGTTTCTCTCCACATCTCGTCGAGCTCTCTCTCCATCTCGGTCGAGATCGTCTCCATGGGTAACTCGTCTCTTCTTGCTCATAGGCCCATAAGGGAGTGAAGTCGCGCTGAGAGATGCTCCTGCATCATTCTCCTCTCTTGAAAAGGATTCGACCACGAATCCATGGAGTGTAATCTTGAGGAAACTCCGTAAAAATCTCTAGTTTGAGGGCTGAAATAGGACGTTTCAGTTGGATCTTTGTCTGACTCTTCGTCCTTCATCTCTACATCCTCAGGGTGCGTCTCTTGTGCTTCCTTTCCAGCTATTTCTTCCAACTCCTGATGATGAGTTCTCGAATCCTTTTGGGACGTGTTATCCCCATGGCTCCGATTGTTCTTCGTCGTCCGTACCTACATAAATGGACAAAGTACACACAGTTCATCAAGTCAAAGTCTTATCTCGAAGAGGATAGAAATACTCCATAAGTGTAACATTACACAGATGCCGCGTAGGCTCCCGTGTAGGTAGATCGACTTTCACTTCAACTTGAAATTTTTCATCTTGAATCCCTCAAAGTTAATGACAATTTCCAAGTGAGGGTATTCATTAGCCAGATGAGCCCAGTGATATATAGCCAAAGGTTTGCGAAGTTCATTGATGACATCGTCAAAACTTTGCAATAGACCGATGTTTTGTATGGACAGCCAGATTTCCTTGTATACATAACTATAGGTAGCACATGTGTAAGGGTCAACATCTGAATTTCTAGAGAACCGTCATTGATGATGATCAATGTCTTCTTTCTCGCGTCCTTCTCCTTACAATTCTTCTTCTCGTAATACTCAATAACCTCAGTGGGAGTCATGGGCTTCAATATGAATTCCTTGTCCTGAAAAGTAAAACAATAGCGGTTTGTTTTTCCTTTATGTGTTACATCTCGATCATACTCCCATGGTCTTCCGAGTAAGATGTGACATGCATGCATGGGTGCAATGTCACATAGAACTGAATCCTCGTATGCTCCAATCTTGAATGCGATATTGACCTGCCGATTGATTTTGACTTCTCCGCAGTCATTCATCCATCCGAGCTTATAAGGCCGGGGGTGTTGAATAGAAGTCAACTGCACCTTGCTAACAACTTCCGTACTTACTAGATTCCTGCAACTTCCACTGTCAATGATCATGTTACATACCTTTCCTTGAACCAGACAGCGTGTGTGGAACAAGTTCTCTCTTTTGATTATCTTCATCGAGAGAAGGTATGATACTCAAAGCTCTCCTAATCACAAAGCAGTCAATAAAATCAGCATTAACAACAGGGTGAGGGGCACATATATAACATGTCAATTCCTTGCCCCGTGAGCCGTGGAAACGGCCTCCTGTTTAGACTCAGACTCTTCCTTCCTTGTATCATGACTCAGCTGGATGCTCAATAAGATTAGTCATAGAAATCAATCGCATCAACAGGGGATATCATATGTAAAGGTGTGACCAACTCAGCAATGGTCTCATCATCTAAGCATTCAACAATTGTATCTAGTCATGTTCCAAAATAACATTCTCAGGAGAAACAGGGTCTATAATACTCAAGGTAAGACAATGATCAAGAACGATCTTACTGAATGAAGGCATAATCCAATTTCAAATTCTTCTTCCAGTTTACTCTTTTTCTGCTTCATCCCTTTCAGCTAGCAAGACCGGTCTCTCTTCTTCTTCTTCCTCAGCATCCGAATCCGACTCATAATACCCTTTGTCATTGAACAATGTCCTTTTGTTGGGATTCCGCGCCATGTGTCCTCGTCCTTGACATTGAAACAAGTGATGTCTCTAGCTCTTGTAGAGGAGCTAGAACCGCTTCCCTGTGGTGTCGAGGTAGTAGCATTGCCGATGTAGAAGCAGTTGTGGGCTGAACCGGGGTCTTGACATCTCGGATGGGTGTATCTCGGCCATTGTCTCGGCCGCATTTCCTCTCCACGTGGTATTCGGAGATCTGTCATGACTTCGTAATTTCAGCTTTCTCTCCCACTCTTACAGCAAGGTGCAGCAAATCTGTCAGGTTAGAATAAGCATACAATTCTATTTCGTGAGCCAAGTAAGGGTGTAATATCCTAAGATAATGAGCCATAGTAGCTTCCTCCTCTTCCTGCATCGGCTCGAACTATAGCCATTTCCATGGATGCATACACCTCTTCTGCTCATAGAACTTGCTTAAGGTTCTCCAGTCGCTGGCGCAGATCTCGTCCATGGTAAGGTGGCACGAACCGGGGCTCTCATGATAGCCTTCATCTGTTCCCCACGTGGTGGATGTCTTCATCTAACATTCTCCTTCTCTCCTTTAACAAGTTTATTCCACCACATTAAGGCATAAACGCGTGAATTCAAGGGCAGCGTATTGTACCTTCTTAGTGTCTGAAAACGTTATGACAACTCCAGATTTATTTCTACCTTCGCCTCCCAGATAAGGTACACATCAGCATCACATTCCCTTCAAATGGGGGTATCTTCACCTTATCCTTAGAATATACTTCAGTCTCCAATATTGGATGTTCATCGTCAAAGTCCAGCTCCCTCCGTAAGACTCGTCTAGGTTGCATGGGTCCCGGGTTGGCCCGAAATATGGGCTGACGAGGTGGTGGTGGGAGTAGTGGCTCAATTCGTGGGGTTGCCCTGGCGTTACGTGCCTCGATAACATCTAATCTCTCCATGACACGGGCCATCATCGTCTCGACGCCGGTATCTCATGGAACTTCGGGTATCTGGTTCTCGTCTTCCCTTCCTACAGACATGACTCAAAACAAACAAACACGTCAAGGTTAGTTAAAGATAAACTCTTAGACTACCCTCTTCAAGTGTCTTGCTCGGTAACCTATCTCGTAAGCTTCGCAACCTTTTCTTAGCCGTTTGCGAGGATGATTGTGAATCTACAAGAAAGATGTCTTAAGCAATCAACAAGTTAGTGCGTTCAGGCAAAAAACAAGGTGATCGAACCAGATCTCAAAGGGAAAAGGTTTTTTATGTGGTGCTAGCTAGAAAAGCAAAACTAATCTCGCCTGCAAATTTTCTCAACCAACAAATCAATTATCTTTATTTAAAGATAATTTGCGGCCTTTTGAAATTAAAATACAAAAGGAAAAAGGGAAATAAAGAGAAAATACAATAAGGGAAAAAGGAAATAAGTAAAAAAGGAAAGGGAAGGCAAAAGGAAACAAAGGGCCAAAGATAAATTCGTGATAGAGGGACACAAGAATACGAAATATTTCCACCGGAAAGCCACGGGAAGAAGAAATAGGAAGATGATCAATGCAATCAAGAAAAATGACGGACAATGGATTAACACTGAGGATGATATCATACAGGAATTCTCCAATGAATACAAGAATCGGTTTAGATCTTCTTCTGGATACTCTCCTACCTGTGATCACCTATTGCAGGTTCTAACTAAGGAAGTTACTGAAAGTGACAATGACTTTTTGACAAAACCATTTACAAATAGCGACATCAAGAGCGCTGCATTTAGTATTGGTTTGTGATAAGTTGCCTGGTCCTGACGGTATGTCTGCGGGTTTCTTCTAGTGCCATTGAGATATTGTTGGGCCTGCTGTATGTAAGGCAGTGAAAAGTTTTTTTCATTTTGGAAAACTTTTGATACAAGTAAACCACACCTTTATTACCCTCATCCGAAAAAGGATAACCCAATATCGACGAACGATTTTAGACCCATTAGTCTATGTTCTACGTCATATAAAATCATAGCAAAAATTTTAGCTTCCAGACTCAATACTATTCTCCCTAAAATCATTCATCTGCTCCAAAGCGCATTTGTTCAAAAAAGAGCTATCCAGGACAATATCCTTATAGCTCACGAAGTCTTTCATGGATTTAGATCAAAAAAAGGTAAAGAAGGATATCTGGTGATCAAGCTGGATATGGAAAAAGCATATGACAGAGTGGAATGGCACTTCATTCGAGTTTCTGGAAAAACTCGGTTTTAACAGTAAATTTACCAATTGGATAGAATGTCTTCCGTTACTCAATCTTGATAAACGATAGGCCTTCTAACCTTATCCTCCCGATGAGAGGTTTACGTCAGGTGACCCCATCTCCCCTTTATTATTTAATCTTGGAGCTGAGATGTTGGCGAGAAATATCCAATTCGAATGTAACCGAAACAAAAAGAACTTTGGGTTCCCTATTACGAAGCATGGTACGCACATCCCTTTTCTAGCCTTTGCTGACGATATTATTATCTTTACCAAAGCCTCGATTGGTGCTAGTTCGAAGATTTTAGAAATTCTTAACGGGTACTGCTCGATTTCTGGCCAAAAAATCAATCTTCAGAAATCGGCATTCCAAACCTCAAACAACGTAGCAAACTCAACCAAAAGACAAATTCAACTTAGCCTAGGTATTAATGCCTCAAACTGCCTGGAGAAGTACCTAGGCTGTCCGATCATTAATGGAAGAGTAAACAAAAATGTTTTTGAAGATGTTATAGCTAAATCTAAAACAACAGCTAACGAAATGGAAGGCTTCTACACTCTCCCAAGAAGGCAGAGTTACCTTAATCAAAGCAAACCTAAATGCCAAACCAAACTTCATTATGCAAAGTTTTATGCTCCCAGCTAGCATCCACAACGAACTAGATAAAATTAATTCGAGAATTTTTCTGGAATAAAGGCAGCAAATATCATCCTCTTATTAGTTGGGATAAAATATGTAGACCCAAAAAGTTTGGAGGTCTGGTATTAGGAAATCTGAGGACATGAATAAGGTACTCCAGATGAAGTTACTTTGGAAAATTATGAATGAACCTGACAATATTTGGGTGAGAATCATTAATGAAAAATATCTTAAAGGAACTGTACTATGGAAGTATACTCCTAAAGGAAGTATGTCCTAGCAGTGGAAAAAATTGATGAAATTAAGAACAGATTTTGAACTAGGATTCAGATGGAACGTTGGTGATGGTAATACAGTTAATTTTTGGGAAGATTGCTGGATTAGAAATGAACCTCTAATCAACTTCTGCAATAATTCTGAATTAACTAATAAAGAAGTGATTGTTAATCATTTTATTAAAGAAAATGAATGGGACATAAATAAGATCGAGTCGGAAATTGGTCATATACTTCCTCCCTCTATTATTACAGAAATTAAATCATACAAACTCCCGAAAACTTTTATCCAGGATCGAGTATATTGGGCCTCGGTGGATACTGGGACTACTCAACCAAATATGCTATTTTATTCTATCTATTTGCGAAAAGGGTTTCAAAATTTTTCGAATGAATGGATCTGGAATATTGATTGTATGCCTAAGGTGAAGAACTTCCTCTGGAAATTATCCATTAATGGTCTTCCAACAAAAGAAAATTTAGAAAAACAAAAGGTCCCAGTTCCGATGAACTGTTTGCCTTTGTGATCATCCTTACTAATCAGCTGATCATTTTTTTTCAAATGCCAGTTCATGTTGGATAGCATCCTTAGTACTACGATTTTGAATGCTATTTACAATGTCAACGCAACCTTGAACAAGACTGCTGAGAAGATGTTATGGCTAAAAGAAAATCTATCAGATACAGACATTACCTACCTTAGTCTTGTATGTGGAACCTTTGGTATGTCAGAAACCAAAAAAATTTCAATAATAAAACCCCCCCAGAGTATTGACTCAATAGTACGAAGCCAAATTAATGATTGGAATCAGTTAAAGAGGAAAAATTGACCCAACATAAGAATAAAACCAATAAGAATCTAAGGAAAACAAAAAGGATCCATTGGGATAAACCAGATAAAGACTTTGTTAAACTAAATTTTGATGGCTCAAAGAAAGATTCAGGAAATTCAGCCTATGGGTTCATCCTACGAAATCACGATGCTATGACAGTTTCTCTTGGGTATGGGAGATGTGGTAACATATCGGCCCAGCATGCCGAAGCATGTGCACTTAGAGAAGGTTTGGTCATGGCCTTTGATTTTGGGATTAAAAATATTGAAATTAAAGGAGATTGTCTATCTGTCATTAATTCGGTTAAACGGATTTGAAAACCTCCTTGGGAGCTAGACCTTATTTTGTCAGATATTTCTAATATTCTTGTTGGTTTTTGTCATGTTAGGATTCGTCATGTGTTTAGGGAAGTTAATGGTGTGGCGGATCAGCTTGCAATGTTAGGTCACGATTGCCTGCTGCCGGCCGTTTCATCCACGACCCTAGTTGACGATCTCATCCGAAGGATGCCCTAGGGTGCAGAATCTCGAGAAGATGATGTAACCTAACCGATTATCTTATAGTATCAAAAAAAGGGGGGGGGGGGGGGGAAGGGAAAAGGGAAAGGGAAAAAGGAAAAAGTGTAATTTATGGTTGCCCTGCCCCCAGGAAAACAAGTTGATATCAATTAAGCTCAAAGGGGCGCCTGCCAAAACAAAAACTCGCACAAGATGCACAACCGCGGAAACTGAATGACTTAGCTCGCAAGTAACGTCTTTTTTTTAACTTTTAGACTAACCAATTTGCGGCGGCTGGCGGGCGGCGGTGGCTGGCGTTGGCGAGCCGCGGACAGACGGGGTGGCGGAGCGGCGGCGCGGCGGCGGGCGGCAGACCGCACTTTGGTTCGGTCCGAAAAAGGGTAATTATTTTTTGGTTGGAGAGACTTCTCCATTTTAGTTGTCCCACCATAGTTTT
Source organism: Fagopyrum tataricum (assembly GCA_002319775.1). Taxonomy (NCBI): domain Eukaryota; kingdom Viridiplantae; phylum Streptophyta; class Magnoliopsida; order Caryophyllales; family Polygonaceae; genus Fagopyrum; species Fagopyrum tataricum. The sequence goes on from CM008285.1 coordinate 37,959,354, forward strand.
TTGAGGATCGAGCTCATCTTGCATTTAATGTGGGTTTTAGTTTATGTTTCGGTAACATAAGATGTTCAAAGGAGGATTACATTGAGTAGTTGTCCCAAGAGACATTTTGACTCATAACATAAGGGAAAACGCGCGGATCTTATCTAGGGTATTCATGTTATGAAAAAGGAAGATTGTTACTCTTATATTTTAAAGATAACACACCACCCTCTTTGAAAAAGATAATATTATATTCTTATATTAGGAAAGTATAATCTAGTATATATTATTATTATTATTATTATTATTATTATTATTATTATTATTTTAGTATTTCTAGGAGAAATTATTATAACGAATATATGATAATATCCGATGAAGAGTGAAATGTGAGCCTCAAATCTCGTAAATATACAAGAACTCGATTGTAGTAAAAGGACTACGATTGAACACAACGAAATCGAAGTAATGATTTGACAAATGGTGAATTGTAAAACCAATCATAAAACACAAAGACAAAATATAGAAGCGAAAGGTATGAATCAACTAACAGAAGTAGCTAGGGAAATCGGCCGATATCAAAGTCGAAGTTGGGAGAATATACACAAGTGAAATAACGTAAGTCACTTAAGGAAAAAAAACACACATTTCGGCCGATTAACAAGGGTAGATCGGCTGATTTGTTAGAGAATAGAAAAGAAAATTCATAGCAATTAGAGGGAAGCAAATATATCGCTTCATCCGATATCACGTAAACTTAAAAAATTTAATTTTATATCTAGTTATGATAAAAGCATTACAAAACTAGAATCACCACAACCAATTACACATCAAATCTCAATTGATAATATTCCAATCCAAAGCATATATATCATTCTATGAAAGGAACAACTTTGTGCAGTTATCGCATCTTGCATGATATTAAAGGTATCAATGACGGAGTTCTCGTATCTTGTTATCAACACCTTGAAGCACAAATAGAAAAAAATATATATATATATACACACTGATACGGGGTTAGCCGTCATTTTGACCCGATCTTTCAACACCAAGACTCGAAAGAAGAAAATGAATAAAAAGATGAAAACTTGAAATAAAAATGGAGGAATGATCCAATGATTGTGAAGGATCGATAGATGGATAGATATGGTCGAACCCTTAAGGCAACCAAGAGCACGATAGGAAAACAAAGGCCCTAACACACAACTTGGAATGACTTGAAGAAGCCCTTCCGCTATAATCTCACACAAAGGGGAAAGCGATTGTCCCCAAAGCACGAGAAGTCACCCGGAGATGATTGAGAGCACCAACTTGCCAATCCAAGTGACACAACTCAAAACAACGCCAAAGTTGCTGGAAAACGGATTCCGCTCACACAGTAAGGTGTCTCGATTTCACGAGAAGAATATGGGATAGAAGAGAAACAATACTCAAAAGTACTTGTGTTTAATTCATTCAAAGGTAAGGTAAAAGGACGTCCAACCCATGCCTTATATAGGCGAGGTGGTGCGTCATTCTTAAGCTAACTACGGGCTATGGGCTTGATCCAAGATCGAGCCCAATCTAGCTTAAAAGATAAGATCAAATCTCCAAGAGATTAGATCAAAAATAAAAGAGAAATAAATTAAACTAATGGGCTAAACTAACAAGTTTTAAAAAGCCCAAAACAAATAATTAAAAGCAAGCTCATCTTTTATTTAAAAGATTTCCAAGAATAGACTTTAAATAATAAGCAAGTTGGGCCTAATTTAGCTACTTAAATTAGCCCGAATTCTTCTTCCTTCAAATGCAACCCGACGTGCTTCTTCTTCATACGGATTAAGTGGATCACGGCCCATTCTCTCCTCCAAGTCTCGGCCATGATCTCGGTTGTTTCTCTCCACATCTCGGTCGAGCTCTCTCTCCACATATCGGTCGAGATCGTCTCCATGGGTAACTCGTCTCTTCTTGCTCATAGGCCCATAAGGGAGTGAAGTCGCGGTGTGTGATGCTCCTGCATCACACACACCTCTAGCATTTTGCATAGAAAAACCTTAAACTATCATAACACATGAATTAAGACATATAATCATAAGTATTAAGATCATCATCAACATCATATATTATCCATGCAAGTTGGCTCTTCAGACCCGAGAATGAGAGAAGTTAGCAAGACATAAGTACATAATTTCACTTTTCTAATCAAAGAAAAAAAGAGGACCGATCGGCCTATTTGTCTATAGAGGTCGGATGACTTCTACGATTGTTATGAAATTTTTGAATGGAAAATTGGATAAATAACTATTGACATGACACCTTATTTTTAGGGAGGATTTCTAAATCCTCCTATAGAGTTTTGTGTATAATCCTATTCAAAACCTTGTCGCTAAGAAATAAAATACAAATAACACTAAATACAATCTTATGACAAACAATATCTTTTGAGGAAAAATGGAATTTTACAAATAAAAGCAAATATCGTTCAAGATCTGACACATGTGTGGCAAGTCGACCAATGTCACGGGATATGTTGGTTGATTTGTCACAAAATGCATCATTCCGGAAGAAATGGTCAATTACTCAGAAATGTATGGAAATCGGTTTATTTGAATGTGATGGTCGGCCCATCACTCCTTTTTCTTGAGAAATCTCCAGTCTTTGCTAACGGATATAAGCCAATTCAGTTTGAACCTCGACTTTCTTGGTCACGAAGAGAACCTTAGTGTGTTGTAGACGTTCTTCCGCTAATAACTTCCTTTTAGCTCCTAGAAGGCCTATAATGCATGCAATATCATAAACACTCGAGTAAATCGATCCAAAATACAAAAGGGAAGGAAATATACCATAATGTAATGCTAAACTACATAAAATGCTCAAGGGATTGACAAGAATAAGGATTGAAAAAGACGCTAAAATGGATGGTATCAAATAACCCCATGCATGAACCTTACTTGTCCTCTAGTAAGTTCCGAAGATACCTATATGTGAATGACTCACATACATGTCTCATCTAATAAGATCAAGCTCAAAAAAACCAATGTCATCATCATACATATGATAGTAATAAGGATAACTCAAAGCTTATAAGTTTAGTGACCACTCAAGGAATGTGTATCTCTTTCACATGTGTTTAGGCATAAACAATGACACTGAAACTCAACACATATGAAATGATCAATAATCATAAGCTTACCATCGCGTGCTCAATCTCTATCGCTCACTTTCTTGTAATTACAATAGGAATCAAGAGGTCTTTTATAAGGTTGTAATGTTGCCAGGATAAGAAGAAAAAGATGAGGATATATTTCGCTTTTGTGGTGCAATAAATCCAGGAACCAAGAGAATTTTTCACACTCAATCAACTAATTTGTGTGGCCAGGTCGACCGATTAGTCGACATTTACGTTGTCTTCTTTCATGTTTTAACCTTACTTCTTCACGTGAGCTTCATATCATACATTACTCTGCTCGATTTGATACTTTGTACTTTGCTAGCATATTCTTTCTAAACTCATTCCAAGTGTCACATAAGTTACAAGATCAATTTCTTATTATTCTATTCTTATAAAATGAAAGTTGCAGATCATGTACTCTAGCTTTGCTAAGGCCTAATTAAGAAATAATTGGCTTCTTTACTTTGATGTGCAACACCGCGATGAATCTTTTTACAATTCTTCTCTTGATTCATGAATTCACCTCCTTCTAATTTCTGAATGGGTCAAATGAGGTTGAACATAAATCATAATTTTTTGTAGAGCTATAAAGAAAGATCAATTCAGCTAGAAGGGGATAACAAGATGAAATAAAAAAGGTAGGAAGAGAATAATAAGCTCAACAAAGACATGCATCAATCATATTTAGATATGTAAAAGCAAGAACAATCATGCAATTTTGAAAGAGAGTCAAAAGTAAGTTATAGATAATCAAAAGCATAGCAGAGATCACTCATGAAAAAGGAAGGCACGTACAATATGTTTATAGGCATAAGAATCTTCACAAGGTCATGTCATGGTACAAAATATCACTTATCATTATGCATAAACTCAATGGCATGGACAAGGTTTGAGAGCGAGATCTCAAGCTTCATCAACCAATATAAAGTCATAGAGTGATATCAACGTATTCTAGGAATTAAGATATATCAAAACGGAATATGCATGTTGACAGAAAAGTCTTTGATCGGACGATCAATATGGACAAATTAATTAGTTGACATGTGCTTGGTAGAAAAGAAGATGTTCCATATAGAAAATAAGCATGGTTAAATCAAAAGGAAGATTTTGAAAAAGACAGAGAAAGGGACAAAATAATAGATGTGTATGCAAAATATAAAATAAGCACTCGTACTTAAATATTACATTATTCTGAATGTAAAGAATAAAATAAAAGTATGAGAAAACTCACAAAGTTGAGTAAGATTGCCTCCCCATTTGCATTTCGTTTAGGTCTTTTAGATGTACGTAATCGCTCATGTCGCCTGTCTCTTAGGGTTGAACTCCAATTTCCTTGATAGTTGACCATGTAGTCATGGTGCTTTTGCTACTTGTTGATCGACTTGTGTCTCCACCATTCTCAAGCACTTGACCACATCCTACAAATGTCTCGTTATTTGTTCAATAGTGGCTAACTTTGGAGATTTTGTGGCTGCTTGTTGAGCACAAGCAGTAAAAACGTTTGCCTCATTTTGCCTTGTAATGAGAAATTTGTCTAGTGGTTAGGTGGTGGTGTCTTGAGGTGGCTCTCAACATTTATTGTGTTGTTGTACCTGAAATTTGGGTGATATTTCCATCTAGGATTATAAAAATTAGAGTAGGGATCATATTTGTGTTTTATATTACGGAGGATATTTGTAATGTTTTCTCGTAAAATTTACCTATTCTTCTGTCTATCTCTAGAGGGAATGCCTGTTAAGATAAATAAAAGTTGTGCCATATAGTCGGGGATACCACTATGTTGGAAAAGATTGACGTCATCCGCCTTGATTTTCGATTATTTGATGGATACATCCTCAATAGCTTTTGTCATGGCTCCACCTTGATTTTCAATTATTTTCATAAAAAAATTATATGCATGGTCACTTAATTTATAAATCATCTATCATGCCTCGTCAATGTACATAATCATCAATTTTCTGCATGTACAAGTATCAATCGTATAACGAGTGGAGTTATTTACTCGCCGGCAAAAAGACAAGACTAATAATAGTAAAATGCCATGAGCGGGGCATTGATACATAAGGTCCTTAAACATTCCCTAAGCTTCATCTATAGTTTACCCTAAAGTCGTCGTAAAAATAGTAGTTTTAGATTTCAACTTTTTCTAGGTAAAAAAAAATTATTTATAAAAAGCTTCAACGAGTCGGTCCCAAGTAGTAATAGAATTAGGGGAAAGAGAGTGATACCAATCATTTACCTTATCTAATAAAAATAAATAAATAAATAAACTCAATTAATTTAATAATATCAACAAGGAAATTATGAACTTTAATAGTGCAAACAAAGTCAACAAATCCTTCCATATGTCGCACAATAATCCTAGTTGTTTTATTTGAAAAAACATGTGTGGTAAGCAAATTAATCAAACCAATTTTCAGCTCAAATTTAGGGGCATTAATCTCAGTTGTAACAACTCCGTTGATGAGGTTGGTACAAGTAGCTAACATCCATGTTCCCTAGATGGTATGATTGGTTATTTCATATGATCTTTTGGCAAGTTCAACAACAACTCTCGCATACTCATCAATATTGGCAACTTCAAGGGATCACCTATCCCTTTCTTCAAAATCCCAGATTTTTAGTTGTAGTTGATTCAGTTATCGTTGCATCTCAACTAAGGTGTTAGCAGTAGTTTCATTATATGTGGGAATGATTGGTTGCAAAATTAGAATTGGCTTAAACTAGGCTCGGCCGATTTTTTTTACGGTGATAAGCCAATTGGTGTGGGTGAACGCCTATTTAAATCGTTTGGTGCGGAGAAGTCTTTCTAGTTTGAGATTTGGAGGGTGCAAGTGTTTTTTTTTTGCGCTTCTTCGGTTCTTCCTATCCGCATTAAATCCTACAAAGTCAAGGAAAAGGCGAAAAAAAGCAAAAAATTCAAAAAACAAAATTTTTACTATTAATAAAAACATAACAATCGTTTCTCTCCGGCAAAGACGCCAATTTGATGAGGGTTGAAATGTGAGTCCTAAAACTCACAATTATATAAGACCCAATTGCAGTAAAAGAACCACGGTCAAACATTGTGAAAACAAAGTAATGATTTGACAAATTAATCATAAAACCAAGAATAAACACATGAAAAAAATATATAAGCAAATCTCGGCCGACAAAAGTAGGGAACAACCCTCCGCAACAGTAGCAATTTGTATGATATTAAAAGTATCAATCACACAGTTCTCACATCTTACGATTAACACCTTAAAACACAAATAGAATAAAAACAAAATATATACGCAACTCTCACAATAAAAAAAAACCTAAACTAGCATATAAATCAAACAAGTCTTGCGATTATCATTTCTTTGTTCATCATATCTATATTTTTTTCTTCTATGTATTATATATAAAAATAAATATATCACACAATATCTTGGTTATTTTGTTTTATTTAATATTTATATGTTTAAATCATAATGATGAAAGCTTACATAGTTTAGTTTTTTAAAGCAATATATATTATAATTTAAGAGCTTACATTTAGTTTAGTTTTTTGAAGCAATATAGTATAATTTAAGAGACATTTAGCTTTTTCATATATCACAATTGTTTAAATTTTTACTTCTTTTTTTTCTTGGTATCTATTTTTTTTATATATAATAATCTTAAGTTTAAATCAGGATAATAATTTTTTAAATGTAAATGATTTGATAACTCTATGTTTATGAATGACAAAAAAAGTATTTTCTAAAAAAATTAAGAACGAAAATTGCCAAATATTGGTAATCTATGTAACTGGAGTGGTAAAAATGGTTTTACAGTTAATTTGCTGATATTCATGGACTCATGGGGTGTACTGTATTGGTAGCCAGTAAACGAGTTGTGCACAATTGCACTCACTGGAATGAGTAGGGAGAGGCCGGAGAGATAACGTTTAACCAAAACTAAAATAGTTCTTCCTACTTTCACCATTATCGCTTCCTAAGAGCTTTCGAGTTCGATCAACAGCCATGTTGGCCAGCAAAGCCCTCGTCAAAATCCCCAATTCCCTTAACCTCTTCATTGACGGACACCCGTTTTCCCGGCCTCCCGGGAACTCGACTCTATCTTTTCGCTCGTCGTCCATGACGATGCGTACTAAGAAGAACAAGGAGAACAAGAAAAACAGGTCAGTTCTGGTTAGGGCTGGGTATACGAGAGACCCTTGGACACTCCCGGCGCTTATCAGCTGATTGACGAAGAAAGCGGCGAGAAGGTCATCGTCTGGGGAGGAGACGGAGATGAGGATCCTCCAATTCCTCCCAGACACGTTATTAGCTGGAGCCCTAGCCAGAATTCTAGCAAGGCTGTTCAAGGTAATTGGATGTTTTTTGGATTTTAAGTTTGTTCTTGGATGACATTTTGAGTTAGATATAGTAGCCGTGCAATTTGAAGCAATTTAGGTGTTTAGAAAGAAGATGTGAGCAATCTGCAGCTCTAGCAGTTGAATTATATTTTGCATTGTTTTTTATGCCTCATTTTGTTGTTGATTATGATCTACTCCAGTTATTAGACTTATGCGGACTGAAACTAAGTTGCTTTATAAGAGTCGTACATGTTAGCTTAGTTTAATTTCTGGGTCAATGTGATTGATGTGCTATTTTTGGAGCATTGAACTTTTGCTAGCATTTGTAGAGAGTGCTGATAAGTTTGAGGAGTCATTTTAGTGAAATTGAATAAACGAGAGATCTTTACTAGAAATGAGAAACTTCTTTTCATTGAAATGAACATAAATTATAAATCTTAGCAACTCTTATTCTACTTTTCATGGTTGGAAATATGACTCTCTTCTCTACGTCTCTGTTGTGCCGAAAGGAGATAGTCAGGCTACAAGTACTAGAAGGTCGTCTAGAGCCTTTGGAAGATTAAAGGTTGACAAAGTGAGGAAACTTGCCCAAAAGGCTTCTCAGGATAATAGGCAAGAAATTAGGGAACTTGAGGTGGGAGAGCTCATAAAAGAGCCAACTGTCAGTGACGATTGGTATGATGATCAGTATATCTCGTCAGATTCTGAAGATGAATTTAGGGGGACAGAGGAAAATAGAACTGCTAAGCAGAGGGTTGATCAGCTCCATCAATATCAGATCAAATCTAAGGACTCTTTTGAGCCTAATGGAGATTCGTCTGAAATCGCGTCAACTGCTTCTTCTATGCGTTCCAAAGGATGGAAGAATGGAGAACGTGAAGATAGCCCCCAGCGTAATGCAAGAGACCTAAAAATAAATGGAAACAATCTTCCAACAATGACTTTTTTAGTCGGAAATCATTCAAGGAATTGGGATGTAGTGTTGATATGATTGAGTCTTTAAGGACCAGGATTTTGTTCGCGCTTCACATATTCAGGTAAACCCTCTTATTTTCAGGATGCTATTTTATTTTTTTGAAGCCTGTAGTTGTGCCTTTGAGCTGAACTTTTGTACTATCAATCTGGTCAAAGGATCTTCAATTCTGAACTTTATGCATTTTAGTGTATTTATCAAAGTTGAAACATCTTGCATCATTCATGATGTGATACTATGCAAGTTCTGAAATTTTTAGCTTTGAATAAATAAGGATGTTTGACTATGATATTCCTCTGCAGGCTATGGCATTTGGACCAGTTTTAGCAGGAAAGAGCTGCATAATAGCTGATCAAAGTGGTTCAGGGAAAACATTGGCATATTTGACACCAATTGTTCAGCGTCTTAGGGAAGAAGAGCTGCAAGGACTGAGCAAGTCCTCGTCACGCAGTCCTCGAGCAGTCATATTAGTACCAACTGCTGAATTGGCGTCTCAGGTTAGCTTGTACTATCAATTATAATATATTTCTCAGTATTGGCTATTTTGTCAAACTAGTTTCTTTAATGAAACCGTTATAACTAATACCACCTTGATCTCCCAGATAACTTTCATGATTATCAAATTTTCTTCATGATGATCCAGCATTGTTGCATTTTTCCTCTGCTTGAATGGACTGACGTGGTTATTATAATTAGATAATTCTGATTTGTAAAAGTAGTAAATTTACATGTGGTTCAGTTTGTGCACTGCTGCATCTGTTTGTCTGAGTCTGTTTGTATTGATGGGTAGGTTCTGAAGAACTGCCGATCCATGTCAAAGTGTGGTGTTCCATTTCGGTCTATGGTTGCAACAGGGGGGTTCAGGCAGAAGACCCAATTAGAAAGTCTTGAACAGGAACTCGATGTGCTAATAGCAACACCTGGTCGGTTCATGTATTTAATAAAAGAAGGTTTCCTACAGTTGACAAATCTGAAATGGTATGCATTCACGGTCTCTTTTTTTTTTTTTTTTTTTTTTTGCATCTTCGTCTTAATTCATTGCCCAGTTTATTTTTCTTTCCCAATTGTCTGTTTAGCAGTTCTAATTTTGCAAGAACTAAGTCCATTTCATGTTGCAGTGCTGTGTTAGATGAGGTTGATATACTCTTTGGTGACGAGGATTTTGAAGCGGTGTTACAAAGTTTAATTACAATATCTCCAGTTACAACACAGTATGTCTTTGTGACTGCAACACTGCCATTAGACATCTATAACAAGCTTGTTGAAATATTCCCAGATTGTGAGGTGGTTATGGGACCTGGTGTTCATCGAACGAGCTCTGGACTTGAAGAGGTTGGTTCATTTTCATTCCTTCTTAAGTAGAGTTTTACTGGTCTGATCACAATCTGAGGTTTATTAACAGCTCCCTGTGAAGTATATTTTGTTAGACATAATCATGTCAAGGAAATTCCTGATTTGTCTAGATTATGAGCACCATGAGAGAGAAATTATACAAAGTAACAGTTGACCAACTTGGCTGCCCGAAATCAATGCCAATATGAGACTAAGGGCCTGTTCGGTGAAGCGATATTTTTGGGTAGTTTAAGCTTTTTGTGTAGAGTATTGGGTAGTTTTAAATTATGAAAATCTAACGAAAAAGCTAAAAAGGGTTTGGTAAGTGGAGATTTATGTGTAGATTTATATGGTGAATTTACCAAAAGGACGAGTGTTAAAAATATTAATAAACATGCAAATAGATGTGAGGATAAATTGGACTTAAATTATGGAAAGCTAATGAAAAAGCTGATCAGAAGAGGTTACAAAAACTCCCCAATAATCTACCAAAACTCTAATCTCACAAATAATCTAACATCACCAAACACCACCTGATGTATCTGAGAACACCCCTAAATTCTCAAATTCCATTATTTTATTACTTAGGTTTGTGATTTTTGTGCTATAGGTTCTTATAGATTGCAGTGGGGATGATGTAGCTGAGAAAACACCCGAGACAGCATTTCAAATAAAAAGACGGCCCTCTTGCAGCTCGTGGAGCAAAGTCCAGTTGCAAAGACTATTGTCTTTTGTAATAAGGTATAACTTTGTCAGCAACTTTACCATACCACTAATACAACCATGTGTAATGAACATGCTAGATTTTCTTGTCCTTTATTTGCAGATTGAGACTTGCAGGAAAGTTGAAAATGCGTTGAAACGTCGTGATAGGAAAGAAAACCAAATCAAAATTCTCCCATTCCATGCAGCTCTGGAACAAGAAAAGAGGCTCGCAAATATGAAAAAGTTCTTAGAATCTCATTCTGACAAAGAATCCTTGTTCCTGATTTGCACTGACAGGTATTGAAATTTTAATCCATATGAAGCAGCAGCGGTGTGTAATTTTGCAGATCATATTTGAGTTATTCTTGGATTTAAATATTATATGGATAGGTTAGTCTACAATAATGATCAATAACACAAACCAAATTGATGATAATCGGATCGAGCAATTATGATAGTTTACTTGCAGCTAATCCTGGTCGGTTAATTTTAGTTATGGTATCTTCTGATGAGCTAGCTCTAGATCTATTGCAGTTTCAACAATATGCTCAAAATTGATGATCATCCTTTAATTTTTTTTTTATGAACAAAATTTAGCAATGAATGCTGGTCCACAATAAAGATAGAAATGTGGTTCATTTGATATCAATGGCAGGGCATCTCGAGCATCGATTTTGCAGGGGTAGACCATGTCGTGCTCTTTGACTTTCCTCGTGATCCAAGTGAGTATGTTCGTCGAGTAGGAAGAACAGCTAGAGGAGCTGGAGGAACGGGGAAAGCGTTTGTGTTTGCAGTTGGGAAGCAAGTTTCGCTTGCAAGACGGATCATGGAAAGAAACGAGAAGGGTCATCCCTTACATGAAGTGCCATCTTCATATGAACTGATGAGGTAAACGGTGTCAACATAAGCTATATGCACGAAACATTGTGTAGGCTTTGTTTGAATTGTTGTTACATGTTAATGTAATCCATTTTCTTCAATGATTGTGTGGTTCGATCTGTATTGGTTATCCGATTGTTTCCACTAGCTTGTCCAGTACAGTCCTTCGGACAGAATACACCATAATGAACTTCTGATTTTAAACACACCTACAGCGGCTACTGCATAATGCCTTGTATATTTACAATCAGAGTAAATTACCCAAAACCAACTCTTATTTAACTATTTTTTACTTAATCACCTCATATTATATATCCGTTAACAATTGTACACCAATCCCAAATGGCGCTATTGCATGATGACTTGTATATTTACAATTAGAGTAAATTATATAAAACCAACTCTTATTTATACCATTTTTCACTTAAATAAGAGTTGTAGTTGGGACTAGCGGATATGAGATTCACTATTTGGATTCGTAAAGACCCGGTAACAACTTTGGTTGGTTAAAAAATAGATTGAGTCGCCATGAAAAGAGGCCGCCCTGAATGGAAAAGTATAGAGAAGGACCATTTTAACAAAAATATGGTTAACATCCGGTTTGTGCAGGTTGAACTTAGTTTGTGTAGGTTGTATAGAATTCAATCCTAAATTCTTTTTTATTTACTAGATTAATGGGTGTGAATAGTACTACGATGATCGGAATATCGTTATTTCAAAACTATATAATACCATAATAGGCTTATCGTCGTCGGGATTCCACATAATGTTAGTGGTAAACAACACTTTTTTTTATTTAATAATAAATATTTATAACAATAAAATCAAATCAAAACCAACTCTCATAACTTATCTAATATATACAATATATTCTAATAGCAAGATTTATCCTAATACCAGAGTGAGGGATCGGTGAAGATTAACTCAGATGGCGAATTGAGGAACATTGGTCAATGTGCCACCAACGTGTGTTATTAGAAATAATATGGGTAAATGACAATGTGGCAATTTAAAAATAAGCACTACTCAACATTGTTACAAGGAACCAAACATGAACTTAAGTTGCCTAGGTATATTGGCTAACAAGCAGTTAGTTAGGGAGACTAAAATATCAAGTTTTGTCATGTGTTACGAAAAGACTTGCCGAAACTTGAGGACCATGTATCAAATTAACTTTTGACTATAATATTGTGTGAACAATAAGAGTGATATTTATTGTAGCAAGATGATGACAAGGTTATGTCGTTCATATCTTGACTAAACTTTTTTTATAGCAAAAATAATTGAAATTAATATCAACTATCTAACATTAAACTTAAAATAATAAACTTTGGAAACTTCTAACTAAATACAATGTATTTACCCAAATGTAATACAAGTGTTTTTCCAGCAAAATATTTTAGCTTTGCCAATGACAAAAAGGTCTGATGAAAATTTCATTTTAAAAATATCAAATTAACTAAATGATGTTAAAAAGTCAAAATAAAGTCAATCTTATTTTTAAAAAACAAATTTCGATTTTTTTTTTTTTCATATTTTTGTTAAATGAAAAAAATAATTTAAACAATCGTTTTGTTTTAGAACTTTTTCATAAAATTTATTTTCAAGAAAAAAATAGGAAAATATTTCGCAATAAATCAAAAAAAAAAAGTTAAGATTTTTTTTAAAAAAAAAGTCATTTAAAATAATAAATTCTGGCTAGGTAAGAGCACATAGAGCCTTATCTCTCCAACAAAAAAAAACATGAATAGGTGCCCCAGAATCTAGAATACCCAATCCTCCAAAATGTAAACAAGAACCAGACTTCGGATATTTTTCCTCAAATCTAGCAATAGACTTTTGTGGAGGGAAATAGCGAATCTGTTGCCACAATGAAGCCTTTTTACTCTTTCCCATCCTAAAGGGGAAATTTTTGCAAGCAAAACAAGTACATATTATTACTGAAAATTCTCTCTATGTGACACAATGGCACCAGTGATCATCAACCTCGCAACACAACATACCTCTTGAGAAATTTCTAGCTAGGTAAGAAGGATTCCAATATCAAGTGCGATCGAGACGGAGAATGAATATCAACAGTTAGGTATGTGAACTTCCATTGCTTGTCTTCTTTGTCTTTGAACATCTCACATCGTACTTCGCCGCCTCCATGCTGCCCACGGATCTGGAAAAGGACCTGAATCATTTGTCATAAAGCATAACAAGTCATTAGCCGGGGAGTGTGATAAAAGGTTAAAGTGCAGGTGCAACATGATTTACTTCAACATGCTCGACGCCGTCTTCATCTGTCCACATTCTGTTAGGAATCCTCTGACGAGCAGCCCGGTTTCTACTTTCTTGACCATATCCTTTAATAGGGGTTCCAATTCTCACTCTGACCTGAATCAACCAATTTGGAAAACATTACATATATATATATATATATATATATATATATATATATATATATATATACTAGGAAAATGACACTATTGCCCAAGGAAAACATTAGGTATCCTCATGACATAATTTGAGATTTTAAAGAATTGCAAGTGACATCCACACATTTCAACAAGTATGCATAGAAGTAAGGTACAATTAAAACATCTTCGACAAAATATGGCTGAAATTTACAAACCTGACCATCATTTTGAACTCTTTCCAGTGCCTTATCAAAGATCTTGTACCTACACAGTTACATACTTACAAGCTTAGTAGGAGACTAAAGGTAATGTGTGACATTTTTTATTCTCAACCCAAATGACAGAAAGAGATTGTTTTTTAGTAGATACTCTTTTGGTTGAAATATCAGCTCCTTGAACACACCATATGCTGCAGCACCTGCTATTCCAAGACCTAAAAGAATTACGAAGCCATAGGAAGCACCCTCCGTGAATGTTACAGGCTTTTCTGGAATATGATATGTGGGGGCATCAAAAGGGTCTTCAACAGTTGATAGGTCCTTTTTGCTGTCAAGAACAATACAAGTATGAGTGATTTCAATAACTAGTGTGAAATGTTAATAAGTTTTAGTGTTTGTGCTTCAGAAGAAAATATTCTCTTTATATAATTTTCAGACTAATTTACCGCTAATTTAAGTTGTTTTCTCTCTCCTATTTAAACCTGTCGTATAATTACAATATTCATTTTCTCTCATTCAATGTTTTAGAAGATGGAATCCATCCGTGAAATCACATCACATCTCATTTAATCATTCTAGTTATTTTAAATCTTTAGTAAAAAAAACATTTAAAAAGACAGACTTACAAGAAAATGCATATAATCATTCTATGTATATACAAGAATTACTATAATCCACATTAGATACAAGAACCACACACAAAAAAATATTTTTTTATTTAACAAATTAAACACAAATATAACCAAATTAATATAAGTTGATAAAGTAATTAATTTTATATGATTTTTAGGAACAATATTGAGGTACACATTAAGATACAAAGAATCATGCACACACAATTTTAAATTATTTACACAGGGAAATGTTAAATTACTTGTATGCATTTAAGTCTAGAGAGTTATAATACTTACTGGTAGATAAATTATTTCGAATTACTTGTATAAAATACAAGAATTGGGTACAAGAAAATTATTTTTGGAATTAACTGTACACGATACAAGAATCATGTACAAGAAAAAAATTTAGTATCATAAAAACATATATTTATAATTTTCAAAAAGAAGATTAATCATGAGACACAAAGTTAAGTTCAGCTTCTTTAAGCTTCTTTAATTTCATCTACAAGAGATATTAAATAGTCAAAAATGTTTATGATGAATAAAATTATAAAATCCCAAATTTTTAAAATGAAATATTATATAAATTTTAATCAAAACAATATCATAAATATATATAATATCACTTCAAAAATAGAAAAACAAAAAAAGAAGATTATTGTCTTATTTAAATAATTAAGATATAATCTTTTATTTATATCACGTCTAAAATTTTGGTTCAAAGAAGAATATTGCCTTAATTGATTGCTTGACGTATATACATAAGGTTATATGAATTTGGGATGGTGAAAAGAGATATAAAGTTACTGTGATTTATAAGGGGGACGATTAGTAAGTAATTAGTCAACTAGTACAATTTGTCCAATTTTCTCTAGAATTATATTGAAAATCATATGAAACCTCCGAGAATATTTTTCCAACAAAAATGAACGGAAAACAAAGGAAATCCCAAGACCTGATTCGGGTTCTTCCGAGGTGGCTCTGAGCCCGATGAAGAAGAAATGGATCTAACAATGTTTGGACTTAGTTGAGTTGATGCGTAAATTCCAGACAGCTGATGCAAACACCTAGGGTTGACTGAAGCCACTGAATTTTGTCTCCATCTGCGCAAATAATATATTTCTTCGAGAAAAAAGAATACACGTTAAGAATCAATAAAGTCATACTATGTTACACAAAAAATTAAACAACATGTAATCCAGATGAAAGCCAAAAACCACACATGCACCCAATTCAGCTTATCAATTTTCCATTAAGTTATCTTTAGACATGCATTGTCACTACAGAATTTTTATCAAAGAATCAAAGGGACAGATATATTTGTCCAATATCATAAGGTATTATTCCATTGCTCCAGAAGAGTAAAAGACTTGGTAAATCTTCTGTATTTAGATGCTACTGTGCATAAATCCAATATCTTCTATGCTGATAGTAAGATAGATCATATATTCCCCTCAATCCACCATATAATTAGGATAAGAAAGAGTATGTAGACTGTAAATTAAAAAGGGCAATGAACATGCAACCATTGAAAGAAAAACAGAAATTACAAATACAGCAACACTTGTCAACAAATATTTAAGAACTTGCAAAGAGAACTAACCACTTCCATTGATTGCATTCTGCAGAATAAAGAGAACCATCAAACTCCACATTATAAATCCCAGAAAAAGTAGATGTTGTATTTCCTAGAACAGAAGCCATGAAAGTAACTCCTCACCTCAGAAGCCCTGCTTGCATGAGAAAAAAATTGTCTTGTTTGACTTGGTTTCTGCACAAACTGCAACAGAACTATCAACACAGGATCATATATCCAAATTTTAATGCATATATCTTACAAAAATAATAAAAACTCTTGCAAACATATTAATCTTTTCCTTATAATGTTAACCAAAATCCCGCAATACTGTGTAAAATATTAGAAGATGTTTGTTTATTTGACACATTTAATACCCTCTTTTTTCCATCACCTCACTTTCATGTACCTCCACAAATGTCAGTCAATGTTTTGTACTCTCCCTAAATTTGATGTACTAGTACTACTTTTTTATCTTAACACTCTCGCATACAACTCCAAGAAAATATAGGTCAATGTTTTGTACTCTGTCCTTCCTGTGCCTAGGGTGCCCAGACTATGCCTGTGTAGATGAAAGTGCAGGACTCCCTGATTGGCACCTAAGGCACAAAATTCAGAGCACTGATACGTCTGTGGACGGACTTGAATGAATGACATAAAATGCCTTAAATCTTTGAAAAAATTATAACCACAAAAGAATTAGCAGAAACAGGCTAAGAAGGGAAACGAACATAGTTGAATGCCAGAATCTAAATGGGAGGAGCGTTTCCAGAGGGTAAGTGACTGAACACGGCAAAATTTCAAACACCATCAACTGACCATTTTTACATTTCGACTGATAAGTAAGCAACCGATCATCAGCGTCCAGATTCAGCTTCCAAGCTACTAAGCATTGTACAAAGTACAAACTTACATTTGACTGGTGACTTTGTTAACATATTGGTCCAGGTGTGATAATATATCAAGCATTGGTTGTATGAAATTAACATAGGGTTTCAAACATTCGAGTGCACATGCGTATTACGCCTGAGCCAAGCACATAAGGCGGCTAGGACAATCTTACTGCAGTTATGCAGTCAATGTCTTGCTGACAAGACTGACATCAAGACCGAGATCGATTGCACACATGTGTGTTAGGCTCGAGCCCAACACATAAGTAGAGTGAAGTCAATTGGCAAAAGGAGTAGCCAACGAAACTTATATAATAAGATTCGGGTTTGTATTGTGGATGTAAGACAATTTTTTATACCTACGGATTGAGCAAACACAAGTTTATGCTGACATCTAGCACACAGCCTAGAACTTTAACTGAGCTCTATTCGCTCATATACAAGGGAGTCAAATATTGGCATTTCAAATTATATATTTCAACCTGAATTGTTAGCATCATTAAATCAAGAACTATTTTATTAGTTCATACAATCATACCCTCGGCTAACAGGAAATCTTTCAGAGAATAATAACTAATTCCTTTCAGACACCTATCCTTATGTCATTAGTTCAACCTACAAAGCCAAGTCATGGACAGTACAAATGATCAGCCATTAAAGTGCTCTACACATTCACTTCTCACCGACAACAAGGATCCATATATATCAACTCCTATCTCGCGTATGCAAAAATCGATTCGCGGTTCAATTTCTTTCGCTATTCACTTTTAATAAATCAGAACAGGTGTGAGGTACTTTTCAAATGCTAAACAGAAGCGGATCCGTAGAATTGAAACCTGGGAAGGATTGGGGAGACGACCGAAGCTTTGCCGCTGAGAAGAGGAAGAGAGCTCCCCGCAGGTTTAAGCACTGAACATATCCGACGCCGCCACATCTTTCTCTCTGTTGATCTCTCCGGGAAGAAGAAGCGAAAAAGGGGGAAAAATGAATGCGAGGGTTTTAAGAAGAGGGCTGCATCAGGGTCATCAGGGTCGAACCACGGCTTGTATCAGGTTTGGGCTGAACATCACTTGCGTTAGAGGCCATGCAGTCCAATTATTATTATATTTAACAAAATAAAATATCGATCTTTATAGTGTTTTCTAAAAGAAAATCAAATTCTCAAACATCTAGTGTTACATGAAAATGGAAATGGTATTATACTCTCACCCATCCCGTCACACAACCCAGTTAACATTTCATTCATCACTCACCGGATGGTTCAGAACTAAGCTGTTGTAGAATTTCTTTTAGTTTTAAAATTTTAAAAGTATAAGTAAAATTATATTTAAATTAAACAAATTTAAATCTACTAATATGCGAAATTTTTACCAACATTACAACATAAATGTTGTGATGAATTCCAGCTAATATGATGAAATAATACGCAATATTTTTTTTGGGAATAGTTTGAGTACATATTCATCGTTTAATAAGGAGCAATGGAGTAATTTGAGTCGTTGATTCACTTAATTCAATGAGCTACATCAATACACGTTATTTAATGATTTATAAGATGTGTTGTGGAAATTTTGCAATTTTTATAAGGTACGGGGACAATTTTGTCTTGTTGAAATCTATTTTTAAATGAAAAATGCGGTGACAATTTATAAACATGTCAGGTATAAATCTGCTCAAGTATAAATCTAGGGTTTTGTTCTAATATATATTGTAGGGTTCCTTTTTACTCATATTATTTGGTCATCTGATAATCTCTTAATTTGTCTTAAGAACTTAGTTATCATCGGTTTATCCTCTCATTTGTACTCTGAAATTCCTCAATAAAATCTATTTGAAAATTAAATGTAGCCTTTATTGGGTGAACCACTATAAACATGTGTGTTGTCTTTTTGTTTGTTGAATTTTGTTCTTTCATAGTGATTCCGCACCACAAACTAGTATCAGAGTTTTTGGTTCTTTGTTTTTTGTAATCTGGGAAAGAAGTCTTCTTTCAACATGAAGATCGACAAGTTCACGGGGAGAAACAATTTCAGTTTGTGGCAGAACAAGTTGTGAGCGTTACTGAAACAACAAGGCATATGGGAGCGTTGTCAAGGAAGGAATCCGATAAGAAAAAGGGCGATGTTGTTGATATGACCTCTCAAGAGGATAATGTGCATTCGACCATCATGTTGTGTCTCGCAGATGATGTCTTACGTGAGGTTTCAGATCAAGATATTGCAGTCAAACTGTGATTGAAGTTGGAGAGCCTCTACGTGATGAAATCTCTCACCGACAAGTCGCTTCTGAAGCAAAGTTTGTTCAGTCTACGAATGTAGGAAGGTTCGCAACTTCATGAGCACTTAATTCAGTTGAACACAATTCTTCTAGATTTGCGTAATATTGATGTTAAGATTGATGACGAGGATGTTGCATTGATTATGTTGGTATCTTTGATGTCATCATATGAAAACTTTATCCAATCATTTGTTGTTGGAAAATATACTATTACTTTGGAAGATGTCAAGTATGCCCTTCATACAAGAGAACTACGCCACAAGGTGAATGAAAGTGATGTAGGTAGAGATGGTCAAGCATCTGGTCTATATACAAGCGGAGACAAGGGATATGGAAAATCAGGGAAAAAGGACAATAAGTCGTCTTCTTCAAAAGGTCCTAAGCAGGGGTGGAGCTTGAGGTGAGCATTACTAGGTTGTCGTCCACCCTAACCCATAAAAAACGGATAACATAAGTCCTTTTTTAGGTGAGAAATTTCAGAAGATACGGAGTATTTTTCTTATATCTCGTAGTACGCTGCTCTGTTACTGACTTACTGCAAAGAAGCCTGCAATTCTAGCTCATCCATCCCATCAATGAATATGTGGGGTCTAACTATCACTAGAGCGCAAGCTTTATTTTTGTTTTTAAGAGTACTCCGTAGTTTTTTACTTTCTCATAGTTTTAGTTTTTAACAAAATATTTAATTTATAATTAACATAATGAATTTATTTCTTACATCAGGATATTAATAATTGATTGAAAAACATTTTTATAGTGGCGGTATTTCCATGGCCAACACTTTTGTTTGCAAGGTGGTTGGAATTGGCTCAATTTTCATGGCCAACACTTCTGTCTGCATATGAAGGTATATGGTGACGGGATCTCTACAACATATATCTTCCTTCCCGATGTTTAAATAAGGAATTCATGTGGCAATAAAGACACAAAAAGGACAACTAGACTAGCCTATTTTCTCAACCAAAAGTATATACTAATAAAATACAACATACAACCCAAAATAAGGTCAGTCAAGAAAGATGAGTCAAAATTTAGCTTCAATGGAAAACTAAAAAAGCAACAAACAGGTCGTAGTATTCATGCCTCGGTATTCATATTCAGTAAATAATCAAAACCGGAAATTCCTCTTTTAAATCGGATGACACACTAATATGAAGAAAATTGCATTAGCAATCTAGATATCACAAACAAGAAGCACATAACACATTTGAGAAAAGGGAATGATCATATCCCATACTCATGAATTAGCCTATAAAGTGGAACGCTAACGGCATCCTTAATCACATCCTTCGAACCGCAATATCCTCAGCTAATCTCGTAAAGCAATGCAGGCCGACACCAATAACCGTCGAGCCTGCTAAACCAAGCAGCGACCTGAAAGGCGAACTAGACGCCACAGTAGCAGCAACCAACACCGCCGCCGCTTGCTGGGTCCTTCCGGTGTTCCACTCACCACAAGCAAACCCGTCTTACAGTAGACCGCAAAATCCTCAAAACTGTTGACGAAGTAACCGTATGTTTGAAACGGCGCCGTTTATAACAAGATATTCAGCTCGGTGCACGACGACTTCCGGTGGGTCCGAGCTGGCGAGGTGCAGGTGCGGCCATGGACTCTAGCGAGGTAGAAAGGAGGCAAAAACAGAGTATTTGAAAAGGTAGGGTTCCGATGAGGAGGACCCGGAGAGGAAACATTTGAGGCATCGTTTTGTTATGCCTTGAGGATTCGGCTTTGTTCCGCATTGTTGGCAGGGAATGATGGATGGATCTGATAGAGATGAAATGAAGTATATGACGAGGCCTTCTCCGTCGTAGATGTCTGCGAATTACAGAATAGTTTAGTAATTACTAATTAGGGTTTGCAAATATAGTGAAAATCGAATTGGTTACCGTGAAGAAGGTCACAACCCTGGCGATATGCAAAGATATGATCCCCGCGCTTGAGGGTTTCCTTTGCAACTGTGTTCGGAAATAGGACTTCCATCTTCTGATTCTTTACAAGGTAGAAATGCGGGGAAGAAGAAGATGAAATTTAAATGCGATGAATCTTGCATGCATGGGAAGTTGCTAATTTTTGAACCACCCACTTGCACTTCAACTTCTTCGCACTATGCGCGTATTAATTAATTCTACGCAAATCATGAATGCCTTAGTGTCACGGGCTGAGTTTTCCCTAACTTCAAACCGTGCGGCTCTTAGCTTATCTCGACCCCTTGTCGTGCTAAGATCAACCTATTCCGATGTTGCTAACGAAAGAACTTAAGATTGATGGCTAAGAGAACTTTGAAGGCTTTGTGTGGGAAAGAAAGCTTTGTATTATGAGAGAGCTTTACAATACTTGGATGAGAGCTTGGAACTTGGATGATGCAAATGAGGGGGTGGCACTCCCTATTTATAGCCCAAGGCCACCTCGTTTATGAGAAGGTTCCGGAAGTCAATTCTCCTAGATCATTCCGGAGCCTTTCTCTCTCTACAACTAAACTTAGGTTTCTCTACACTTCTAGATTATTCCGTAGGGTTCTAGCCAAGCCTACGAAATTCCACACGGTCCTAGATAATTCCGTCATTCTCTAGAGTAGTCCACAATGTTCCGGAAGTTTCCACACAAGTTTACATAATTCCACGTTATTCCGGAATGTTCCTCCACCTTCCGGAATGTTCTGCCGTCTTCCAGAATATTTTGTCGCATTCCGGAATCCTCTTGAGTATTCTGGATCCTTTGTGATCGTCCTGGATTTTCCTGGAAGACTCCTTGTCTCATTCGTGCCATCTTGACAAGCCTTATATGCATTGACCTTCTTTCATGCCACGACTCCTTATCCTTGTCAAAGGGTGTCTTGGTGGTGTATTTTGGCAAGTCGTCATGCCTTGTCAATTTAGGCGTCGTCACGGATGAGCGGTCCGTGACACTCTCCCCCACTTGATTTCGCAACGTCCTCGTTGCGAGTCCATGCTCAAGGTCTTCCTTCACCGTGTCAACCTCTTTCTCCAAAGAGGCATTGTTTTCGAAGGCGAGTGTTGTGTTTCCTCCCACAACATGCCAACCTTTCCTCCTGACGGTTCTCGTTGCGTATCGTCCCGAAACAGGCTAGCCTTGCCTTCTTTGGTGTCACTAGGTGGCTTGCCGTCCTCACATGCCCTGGATGCTCTAGACTCCTCCGCTAATCTAGGAGCATTGCATGTCCTCACGGCCCCGAGCCTTGCTACCCTTTCACCCGGCTCCTCCTCGGTGGCGACTCTTTCCTTGTCGCCTTTTGTGGGCAGTCTTGATTCAAGTGATCACCATCGTACCTAAGGCGTCTAAACCGCCTCACTTTAGGAGTACTCCTTACAATTGCCCGAGCCTTAGCGGCTCCCTTCTGGGTTCTTCTTGCTCCACCGAGACAATAGGGGCAAGCTTGTTTTTTCGTCGGACAATTCCTTACGAGATGTTCCTCTCCACATAAGAAGCAGCTCAAGCGGCGTCGTTCCGTCTTCTCACTCTTGTCCCTATTGAACTTTTCCTTTGGTTTTGACGAAACCTCCTCGCCCGTGCGAGACCAACTTCTTCGATCCATGTTCTACTCGCCATCACTCCCTAATGCCTCATATTCCTGCTCCTCACCCCCACTATTACCCTTTCTCCTCTATGGATTACTTTGTTCATGAGTTCGGAACTTGATGAGAGAATCCGCCTCAGTCATGGCCTCGGCAAGGGTCTGAACCTTTTGACGGTGAAGCTCTTGTCTTACCCATGGCTTAAGCCCATCCATGAATTGGAAGAAGGCTTCCTTCTCATTCATTTCTGAAATTTCCAACATTATCTCCGAGAACTCCTTCACGTACTCTCGGGCGGTCCCTCTTTGAGTGAGTCTACGAAGCTTGGCCCGGCTTCATCGTCGGCATAGATGGGGTAGAATTGTCTCTTTGAGCTCTACTGAGAACTCGGCCCAGGTGGTGATCGGGGTCCCTCCAGTCCTTTCACAAGTCCTTCTACGCCACCATAATAAAAGCTATATCACCGAGGTATAGAGAAGCGGTACTTACCTTCTTTTCCTCGTCCGCGATCCCTGTGACGCGGAAGTATTGTTCCATACCCCACAAGAAGTTCTCTACGTCTTTGGTGGAACGACTTCCCTTGAACGTCGTTGGTTTGGGGTGCGTCCACTTTCTGCAGTGTGGCAACTCCGACAAGGCCAGCCCCCATAGCTGTCTTGCATGCCGCCAACTCCCTCATGACCGTCTCCATCTTGTCGGTCAGCGCCTCAAACTTGGCCTTGAGAACTTCATGTTCTGCGGCAAGAGTCTTGTGGGACACGTTCATGGCCCCTTGGAACTCTCCCTTGAGTTCCTCAATAGAGGACTCCATCGTGGATTTGACGTCATCAACCCGCTTGTTGGCGTCGAAGATGGAGTCCCGCATCTCGACCATGGCAACCTCGACTTTCTCCAGCCTAGCCTCCGTGCTTGACACCACGTCCCTTGATGCATCCCTTGTGGCCTTCTTACCCTTCTTGCCCTCGTCAACTCTAGACATACCACCACTAGCCATCGTGTCTTCCCTCGAACCTTAATGTGCTCCTGCCTACTTACCAACCTTCTTTGAAAACGCTTGGCGATCCACAAAGAGCTCCTCTCGATCCGTGCCCCTGCCTATTTGCCTCCCTTGGTTGTAAGCGTTTGACGCTCGAATAGAACGATCGTCCGAACCTTGGCTCTGATACCACTTGTCACGGGCTGAGTTTTCCCTAACTCCAAACCGTGCGGCTCTTAGCTTGTCTCGACCCCTTGTCGTGCTAAGATCAGCCTATTCCCGATGTTGTCAACGAAAGAACTTAAGATTGATGGCTAAGAGACTTTGAAGCTTTGTGTGGGAAAGAAAGTTTTGTATTATGAGAGAGCTTTACAATACTTGGATGAGAGCTTGGAACTTGGATGATGCAAATGAGGGGTGACACTCTCTATTTATAGCCCAAGGCCACCTCCTTTATGAGAAGGTTCCGAAAGTCAATTCTCCTAGATCATTCCGGAGCCTTCCTCTCTACAACTAAACCTAGGTTTCTCTACACTTCTAGATTATTCCGTAGGGTTCTAGCCAAGCCTACGAAATTCCACACGGTCCTAGATAATTCCGTCATTCTCTAGAGTAGTCCACAATGTTCCGGAAGTTTCCACACAAGTCTACATAATTCCACGTTTATTCCGGAATGTTCCTCCACCTTTCCGGAATGTTCCTTCCACCTTCCGGAATGTTCTGCCGTCTTCCAGAATATTTTGTCGCATTCCGGAATCCTCTTGAGTATTTCGGATCCTTTGTGATCGTCCTGGATTTTCCTAGAAGACTCCTTGTCTCATTCGTGCCATCTTGACAAGCCTTATATGCATTGGCCTTCTTTCATGCCACGACTCCTTATCCTTGTCAAAGGGTGTCTTTGGTGGTGTATTTTGGCAAGTCGTCATGCCTTGCCAATTTAGGCGTCGTCACGGATGAGCGGTCCGTGACATTAGTATATCGTAATTCGTAGCAATAAATCCGAACTCAAACGAAAGGCATGAGATGCCACGAAGCCAAGTAAATCCGACCCGCATGAGCCAAACCATATGCACCGATCGGTGTGACCCGATTTGAATCGCAACCCAAGAAGGTGCGAAAGCCGAGTTGACCCGAAAATGATTTGACCCAACTGTTGGAGTTGATATCCAGGCCCGTCTCAAGTGTGCACTGGGGTAAGAGTAAGAAGATGCTTAGTTTAAAGGCATGATAACCTTTCTGTCACGTTTTAATATCTCCCGATTTGCAGGTGTTCGTAGACTATGATAATAGATCTCTTAGACTGCACTAGAACAATTAGTCATCCAACAAAACTTGCCATTTTAAGAAAATAGCCACAATAAACTATAGAATTATTCTCATGATCATAATTCAGAAACCAGAAGCAAGCTATGATCAAAACCAGCTACTGCTTGCACAACTTTACAACCTTCCAAATCAACCAAGAAAGGCTCCGGTTCATCAAACGAGCTCCCTAAACCAAGCCTTCCATTCTTCCCACATCCCCACACCCACAACTCTCCTTTCACAGTGACTGCCAAAGAATGCACACGTCCTCCAGACAGCGACACGGGTTCCTCACCTTCTAAACCGTCCACCTGGCATGGTATGTTGGGTGGTCCGCCTCTTCCGAGCTGAGAATTCCCGTTCCAACCCACGACACAACTTTTCTTGTTGTGTCCTCTTTGTCTGAGGAGGATGAGTATTTGCATATTGACATTGAATGCCCCAGCCCAGATGCTAATGAGATCGGAATGAAGGGCATTTGGACTGGTAGGAATCCTATGTCTTCTGCTCGTCTACCCAATTGATTGTATGTGTTGCTCCCACCACTTAATACTGTTCCATCACCTGAAAGGAAGTTTCAAAATTACACCTTTTATGTTTACAGTAATGCAGGAATTCACACATAAATATATGATTTAAAAATAAATCATCCATATGAACTAATTAATCCTAAAGGGCTTTTTCTGTAAAAAAAGGACCTAAATAAATTTGTATTGGAACTATTAAACACATAAATTACGAATTCAATCAGGGACATAAAATAAGATATCCCATCCCATAAGCAGTTGTTTGCAATTTCTTAATAAATAAGTAATTCAGTGAAAAGAAAAAACACCAAAAACAATATTAGTATATAGTTGAGTGATTTTCAGTTGAGCTTTGTAATACAGGTGCAGAATTCTGAAGATGAATTTCAACTTACGGCAAAGAACCAAGGAATGATCGAGTCCGCATGCTATATCTGTGACTTCAACAGATTCTTCTACTACACGAGGTTCCCATATGATTGGCATACTATCTTCCTTCTCTATGCTTTCCTGTACAATTTTAGCAGCAATGTCTATCAGATCAGCAGGGTTTCCATCAGCTCTCCTAACTGCATCTAGTGGAGAGAAGACGTCCCAGTTGTCCTAGTCTTCCATCTGCCGAGTAACCCCAGCCATACAGTTTTCCATCAGTTGTTAGTGCAAGTGCATGGCCCCATCCAAACGAAACCTGTTGGAATTTATGTGAGATGGAAGAATGAAATTTTACATAGTCAATATGTACTTTAACTAGAGGGTGAATTATAAAAAATAAAAATAAAAAAATCATCTGAACAGTAAATTTCCTTCATATTTAACTATGGGGGAAAAAAAACAACAAACCTTACAATCTGGTAGTGAGGTGTTAAAACTACAAGGTGCTTTTCATATTTTCCTTCGTTTTAGTAGCACTGATGGATTTGCTACAAATAATGTCGTTTTACCAGTGCCACTGATGGATTTTTTAACAGACCATAAACCAAATTAAATTTTAGAGAAGAAGGAAAAGTGCACTTTGTAGGTAATTGAAAGTAATTATGTATTAAGCTAAAAAAATGCAATGAGTCCCACCTTTAACACTTCTTGACCAGCAAGTGCATTCACTCTGGCAGGGGCAATAGCTTCTGTGATCCCTTCACCGAGCCCCAGCTGTCCTCGCTTAGACCTTCCCCAAACCCACAGAGACCCATCATCACCAAGAGCACTGGAAACTACACCAGAGGCAAAAAGCGGCTTTAACTCTTACTTTATCAAGTTCTGCCACCCTCTGTGGTTCATTCCATGAGTCCCTGGTATCATGTTTAATAAATATCAATTAGTATGACATGGAGAAATCAGGAACAAACAAATGATCAAAACTCAATGACAAGACATTTAAGGAATTACTTCCATCCTATAGATGTTGAACAATAATTAGGTCCTCTTTCCAATAAGTTTTAGAAAGACTCATTTTTATTGGAATAATTTGAGAGATAGAAGCTGTGGAAAATGCAGAATATTAGTCATCCTATTCAGTTAAAATAGTTTACAGAAATTCTTTTTACATCCTGAGGTACTGTGGAGTTACAAACGACATCCGAGAATAAGATCTGTACCTCATCAAGAAGGGGCAGGGATTTTTTTAAGTTAAAAAAAATAAAAATTGTTAGCTAGCTACGGTGAAACCAAAATTGTCATTTTTCCTCATCGTTGGAATTGTTGTACAGTAATGAATATGATCCTAGTTGTTGAAATAAAATAGCTACATTGCACGCAAAACAACAATGTGAAGAAAGTTCACATAAGCCTCACTTTAATTAGTTACCCAACAATGATATTTGGCTCCTTGAAGCTAACATACTCTCAATACTTAAGCATACAACAGCAGAAACTTCTTACGCCATACAAAAACCATTGAGATGGTCCAACCAAAGTAAAGACAGGAAAGCAAACGACAAATATCAGTTGTATAAAGCATGCAAAAAATAACAGGCTTGATTAATAGCATGCCTAACAAATCAGAACTAATCTCTACGATTCCACTATTATAGCAAAAAAAAAGTCCAAGATAAGGATTCCAATAGAATAAAAGCATCAGCAAACAGGTTCTAGTCCATCAACTTTAACATGAGAATGGGTATCAGGAGTAAGACTATTTGTTTTCCACACATTTGGGATACAATGGGTTCTCATGAACTTCATTCACTTAAGGATTAACACCAAAGCTTAACCTTTCTAACAGGAATCAGCAGCTACTATAAGCAAATGTACAGAGAAAGAAAAAGTAAAGAGTTAAATGGGAGAACCTAGGAGCAAGAAGACCTCTACCAAGTTGGCCTTCTTCATTTCTACCCCAAGCCCATAGCTCTCCTTGATTAGTCACAGCAAGAGAGTGGTATTGCCCCGCACTCACACCAACGATATCAGAAGGGAGTCCAGGCAATCTTGTAGCCTCATACACATCTCCCTGAATTCCGACAATGGAAGAAGCAAACCAAGAGCTCCCTGGCTTCCATCTCCAAAGCTCATGACAGAAAATGATGAGCTCCCATTTATAGCACTGCCATCTGAACACGTAAAGCTTCTGAATCTCCGGAGAAAAGAAAAGGTCTCTTCTTTCTTGGCAATCAATCTTAACATTCTTCAACAGCCCAACTAAAAGCCTCGCCTCAACTCTTACTTAGACCATAAAAAGTTCAATCCGATACTATGCCTTTGAGAAAGTTAATCAACTCGGGTTTAGTGGTTCACTCTGCACATAAGACAGACATAAAGACAATTTCCTAGTACCATAGAGAACCTATAGGTTAAAACAATGTCCAACCATTGCTATAAACATACAAAACAGCAAAGTATGGTATCATCTCTTTTATGTAGTATTGATTTATTGATTAAAATACATCAAATCACACTGAGGAAAGCGCAGTTTTTCTTGTGTCCAACAAAGAGCAGTAAGATGTATAATCAACCAAGAAACAAAGGAATACGAGAGAGCGTTATACTATACTAAAACTCTGTAACAACTTAGGGGCAACCACTCATTTGTTCTCAAGGCAGCAAAGCATTCAGCCATTCACAACAATTGTCCAACAATGAGAAGCAAGAATTCCTTAAACAAAAACAAAAAAAAAAAACTTTCAACGTACTTCAGAACCCTCTATCATACGTTGCCCAATCTATATAAACTCAACAATTTTCCTCCTCGTAGTGCATATGATGATTATTGATAGCTCGGTTCAAGCCTAAACTTGAATAAAAGTGGAATATAGAAACACATAACTGGTGAATCTGAGAATAACCTCGCAGAAGTATCAGTCGAACAACAGGAGACGATGAATTAAATTTAAAGGGAGCTGAAACGAGCTGATGACTCAAATTAGGATCTGAGGTTGAGAAGCGTCTCGCTAAATTTGAATTGGGTATACTATCATCACACTATAAGGAAGAGGATAGAGAGACGAAGCCTCAAACCTGTTTGTCTCACCGAGACTCGAGGATTGGAAGGAAATGGAAAAACGGAGAGGTATTTTCTGCGATCAATTCCAGAGTGTGGTATTGGCAATTACTCTCTCGAGTTGACTCTTTATTTTGTTTTAATGAAAGAGAAAAATTGTGAGTTTATAGGGTTTCAAATAATTTGACTTATAAACTTTTATTAGAAATTTAATAATATTTTTTAAAAAGTTTTAATATGTTTTGTCGGCAAAAATAAAGGATTAGTGTTGTAACGTTCACTTAAAAGTCAAAACACTAAAAATATATGTTGATGTTGTCATCGACATTGTTACTGATGTCAACAACACCTTAAATACAATGTTGGTGTTATCACTAAGATTAAAAATACTATGTTAGTATTGCTAACAATCCTCAAAATACCAAAAAACATCATGTTATTATTTAGTGATATTATTGACCCTCAAAACATTGTTAGTGTTGTCACCGACGTCCAAAAACACCATTTCAGTTATGTCACTAACATTCAAAATTAAAAAATTAAAAAAAAAACACATCAAGTTCATATTGTCACCAATACTCAAACACCGTGTTTGTGTTATCATTAACACCAAAAAGTGTTAGTATTGTCACCAAAACCAAAAACACCATTGATTTCACCGACACTCATAACCAAAAACACGATTTTAGTGTTTACATGAACATCCAAAGTACCAAAAAAAAATGCATTAATGTTGTCACAAACATTTTTTTTAAAAACAATTTATTGATGTTACCAATACAAAAACACTATGTAAGTGATGTCACCAACACCAGAAATAAAAATATTATACTAGTATTGTCAGTTGTCACTAATCCGGACAAATGTACATTTACACTTGGTGTATAACTTTTTTTTTATACTTCAAATAAAAAATTGACACTTCTCGTCGACTTACTTTTATACTCAAAATTTGCTCTATGTAATAAATCCTCTTGAGAGAAAACAATTTTTAACTAAAATTACTTTGTTGATTTATTATTTAAAAACTTTTCACAAATTTATAGATACACTAGAAAATTCGTTTTGTAAAATTCCATGTAACACATATAACACAATGCTTTTACAAAGTTATTAGACTTGTTCATATTCGGGCTCGGGCCGGACTTGGGTCGAACTTTATGAAATTTTTGACCCGTTTATCTGGACCCAGGCCGAGCCGGCTGGTGGGCCTACATTGGATGTCGTATTCGGATGGGCCTTCAGGTACCCGTTTTTTTTTTAAAAAATTAATTTAAAAAAACTGTTTAAAATATAAATTTTATTTAAAATAAAATATATTTAAGATATTATATGTAATATACATTAAATTTATGATAACTATGCTAAATATTTCATAATTATGCTTAATATTTTCAATATATACAATATAAAAAATTGATATTTTTTATTTTATTCGGGGCGTCAGGCTGGGGTTTTTGGGACGGGTTTGAGCCTAGTCGGGTTCCTTCCATGTTCATACACCTTTGAGCCTAGTCGGGTTCCTTCCATGTTCATACACGCCCATTTTTCCAGGTGGGTGGGTTGGCTTGGCGAGCTGCCCGATATGTTCAGGTCTAAAAGTTATATATTCATTTAATAAATTTTAAAGGGTGTGAAATTTATACAATATTAAAATTTTCGGATACCGAAGATCGCCGCAATGTGATGGAGCAAAAAAGAGTATATATATATAGGGAACATATTCTTGTATAGGGATATGAATCTATCATAACCGTATGATCTACAAAATTGAACGTACCAAATTTGTTACTAAATAAGGAAGATTTGTATAAAATATTCTCACACTTGTTAACCTACCTTATTTAACATATATCAAACGTTATTTCGATTAAAATGAACATATTTTGATCGGAATGTTCAAAATTCGATAGATAATTTCGATCGAAATTTCACTATTACGAACAAAATTAGTAGAAAAGGCACTATTTCGATAAAAAAATGAACATATTTCGATATGAATGCTCAAAATTTGATAGAAATTTCACTATAACGATCGAAATTATCAGAAAAGGCACTATTTTGATCGAAATGAACATATTTTGATCGGAATGCTCAAAATTCGATAGATAATTTCAATCGAAATTAGTAGAAAAAGAACTATTTTGATCGAAATGAAACATATTTTGATCGACGTACAAAGAAATACATTTGACATTTGACATACGGCCGAAATTAGTAGAAAAAAACATTATTTTGATCAAAATTTCACTATTATGATCCAAATTAGTAGAAAAAGTACTATTTTGATCGAAATGAACATATTTCGATCGGAATGTTCAAAATTCTATTAAAGCAAATAAATTTGTTGCCATATATGTTATTCTAATTATTGAAAGCAAAGTTTTTAAAATTTTAATCTAGTGTATCACGCCAGAACACTTTTAGTGTACCAATATCTTGAAAGTTGTCTCTAAGAGATTTCTACTCTCTACGCGAGAATATCTTCTCACTTGAACATGACCATATATATATATATATATATACACACACACATAGTTTGTCAGTATCCAATAAATCAAACATCATTCGTCACCATGCGCCGGCATCCCAAACCCAAAAAACCATTTCCCACGCATTCCGCTCAACGACACTAATACCGCAATAAAATGTCAAAAAAAAGGATTAAAATTGGGCACTAACACCCATTTTTTATTAATTTTTTCCTTAAAAAAACCTTAGGCACCGCACACGCTAAGCGTCGTCGGATTGCAAGTTTTTTTACATTAGTAAAACAAAAACCATGTTCATATATGAGACGGGATCATGACAAACCTTGTATTTTATACTAAAAATCACCATGACCTATATCGATTGGGACTAGAACGGGATGGTACATAACCAATCCCACTTGACACATATATAATTTGTTTAACCTTGAAAGTTAGTAATAGTCTTTTCTTGACAACTGCAAAGTTACAAACTAACATTTGGACTAAATGTTTATTTTATATTTAAATTTTAATACCATAATAAAAATATAAATTTATCAAATTGAAAATTATACGTGATTTTCTCATTACTTGTTTATTCAGACTCCACAAATTTAATAAAAGAATATGATAAAATGATATATATTAAGTGATTATTATTTTTTGAAATTAGATATTAATTTGTAGTTCGTTTAAGTATCACTTATAAACCCTACTAAATTGATATATTTTGAGTAATTTTCCTTAATAATAATCAATATGTTATCTATGCTATCAGTTAGATATGCTCTCGCTAGAATATAAAAGAAAATAATAAATATTCTAATTATGCATTGTATGTAAAATATGACTATATATATATATATATATATATATATATATATATATATAACTTATTTATAATAAATATATTACATATTTAAAACAGGTTAAATGATGATACTATCTGTTATAAAGAACGAATTTTAGAAAGACTCGATGAATTTACAAAATATTAGGAAAAAATTTGACGATAAAGAGAGGAGAGAAATATCAAGAGTTTTATGGTTTATCTTGTAGATTTTATGGCCTATTACTATGACACTTATATCATCATGATTTGCTAGTGTAAGATTATTTATCTTACTGAATGTAAATGTATCAGTCTCCAACTAATACCCAAAAGACCAAAATTATTTTATTGTGTCACCAACACTCAAAACACCATGTTTGTCTTTGTCATCGACTCAAGACACCATACTAGTGATGTCATCAACACTCAAAATATCAAGTTAGTGGTGCCACCAACACCCAAAACATAAAAATGTAACGTTTTTATTGTCTCTGACACTCAAAATATCAAAAACATTATCTTAGTGTTGTCACAAACACTCAGAACACTAGGGTTTGTTCTTTAGCATTGGTTGAAGAGTATTAAGTGGTTGAAGGAGTTGAAATTTAAGAAAAATCTTCAACCACATAGAGATAGATTAAGGGGGTGGAGGTGATTGAAGATGGAGTTTATGTAAAAAGTTTCATGTGCCGAACAAGACATATATTAGTGTTGCCAACAACTCTCAAAACACCAAAAAGGTGTAGTGTTATCATCAACACCAAAAGCATCATTTTAATGATATCACCAATGCTCAAAACACCCAAAACATGATGTTGGTGTTACACTTACACTCAAAACATCATGTTGGTGTGGTCACCATCGGTCAAAATACTGTAACAAAGTGTCGTTGTTACTAGCACCAAAAAACACTACATTAGTTGTGCCACTTAGGAGTGAGCAAGAATATCTGATCCTGAAAAATCCGAATTGAAAAATATTTGTTGATTGATTATTTGAATCTGACCCACGAGATTTATCGGATCATCAGATTTGATATGGATCGGGGATTGGGAAGAAAGTTGGATTGGATTTATCTGATTGATCGAGTAATAGTTACTCGGATAGGATATTCATATCAGATATTCAAAATATCATGATAGGATATTCAATCCGCCGAAAAGTTTCAGATATCCGGTTACCCTTGGTTCGTATTCAGATTGACCTTTTTACAAAATTATATATCTGCACAACCCTAGTTTATTTTCTTAAAAAAAGTCTTGATTATCAAATAGGCTATTTTTAAAAAAATCAATCTTAATTAGTATCAAGAGATCAAAAAACAATTGATATCCGATATGCAATAGTCAGAAAACAAACGATTTTTTTTATTGATAATGAAATCAATTTGAAACACTAGACGACATGTTGTTTAGTGGATCGAAAAGCCGAAAAAGATTGGGAGACGGACTAACGGTCATGAAGAACCACAACAAACGAAAAAAGAAACACATAGAATTACATCATGAAATCTCACAAACAAAGAGATCTTTAAGAAAAAGTAGGATAATCCCGTCAACAGGAAGCGGCGAGCATAACGTTTGTCTTCAAAGTAAGTACACAGTAGGAAGCTTGGGGACAACTGTAGATGTTGAGTTTTTGTAATTCAAGTTTGATTTTTTTTGTATACTTTGTAAAAAGTTTGGACTCTTTTTTCTAAGCTTTTTGTAAAGGTGGATGTCTTTTGTAATTTTGTATGGAGTTGTATAAGTTTTGGCTTGATGAATACCTGAATGCACTTAAGAAGAGTTGGAATAAACTCAACAAAAAGAAACATGTGGGCCTGCACACAAGCATTTTCGGGATGCTCCTTTTTTTCGGGATGCTCCTTTTTAGTAAGAAGAGCCGATATTGTTCATAACACTTAACACTGAGACAAAGAAAAAGAACGACAGAAAGGGAGGAGTGAAGAAAACGTAAAACGAAGAGAAGAACTGTGAAGAACTGAGAGGGAAGAACACGAGAAGAAGAGAGACACATCGAAGAAGGAAAGAGAAGACGTTTAGTGAAGTGATTTTCACAAATGTTCAAGGAGATTTCTCGATTCCTATTTGGTGTATTTTCTTGTGTTTTACTTTCTTTGATTTTATAAATTTCGGTGCACGTCGGGTCTCTCTTGAGGCCAGAACTGTGTTAGTGTTGTTTGGAACTGGATCACTCTAGATCCGTTCTCGTTTTTCAGTCTTGACCTAAAATCGGGATTACAGTAGACACCTCATATTTGGACTCGCAATAGAGTTTTCAGAGTTGAGCTGAACACAATCCACATCCCCTCCTAGGATAACAACTCAAAACGCAACCAAAAACAACATCAAGCTATAAGCAAGTCAATGAACAACGTCGACAAAACAAAATTATTGATTTACCATTATCTTTAAACTTAAACCTTATACATGTATCAATGCACCATCAGACACTATTAAGTGTTTTCTCCCTCATGCCTCCTATCAAGATTCAAATTTCACATCGAAGAGTGTCTGCTACAAAGCCTTATCCTTAATCCTTAATATATAAAAGCTAGAGTTCAGCCAATGAACAATGTCATCAAAACAAAACTAAGTTACCCTCATTTTTAAACTTGAGATGAACCTTATACAATGCACCGTCAAACACTATTAGGTATTTCTCCTCATATGCCTCCGACATATATTAAATTTCCACTCATCTCTCAATCAAATCGAAGTGTCTGCTACAAATTTTATTTTTTCCGACCTCAATTGATAATCTCTCTTTCGTTTTCCAAATTTGATTTTTCAAACCCTCACAACTAGAGATGGGTTGTAAACGGTTTAGGTTTACAAATCGGCGGTTTAGGGGCCAAACCTAAACCCAAACCGGGAAGCCCAAAACGACAAACCGCCGGTTTGCTGGTTTAACCACGGCTTATTATTAAAAAAAAACAAAAAAAAATTGAAAAACCGGCCTAAAGTGACGGTTTTTGGTGAACCGTCGGAATGATATTTTTTTTAAAAAAAAATTAAAAAGCCGAAACGACGGTTTACCATCAAAACCGTCAGTTCAGACCGTCGGTTTAAACGTCGGTTCAAACCGACGGTTAGGTTTTTATTTTCACAAACCTAAACCTAAACCTTGAAACCGGTCAAACCTAAACCGGCGGTTTGGCCCGGTTTTGAAAACCGGCGGTTTGGCGTTCAAGCCAAACCGAGCCCATCTCTACTCACAACGCCATCATGTGTCCTCCGCCCTAAGTAGGTGAGCAGCGCCATGTGAACTCCTCAGCATCAAGCCTACTGACCTTTGATTTCCCTGTGCATTTCCTCCTTTATTCAATTTTGCCACGTTTTTAGGATAATCACTAACTATGATTCTTCACCATCCGCTTGTTAAGTTACAAAATCTTGGGCAATCCAATCATATCACGACGAAAAATGTAGCAAGTAATAGAAAACAAAACTCTCAACTCAAAGCTTCGGTCACATGAGCATTACTATTAACCATGTTGGTTTCACATTCTGGAACTAGTATACCTAACCTAAGATATATTTGCGTTCACCAAGGAAGAAGAGACGACAGGCCCAGTAGATGTCATCATAGGATGTTCTCCCAGCTTAGCTACACGAGACGAATCGGTCTTCAGATGTGGCTGCACGGATTCCCAGATTTTCTTCTTCTGAATCTGAATTTCATCAGGCATGAAATAAATATTACTCTAAAGATACATAGAATTTTTCATTCAATCAATTCTAAATACATTTATGTCATGACTTAAAGTGAAACCACATCTTGACTGCCAAAAACCAAAACAAAATGCATTGCAGAACCTTCTAAAGCTAGGTGTTCTGAGACAGTGGATCAACTAGGCATATTAAGAACTTATCAAACATGAATTCCTTTACGTCTGGAATAACCTGTACTTATCAAACATAATCACCTTGAGGGAAATTTTCTTTACAAGTGACGTATAGACAATCATGACATTACTTCCTTTAGTCCAACAAAACAAAAGCATAAGTTCCTGTTGTCCTCAAATAAAGTTGTGCTCGGACTATTTCATACAGACACTAAGGTGTGTGTTCAGTAGAGACTATTTGCTAGCTCTTTTAGAAGATTACCAAATTTTAAAAACTTATGTGTTTGGCAAATTAGATTATTGAGGATTTTTAGCTTTTTAAGGAGTTTTTTCACTAGCTTTTGAATTAGATTTGCAAAGCTAATGAGAATAGCTTTATGGGAGGTTTAGGAGTTTATTGAAATATTTGTTCAAGTTTACACACTATCCTTTATTGCACTCTTCTATTTTTATTTTGACCTTTTGGTAAATGTACATTATGTACCATATAAATCTACAAAAATCTACTTTTAACAAATACATTTTAGATTAAGGGCTAATCACCTAATCATGTTGTGCTCATGCCTGTTTTTCTCACTCGTTTTTAATTAGATTTGCAAAGCTATCCAAAAAGCTTTAAACTTCCCAAAAACCTTGTCTTTACGAAAAGGCCCTAAGATCTAATCAAGTTGTGCTCGTGCCTGTTCTTCTCACTCGTGCTCCTCTTACATGTTACACTAAGGGTTAAAGGACCATGTTTCTGATATTTAAAAAAAAACTTCCGTGGCTTAATAGGAACGAGGACTAACATTTCCTGATGAAGTGCATGCAACAGAATCAGGTAACATAAATAAAGTCCGAGAATGCAACTCTACTTCAGATTATAATGTGAAACCTAGTGGTACTTTTCCCCGCATGCTTCTGTTCAAGTCACTCATACTTTATGTTCTCAGGCTAAGTGATATCATATTTCTACTTCTTCAGTGATGTGCAAGCTTAGAGTCATAAACAACAAAAGATCAATTACCTGATTTCCTGTAGCTGCAGAAGGTTGTTTCTCCTTGTCCTCCTCAGAGCCAAACCATATTCTTTCACCAGGGACAGAGCCTTCAGGAGGTACAAGAAGCTCAACATTTTCATGTGGCGCATCAGAAGCTGCCATTAGCATACCAAATGACTTGACACCTCGCATGTTCCTTGGCTTTAGATTAGCAAGGACGACCACCAACTTGTCCTGTGGTTCCCACACAACAAGTTCAATAACTTCTATCCTTCCGTTTTTTGAAAGCCTTAATAACTTCCGCTCACAAGCCAGTTTACTTCAAGAATACCAGTTTTAACTGCTTAAATTATAGTTTACTGATTGCAGAAGCTGTGCAACAAATTATTAAAAACGGAGTCCACTATCGCAACATAATTGTATAGGATCAAGTAGAATAGTAATAGAATAGCATAATGGAGATCCTGTTGTTTCTCACGTTTTCACTACCTGACCCACTCTTATTAGTTATTATACTACCAAATACAATCAACCATAACTAAGAATGTTGCAACCTGTTTGGATCATTAAGCAACAATCTATGAGGTTGAAAATTTTGAACCTCATAGAGGTACATTAAGGGAATGAAAGGGGTTTATGAACCCAATGTATCCGAACGCAGCCATTATCATCATATTTGCAATACTTCCATCAGTTCTTACTATCCTACAGTCTAATGATAACATTGTAAGTTGTAACAACCTGATCAATATTAGAGTATGAGCATCCTATACTTTAATTTCATCAGCTTAAAATGCACAATAAACTTGTCAGCGTCCTAGTCTCAGACTAAGAAGTAGACTCAAAATGCAGCAAAATGTGAACTAAACAAGGGAGGAACTTGCTACAATTTGAATCAAAGAAAGAAAGGGACCTGAAGATGATCGAGAGGAATGTATTTGACAAGGCCGCTACAGATAGTCCTCGGCTCAGGTTCGCCAATGTCAACTTCTTCCACGTACAAAGAATCGGCCTCAGGATGCTTCCACGCCTTCAGGATCCGTCCAACCCTAATTTCAAGCGATCCGGCCGCCTCAGCCACATCCGCGGGCCAGATTCCGTCGCCGGGAAGACGCCTGCGATTCCGAGCCAGGGGATGGTGAAGAATCAGCCACCGCTGAGGATTCTCCGATTGAACAGAATCCAAGTACGCGCTTGCGGAGTGAGGAAATTGGATAAATGTCAATGGCGGGACGGATGGAGAGGTTGTAGAGATGGAGATTGGTCGATGTTTGACTGAGACGACCACGGTGGAGAAGAGAGAAGTCTAGCTCCAATCGCGGCGTTAGTGGCGGTGACGCGGCAGGAGAAGATGACGCTTCCTCCTTTGAGAATGGTGGAAGCTGCCATGGCTGTATGTTCACCGCAGCTCGCTCACGGATTCGCTCTTCGTGACGACAATATGGGATCTTATCTCCTACTGTCATTACTTATCGACCTACAAAAATTCTTATGTAGTATTTGGCAGAGGTAAATGAATTTATCCAATATACCTATTCATTCATATTTCACTTTTTAACTTATTTTAACATATCTCTCTTTAACCTTTTTTTTAATCATATAAGTTCTTCAAATTGATTCTCATGTTGATCTTTTTAATTATCTAAGTTCTTCCAATGATTCTCATGTTAATTTTTTTTCCAAGAATTATGTTCTCAGGTGGATAATATTGAGATAACAAAGCTAGTATATAAGGTTGCTGAATTGCTTTTTCATTGTCTCCCATTATCAATTGGGAGTTAGGTGTAGGACTTGGCCCAACGCCACATATACGCTCGGACGTACGACGAATCTTACGTCAATTCTCCAACGAAATCTATCAATCTTCGTTCTTTTTTCTTTGTCTATATTTTTTTAGTTATAAAATAAATCTTCTTCAAGTTCCATTCGTGCCCTTCTCTAACTTTTTTTGTTGTCTTCTACTGTCATAGATCATGAGTTTATTTTTTGTTCATACCAAATGAAAAGTACAATAAACCTTGAATTTGGTTTGCAACATGACTATTTGCAGTTTCCCTTTATGTATTCATGCTAAGTTTCTATTTAATCGCGTGATATATATTGCGGTTATAGAGGTTCTCTAGACACAAAACTATTTCAGTATTTCTTGTTTTCTATCTTGTTTGTCAAAATTTTTGAGAGCCAATAACCGAACAATTCTGATATGTATTATCTTGGCAAACACATATATATATCCAATCTCATACTCATATCGGATATCGATACCAATGTTATATACTGATATGGATATCCAACAAGCCCTTAATTTACAATTCAATTATAACCGATAGGATGGATCTGGTTAAAACCAAACTTAGGATAATTGTGTCCTGGTTTAAAATAATCGTTGATATTGATTTTAATTTTCCTAATGAGAACATGTAATTTTTACAACCAAATTAGGATGGATCTAAGCGGTTAAAAAAAGAGATGTATAATATGGATAGACATTGGCATAAATATTTGTTGTTTGATATCAACTCTAAATATTTCATCCAATGTGGATACCTTTTTCTTTACACTTTAGGATCATTTAGAGGAAAAAACGGTTTTTGAAACTTTTTTAATGTTACAACTAAAATTGGGTAAAGTTAGATATGCCCGTTTAGATAAACAGGCAGGTATGAATACCCTCATACCCAATTGAACTGGAAAACCCAGTTCAAATGATCGAGTACGGATAATGGCCCATACGCATTCAGGCCGGAGAGTCCGAACTTGACTTTCAGGTATGGTCATAGTTGTCACACCATTGGTCTACTTTATATTTTTTTTTTTGTGTAATTTTATTTTTTACATTCATTGAGATTAGCTTTTCCCTTTTATAAAAAATATCCGGGACCCCCCCATCCGTCCCGAAGCCCGACTTGGGAAGGTATGGCCAAGGCCATAAACCGAATTATGGACTCTTGGAAAAAAGGGAAAAAACCCTCAAACATCTAAATATTGATACCCAAACCCAGATATCTAGATATGAATACCAACAAACCTCAAATACAACTCAAAGTTACCCATACCGCGCAATAAAAGCTAAGATCAACAAAAAATCGGATATCAGATTGATATACGTATGCTTGTACACCAAACACTAGGTATACACTAGGTATGAGTCTTTTTTATATTAATACACATCTCATATGAAGATATGTATACTTTGGAGTGTATCATAAACAAAAGAAAAAGTGGGTTAGAACTTAGAAGTACCTCTTGATTTTTTATGTATCTACATATATAGATATGCTCATGCATATCAAACAAACCTCAAATTCAACTCAGATGTACCAATCTTTGTGTATAACTCTGATTGTATTTCTGGAAAGGGCTGGTCTGACTCTTACAATACGGATTGGATTGTCTCAAACAACATCCACCTCTAAATGTATAATCGGACGAGAGAAAATGAAATTAATAATCCATGAATCAAAAAGTTGACATACCATAGACGATTATTACATAAACATAAAAATTATCACGTAAAGCAGACAGGTAAGAAGATGCCAAGTCCAGAAAGCAGCAGCAACCATGACAACATTTTTATGAGGAAGTGAAGTGACATACTTCGGAGCCATAAAGAACGGGAAAATTGGCCCATCTGTCACTCTTCAGCAGCACTTGCAGCACTCAAGTCCACGCTCAGGTCTAACACCTGCATAACATAAACAGCTTCATGTATTAGAGCATCTACAAAGCACATAATATAAGGTCGTTGGAATTGCAGACTAAAATAGAATACTAGAAGTTTTTTAACGTATCATTTTATTTACTTCCCTCTTAACTGTTTCCATTTCACTATTCCAAACGGATACCAAGGGCCCGTATGGTTTTGAACTCCGGAAACGGAATGGAAACGTATATGGTCCATACGTATACCCATGTTTGTAAAGTTTTTTGGGAATTATTCCTTGTGTTTTGAAGTAATTGTAGTAGAAATTTATTAGTTTTGATACCTATAGCGTAACAAAATGGGGGGAGCAAGTGCATTTTGGATGAAACCACATGGAATGATTCCATGAACAAGGTACCAATGTAGACCAGATTCATTTCCATTCCGTTTCCGTTTCGGGAGTTACAACCAAACGGGAGTAAGTTTCTTTAAGCTACAAGAAATAAAGCCGCTAATTTAAGATGTTTGATGAGAAAAAGTTCCCATGTGCGGTTATTATTTGTTCCAGAGAGTAGTATGGTAGAAAAATAGGAAATTTATATCTAACGATTTCTTAATTTTACCTGTTTTTCTTTACTTCAACCTAAGCACCTAAAAGAAAGACGATGGCGAAATAGCAACTTACCTTTCCGGTTATCAGTGTATACATTTTCAACACATCTGCCGTAG
The DNA here is from genome assembly GCA_002319775.1 of Fagopyrum tataricum. NCBI lineage: Eukaryota > Viridiplantae > Streptophyta > Magnoliopsida > Caryophyllales > Polygonaceae > Fagopyrum > Fagopyrum tataricum. Next base: position 38,000,956 of record CM008285.1, read on the forward strand.
TAGACTCAAAGTGGGTTGTAGCATCATAACTCTACAAGAAATAGTAGAATTTTGTTTTTCATAATTTTGGGAACTTGAATGCACAATAAAGAGAGAAAGGGATCAGATAGTTCCAGACAAACTCACAGCTGAGACAAAACAGTTGTCCACAGACGGATCATTGACAGGTTCATATCTGTCATACATATCAAACATGATCTCATCAACTGGTCCTAGAAGGTCAACTCCGGGCTTCAGTTCGCTTTGAGGATTGTCTGTCTCTGCCTCCGCCGACACAAAAAGCAATGAATTTACCCTTTGGAGCGACGTTGTGGGAGTATGAACAGCAAAACACGTACCTGAGACATTGTGGAAGAATTAATATAGATCAGCATTACTCAAAGGAGCATTTTTGTCTAGTGAAGGCAAACCACCACAACCATAGTTGTGGGTCAAGTAATTTTTCCTCTTAACTTTCTTCTCAATCGCTAATTAGTACACCCTTTTGAATTAGTGCATTTCAGAAAGTAGGAAGAAAAAAATTTGAAATGTTATATGTTGTTTTCTGCCTGCAAAGATATCAGAAACATACCGAAAACCTCTTGAGCTAATTACTTGCTACTCAGATTTTAGAAGTATGGGGAATTATTTTACTGAAACTTTTTATAATGTTAGTAATATCATTATTTAGCAACTTGTAGAAATGGGAAATCAACTTTGTATTCTGCAAAAAGCTTGGTTAAATGGATTACCAAATTCACAATTCACTGAAAAGTGAAAGTGACATATTGCCAGACAAATATGCGCGATCAATTATCTTACCCTCTAGCATACCTTGCTCAATTGCTTCACACTTTACAAACTACGAAGAAAAGATAGCACAAAAAATTACAACAAATGCTAATTAAGTGGCTATCAAGTTCACCCAACAGGTAAATGCATAACTTAAACTATAACTAACTTGGAAAAGTTCCTTAGTTTCTGCTGACATCTCGTATAAAGAAGATTTTCCTAGCTGGCTTGATAGCAAGAAACGATAGGACGGTAAATATATAAATCTTCATACAAGAAAAATCACACATGTACATTTATAGAAGTTCAAGGTGCTGTGGAATTATAAATCCTTTTTCAAACAGGGAACTTACATGTCAGATTTACGGTTCAGCTGCTTTTTGTGGAAGGATAATCTGCACTGAGTGTGAATCATTGGTACTTGGAATTGGATGGCTCATGATGCAGATAGCCCTAGCAACCTTGCCAACCTTTTTAACCTAGTCAACGAGTGAAAAGATCCTTAACAATTGGATTTGGTAATGTGTTAAGATCTTCTGTAGTCCACTGCAGTTGTCACAAGATTATCTTGTTGTTCTTTTCATTACCAAAATATAGTAAACACATGTCCATTTTGCTATTTACTGATTTTGATTCAAGTCATTACCTTGTCTGTTAAGTATGAGGGGTCAAACGACCTTTTTACATTTTGCAGTTTCTCCCTCTGAAGTAACACCTATAACTTTCCCTCCATCAAACTCCACCTGACGTTTTATCACAGTAACCATAAGCACAATACAAAGTAAAATCTGCAAGAGAACATCTCCAAATAAACTAATGGTGAAAATCAAAATTTATCATGAAACTGAAAATAAGGAACTAGTGCTGCCATTCATGAGCATACCTTGCATTCAGGCTTGTTCAACATGTATGTGCCACCATAAACAGCACTAAGACGTGCAAATGCCTAGAGAGAAAATTTTGTCAAATTTTCATTATTTTAAACAACAGTCATTTAGGCTAGACGAGAAATGAGTGCAAAGCTAGACAAAATCTCAAGGGAAAACTCCAAAGAGATGAGAGGGGAAAAAAAGAGAGAGAGACCTGCGGCAATTCCCCAATCCGTACAACGATAAATGTACGGTGAGCCTCCTTGAAAACGAGCAAGATTCAGAATACAGCTGTTCCAACATGAGATCAAAACATCAGATATGCAACTGTCAAGAGTAATTCTTTGTACACCTCTGAGTCTGCACCCTTCAATACTACTACTAAAGGGAGAATTACTTCATTTTCTTCACAGTATCACATGCAGGCTCGTTAAGGTAATGATCATCTCTATGAAGTGCCACAGCATGACCAACGAAGTCTATAGTGTGTTCATCAAGACCAAATTTCCTACAAAAATGAGAAGTTCACGAAGCAGCAATAGCCTTCAAAAGTCAGGATGGTTCATTATGTAGATCTTAGAGGGGCATGTTTTAATTACTTCAGAGGGATAAACAACTACTTGAGTTTCTATTTAACAATTTTCTGATCTCGCGAGAAGAAGACCTAATGCAGAAACATAATTAAAAAACATTTCTGCAATTATCTTAAATGAAAACATTAGAAAAATAGTGTGTGAAGAAGCAAATGAAAACTAAAAAACTATATATACAACACAAACTGATATTATTAGCAAGATTATAAATTCATAACCAATGATCAAATGAAGAAATTAATCGCAGTAAATTGTCAAGATTAGGTACATACGCAATGAGCTCTTTAGTGGTTACTTTATTCAAGTCCATTCCATCATGTGTCTTGGGATCGTTCGCATCATACTTCTGCAGAAAACTGAAGAATTTTCCAGCACGTCTCTTTCAAATAGCCCATGAGTGGAGATTTGAGTGCTTCCATGTCAGTTGCAGGAACCTTGTGAACCTATCACAATTTAACTTCAAAATTAACAAATCTCAACCATTTATGACTTTACTATTTTCACCACTTTTAAATTCAGAATGTAGTTTGAGTCTACCATTCATACCTTTCCTTTATTGTAAACATAGCTGCCATCAACAGCTTTGAAGTAGAGATACTTGGTAACATCAGTGTGGATAAGGACCGCACAAGGCTCCCATTTGCCATCAAAAACTGTCCCAAAATAGGATTAATTTAGATAACCCGTTAGAAAAACAATAGTAAGAAGGTAACGTAGCAAGGGAAGGAGGTTCTAGACACGCTTTTGATAACTACCTTAGGTATCATATCCACATTATAATCCCTGCTAGGACCAAGGCTTGCTGGAGGCTGATCAGTTCCTTTGAATTTTTTCCAAAGCTGAACTTACATGAAATTGCAAGAATATCAAGAGAATGTGCTAAAAACAAAAATCATAATTCCTTCAAGACAAAGCTTTTTTAATGAGCCCTGCTGACCTGGATCAAATTAAGTGAAGTTGACTCTCTCTCCATAATAGTCATTCCTATCCATGTGGAGTACCTGAAAAGCAAGATATCCCATTAAAACTACCGGAGTAAATACAGTGCAACTACTCATTCTGGCAACAAAAGCAATGAACTGATCCAGATGCATAGTTTTTTATCATCTATTTACATCAGGAAACGACAATCCACTATACAGCTATGGCTGTATATGTGTATTTATGAAACTGAAGTATCACTGTCAGAAAGTAGGTGATTAGCAAATTATTTGGAGAAAGAAGACACAAGAATACATATTCAAAACTGAATTACTACGATTCAGGGTATTTTCTATTTATGAAGATATTTATATAGGCTGAAGAAGGGCAAGGGAGCACAACGAAAATTTCCAATGTAGTACTCAACTTCATGAAACAACAAATCTAGCCTTTATTTGACTGTCACTGATTATTTAACAAGTTTCATGAAATTGAGGTGCATTAATGAGTTACAACAATCTCATTCAATTGTGATCTACATAATGGATCACTTGTGTCTAATCTTACGGATAACCAACTCATCGCACAAAAATGTGTAGACAACAAACCATCTTAATACTATTTGAAGTAAAGCTACTCCGTGAGATGGATGTATAGCCAAATAATCGAACCGCCAAAAACGCAAGACGCAAAACATGAGCAAAGCTCATGCACCTGGATTTTTGCCCCATGGATCACATAAAAACGATCATTTGTTTCACAACATGGATACAAAAACACAAAAGAGTGCCATATTCAAAAAATCCAATTATGAGGCCCGCACGACCAGTATTTAAAATCGATTGTCCTATTATGGAAGCTCCATCAATATATTGACGAACTGTATGATCATTCAATCCAATCCATCACTTATTCATTTCCTTTACAGAAATCAGTCGCTCGTCATTATTGATATGGATCAAATATCACAGACAAAAGGATAAGACGTCTGAAAACGAGGACAATCAAAATCCAATTCAAGCCACAAACCAAGCCGATTATAATAGGTCAGATCATGTTAATTGAAGACAGTAACGCAAACAAATCGCCGGCGCGTCAAGGACGAAGAATCAGGAAAGTAAAATTGAATGAAACGAGAGAAGATGGAGATGGAAGAAAAAAAACTATAATGAGCGAAACCTTTAGGCATCAACGGAGAGCAGACCGCTGATAATGCATTCTTTGAGGCCGGTTCCAAGAACTATGACGTCATACTCTTCATCCATGGCGAAATTGAGCAAGAAGATCAGACCGAGACGTGGTGAGAGGGTAGATCAAGGGAAGGCAGGAAGGAAGCCCACACTGTCAATATAAATATATACGGGAAAGAACGAGCGAACGATACAAAAGCAACGAGAGAAAATGCCAGATTGAGATACTTGACTGAATGAAGCAGATTGGTATATTTCCTTTTCTTTATTAGGTATTTTATAAAGGAAAAAAATATGAAAAGTTCAAACTTATGCATATTAAAATATCGATCGATCTGGCGTAGGTACGGAGCAAAAATTCGGGTACTGATCTACAGAGCATTTTCCACTCTTGATACAATGCTCCAGATTAGTCAACGTCATTTAATGAGCATTTCCACTCTTGATACAATGCTTCAGATTAGTCAACGTCATTTAATGAATTACAGGCAACACAATGAATTTTTTTGTAATTACAATAAAATTTAGACAACATTTTTATCCTTTTAAAAATATGTTTTTTTAAAAATAGGAAGACGTGATTACAATTTTTTCATTTTCGTGAGAAAACTTTAGCTATTATTATTTCAATTCACGAGTTTACTTCAATTTGATAAAATTGTTTATTCTAAAAGTTCATATTTTTTTCAATTAGTTCAAACTCTAGCACCCAAATCCGCGGGACTCGAGGTGCTACGGGCGAGACCTCACAATATGTTCTGACCCTTAGCTTGACAACAATTTCCGGACCTTCCAACAAGGCACAAATAAAGGCAAAAAACCGAAAATCGTTTTTAATGATGCGGAAACGAAAAGTAAAGGGTACAAAGTGGAAACTCAGCCGAGTCCTCAAAACGACACTCCAATACGAAACTTAAACCGTACAACATAATCCTCAATACGAAAACATAACCCAAAAACGTCCCCGTCCTATAATGTACGGAGACCCCGGCTGTCCACTCCTCCACCTCACTCGGCGGCATCCCTAACCTGCAAGTCATCTACACAAACGGTTTAAAACCGTTAGCTCATATTCTAAGCATTAGAAAAGCGGTGAAGGCACAAACACATACATATCACACACATCATAAAACGCAAGTCCCGTTTATTATCTTTTTATTACTTAGTCATATCCCGTTCTAATTCAACTTCGTTGTGACACGAGACCACCGTGATCTCGCTTCGGTCCCTACTTACCGGCAAAGAATGGTACGGATACATCCGCCCATCTAACCCGCCGGGCTAGTCGCCGAGAATCCCCTAGACCTCACTATGGGCTAGGCAGTATTGTCACCGCCGTTATCATACACTCGGGCCAAAATATATATAATGTCGGTGGTCCTATTTACCGGTTTAGATGTTATAACAAGAACATAAACACACACCACCAAAGCACACATCAATGCTAATACATAGAAATACGAGCTAAGTAAGTCCGGAGACTTACCTCGTCACCAACTCAAGTCACCACACTCTTGCTTCCTTAAGGAGGAAGCCCACAACCTGCTCACAAGAGATATGCATATCAATACATACTCACTCTCAAGAAGTCTTAGACTTCACTCTTAGTGATCTATGCAAGATCACCTAACCCTCAAACTAGGAATGCATCCTAGTCCCAAGTACTCACCACACACTCTCCACACATGAAACAACCACAACAATTCATAATTCCACAAGATATTAATCCTCAACCAAAGAGGCACAAGCTAGCCTAGAAGATCCATCATGCTCACATGCTCATATCCATCACTTACATCGAGCCTTAAGGGCTCCTAGGTTCACAACCACTAAGTGGCATTCCAAGCTACTCTAGATCCATCCTAGGCATGCTACTAACATGATCCAACATCAATACTAAGGAAGGAACGAAGAGGAAAGGAGAGGAGGAACCTACTATCGAAGAAACACAGTCGCGGAGTCAAGCTGGCGCCCTAGCGGACACAGAAGCCGCCCCCGCGGACATGCCGTGCCGCACCCGCGGCGTGCTGGGCGTGAGTCTTCCGCCGCCCCCGGCGCCGAGCCGCACCCGCGGCGCCGAGCCGCACCCGCGCGGTGTTGTGCCGCTCCCCCGCGGCTGTGCTGAGCCGCCCCTGCGGCCGTCCGCGCCTACAGCCGTGATGATCTGCCCCCGCGGTTACGCTGCAAAAGCTCGTCTTTTTTTCGTCTCGATCGTGGATCCTTGGCTCTAATGTCCTCCTTTCCTTGTTGGGTCTTCTCCAAACGCCAACCAATGGTCTTAGACACCCTCTCCTCGACCTAAACGAGCCAAGAACACAAGCATGCAAGGGACTTGAGTGAAAACCCTTCAAAGCTTCATCCATGGCCATGGATGAAGGAGGGAAGAAGAAAAGGGTGAGCAACCCATGGGGAGGAAGGAGGGAAGGGAGGAAAGGGACTTACCACACCAGATCTGTAGTTTCCCTACTGCCCACACATGCAAGCAAGCTCCTCAAGCACCCATGGAAGAAGAGAAGAGAAGAGAGAGAAGAGAAGGGAAGGGAAGAGAATAGAGGAAAAGTGACGTGAAAGAGGGAGAGGAGAGAGAGGGATGGGACACAAGGGTGAAAAGGGGGTGAGGGGGTCCAAAGGGTCAGCTGACCTCTTGTCCCTCCCCACGGACCGAGGAGTCGGAAATGACCCCTTGTCATTTTAACCCGGAACGAAGGGTCGGAACGCGCGGAAAAAAGAAAAAACGAGTCGGCTCGGGATTTTCTTAGGAATAAATCCGGCTCTCGGCATCTCGGGATTACGGGATAACTACAAGGTGCTCTAAGTCCGGAATAAAATTAATAAAATTCTGGACGTTACACAAACGGTTTGGTTTATTTTTTTCTTTTTAATACTTTTTCCTTTAAAATTTTATACATATTCGTTCAAACATTTTTTTTTAAATAATAGTATAAAAATTTTGAACTTTTTTATTTTAATTTCCCCATATCCTAGTTCATATTGTGTGTTCAAATGGTTCATATTTTGTTCAATTTAGTTCAAAACTATTTGTACTAACAATTATTATCTTTTAATGTTTTTCTCGTTCAAAATTTTTGTTTAGTTAGTTCAAATGTACCAATGGTTACATATTTCCATTTTTTGTAGGTTCAACATAATGATGAACTAATAATATAAAATGTGTGATTAATAAAACTTTTTTTTATCCTGGCATAGACTTTTTTGCTCAAAAATTTTGTTCAAACTATATTATATTAATGGTTCATATATTTTTTGAACTTATAGTATAAAAGCTTTAAACGAATTGATAGTGTATACTTTCTGAACGAATTGAACTAACTCCATAATATATGCAAACTAACTACATAAAATAATATGTGAGCTAACTAAAAAAAAAAAAATATGCGAACTGATAGTGTATACTTTTTGAACGAATTGAACTAAAACTATGAATCAACATAATAACTATTATAGTTTTTTCACGGAAAATTACAAAAATATCACAGCGTCTATCCTTTAAAAAAAAGATTTTGAACAAGGCAAAATTGCCCCTTACCTTATATATATTGCAAAATTGTTATTGCACCTCTCGTAATTTATTAAATGACGTGGATTAAATGTAAATCGTTAGACCAAGCGAACCAACAACCTATATTACTCTGTAGCTCCTTATCACAAGATCACACCGCACTTGAACTATTGCCTTAAAATATTACTCCATTAAAAACCGCATGTATCTATTTATTAATATAAGGGTACATTCGGTATAGGTATTTCGGTAACAAAATAAAATGCGAAAAGTTGGACACTTGTCACAATTAATTTTTTTATACTCTTTATTTACTTTTTTTTTGTATTAATTTAAATATTTTTTACAATTGGGACATATATTTGTATGAGAAAAGTTTATAACTATTACTTAATTTGTTGGTTCAAAAATTTGTTCGATTTGTTCAAATTTATACATTTCCAATACTTTTATCATCTATTCATGCTTATAATTTTTTTTTCTTCATTTTTTAGTTATATTTTTATGTTGATTCTTAGTTACACATTATACATGTTTGATTGATAAAACACAATGCTTAGTTCATCATACATAATATTATAAAAAAATAAAAAACATAACCACCAAAAATACAATAGAGTAAAATCATGATATAAAATGTTTGAATTAATGGATCACTTTATATGAATTAATAATATGAAATTTTTTTCACTAATAAATTTTACTTGAAACACTCCAAAAGAGTTATATTATAAATTCAAGTCATATGAAATTTTCATGCAATTTTAATTATTCGATAATGGCAATTAGTTGATATTAATAATATGTATTTTATTTGACTTATTTCTCAATATTCTTAATGTAAATAATTTTATATGATTACATAAAAACTTTATAATTTTTTATTCAAAATATTTGCACATTTATAGCTTCATTTATTTGATAAATAGTCGGTTTTATTCTGAACATTATATATACAGATAATTTTATTAAGAGTAATAGATTAATAAATATAGTTTTAACACAAAATTGTGATTTTCATCATCCCAAAATCTAATAATTAGTCTAACGAAAGATGATATATGTAGAATACATTGTAAATAAGTTCCCCGATAGCTTAAAAAATTTTGCAAAACTTATTTTTTTAGTTGATTTATTAAAATAAATATATTACATCAAATTAAGTGTAAGTAATAATTAAATAATATAGTAATTTATCTATTAATCTTATCTTATATGTATTAAAGCAGAGGCCTCTATTGCCACACGTCGCCTCCAAGATTTTTTCTCAGCCCAACGAAAATTTTACAGGCCTCTGCTGCTACATGTCGCCTCCAGATTTAACGTCAAGAAAAATATAATTAAGTAATTCAAATCATTTTTTCAATCGGATTAAAAAAGATTTGTTGACTACTTAACAAAAATTAATTACGTAATTTTATATATAAAAATCCAAAATAATTAACAACAAAATGATTATCTAATAGAAAAATCGTTAGACATTAGCAAAAAAAAAGTCCATCGTATCTTAACAATTCCTTTTAGTTTTAATTTCTTTTTTTTCATTAATTAGTTTGATTTTGTAAAAAAATCTGGTCTATGTGAATTCATTGTTTTTAGTTTCCAATGCATTTTTGTCAAAACTAAAATTTTCATACATTTTTAATTCTTGGTCAAATTAATAAAATCTCAATGGTGATCCATAATTAGCAAAAGAATTAATTAATATTTGGTGTTCAATGGATGAAAAACGTTTGAGTGACAAATAAATGAATAGCAGGAAAGATATGATCTCTAACTAACATAGATTACTATCTAAACCAATCCTAAAATCTCTCCCAAAATTATTGATCCTTTTTTTTCCTCTCTTAAATTATCCCCCAAAATTGTGTAATCTCTCTATAAATTCATTCCAACGTTTTTATAAGTGTCTAGGTTATCTTTCTTCATCATCCTCTTCCATTCACTCGATTTTCAATTACTTCAACCCTTATTTATTTCTATTTCAGTTTATGAATATTGTATTGTATACCTTTTCTCATTTTAAATTTACAAAATGGTACGATATGTTTATTCTTTAAGAAGAATTTGGAGACAAACCTCCATTTGGTTCTTGTTTGATGATATTGCAATGTAACCTTGACCGTGAATGTATTTTTTGTTGCATTTGCAGGGTATTGAAATGTATGGTCTATGTAATTGGGATGAAGTTTTGGATCAATCAAATGGAGTTACAAATCTCAATTTTTGAGGTGTCCAATTACAGCGAGATGGATTTAGAGATTTGAGCAGCAATTGGTGGCTTCGTCCTGAAATTCCACTTATGCACTGAACTATCGTCCATCGTGGATGCTCCAAATTCTGATGCAATTTGTTGATATTCCTCTTATGCACTGAATTATCGTCCATCGTTAATTATTCATTTGTAGGTATTTGTTAATGAAAAACTTCCTGCATTGTTTTTTTTTTTGATGCAATTTGTTGATATTCCTCTTATGCACTAGCTATCCTCCATACATTTGGTATCTCTAGATTGATTCTTGCTCAACCTTGCCACCTTACGAGCACCATCAGTTTGATAGTAGCAAATACGCTCCAATTTGTAACACCCCAAATCCGTAGGACTTGAGGTGCTACTAGGCTAGGATCTCACGATGGATCCTGACCCTAGCCTGACAACAATTTCAATGAATCTTACAACAAGGCACCGATAGATTAAATACAAAACGTAAAACTGATATATAAATCCCAAAAGCTAATACATAAGTACCGCTGAGTACAAAAGATACATATAACCGTACATCAAATATCCCATATCCCACGATAATAACCCCAGTGTACGGAGCCCTCAGCGGATCACCTCTCTGGATCACCCTGCAGTTCTCCTAACCTGTAAAGATCTACAACACGGTATGAAACCGTTAGCTAACCATACACATATAAAGAATGAACATAAGCACAATCACATATCAGAAATACTAAGCACTTCAACATGATATCACACATTTACCCGGTTCATTATCTTTATATAAGTGGTCCAACACCCAAATCATATATATATAAATATCAATATGAACATATGTGACACGAAGAATATAACCCTCGCCTCTCGGGGAGGTTGCCAGCTGGAGTGGTGATCTGGTCACACTTCCCGTGTACCCTATGGGAGTGGAGCAAGTGCCCGTCCCACTTCCATATCTAGCCTGTCCGCAGAGAACCTCCCTGTCTCCACGCGGGAGGACAGGGCAAAGCTGTCACAACCCTACAACGGGCTGTCACTATACCATAGGTCGGTAAACATAATAACACATACTATCAAGCATAAACATACACCACTCATGCAACATCCAATATAGAGATGATAGCTAAGTAAGTCCTATGGACTTACCTCAACCTCGGGAGTCTCAACTCAACTCAAACGGCTCCGCTCTGGAGATCAACTCAGCCTAAGCAAGGTATAACACATATATCACACTCATATCCATAACAGGGTCACACCTAGACCCAAGGGATCCATAAGGATCATATTCCAACTCGTAAACCTCAAATCCGTAACCGGCATAAACGAGACCGTACTCAACCTCATTCTAACCTCATACTCGTACCTAGCATGCTACTACCGCTCATACTAGGAAAGAAAGGATCTACCTAACTCTAGGTAGAACCGGAACAAGACGCACCTGCGTGACACAAGGGACGCAGGGGCGGAAGGCAGGTACCGCGGGCGCGGCAGGACGTAGCCGCGGGGGCGGTGACAAGGGCCGCTGGCAACGCTGGCACGCCGCTGGCACAGCGCGGACGCTGCGACACAGGTGCCGCGGGGCGGCACCTTCTGGCCGGCGGGGTGGCGAAATGCAGAAGATATCCCGCGGTTCTTCTTTCACTCTTCAGTGATAATTCTTCTCACTTTCACGTCAATCTCTTCTCTTCACAAAAACTAAGCATATACATATACATACACATACTAACATCAACACCCTTAAACATGCATCTAATCCTAAGCTAGAAAGATAGAATTCAAGGAAAAGAAAGAAGAAAACAAGGAAAGGAGCTTACCACAGCTGTGGCTTAGCAAGGAGAGAGCAGAACCGAGGTCTCACAGGCTGGCTTCAAGCTCAACAACACACACACAAGCATCATAACCACAAGGCACAACAACTCTCACACCAAACACTTCCAAACCAAGGAAGATCAAGGTCAGAAGAGAAGAAGAGGAAGCAAGGAGGACGCAAATCTAGAAGGGAATGCACGTGAAACCCTTGCTCAGCAAGGTAGGAGGTAAGTTAAAGGAAAGGGTAAAGCACGGGTCAATGGAGTCAACGAAACGGCTGCAGCCGCAAGAAACTACGGGGGCGGTCTCCTGGGCCACAGGGGCGGCTGGCCGATCTCGGCCAAAGCCAATCTCGGCTATGGTCCGATCTCGGTCCGAAAGAATAGGGGTCTCACACAATTTCTTATGGGTTTTATTCAATGAGTCTCATTGCAACAAGCTCTCTCAGACTTACATTCGAATGTGTATGAAAAGAGGAGAAGATCTAGCCAGCATAAATTTAGATCCAGCCTTTATCGACAATTGCTTTATAAATCTTCTGGAGTATTAGCTTAAATCAATAATTAATTTTTAATTTTTGATTTAATATAATTATTTTATTTATTTTTATTTCCGTAAAATAACCTAACGATTGCAATCTATCTTATATGTATTAAATGAGAGCTCTTCTTTGCCACGTGTCAGCACCAGATTTAACGCAGCATAAAAAAATTTTTAAAAAGTTAATTATTAAGTTGTTAATATAAATTAATAACAAAGCCCAACAAAATCTTTTAAAAATTTATTTATCTAGATTACATAATCGGATTTTTTTAATAAATTTTTTATTTTATTTATTTATTATTATTATTATTATTATTATTATTATTATTATTATTATTATTATTTTAAGTTGCTAATCGTATCTTATATCTTATATATTATCTAATATATATTAAAGCGGACGCACTTATTGCCATATGTCGCGGCCAGGATTTTCCGTCTGCTGAAACTTTTTTTTTAATTCAATAATTTAAATCAAGATTTTGTAATTGGAATTAAAAAAATTAATTGTCAAATACTTTAACCGAAAATTGATAGAATTAGAAATTGAAAATCTTTATACAAATATATTTAAAAAGATTTCGTTTTACATAATTCGTCAAATTTTGAAAATTTACTTTAAAAAATTCGTAAATTCTTTAACCGAAATTTACTATATGTTTGAATAGAAATTTTATTATATTTTGCAGATTAAATTAAAATAAGTTCTATAGCCGTTAAAAATTTAAAATATAAAAATTTAGTTCCGTTACCTATGTCATTGGAAATTTACAGATTTATTTTTAATTGTTAATCTTAATGGTTTTAATTTACTTTAAACATTGTTACATATAGCACATAAATAGATGCATTGTTAAGAATAATTGCAACATGTGATATTTTAAAGTACCTAAGTCTACCTATAACACCTCTCTCTTTTTTTAAATCCAATGATATTTTATTCAATGATTTAAATTAATAAATTTTAAAAATAAATTTCAGAATTTTATTATATGATTAATTACGTGTCATATTTTTTGAGATAAAATTGTTTTTTTTCTTAAAATCCAATACGTAACAAATAAATTCCGGAATTTTTTTTGTTTCACCCGAATTTACTTTTACCAAAAAATAATAATTCCAGAATTTTTATTTATTTATTTATTGGCAATTCTGTAACACCCCGAATTCTGAGAACCCAGAATGCTACTGGTTAAGACCTCACAATGGTCCCGACCTTAGTTGAACAACAACGTAACTAGAATCTTACAACAAGACACAGAAAGAACCGATAAAAATAAAGATATTTTATTAAAAAAAACATCATCAGCCGTCCAAAAGAAACAAACAACTAAGAAAAGAAAGGAAATCCCCAACATATCCCAAATGAAACTCAAAAACAAATATGGAACCCCGGCTGACCACACTCTCCGACTCCTCGACAACGGCTAACCTGCAAGGTCTACAACATTGGTTTTCACCGTTAGCTAACAATCACTATATCAACATATCTATGTAGCACAAACACACATCAAGGATAGTAAACACATCACATAAAACACACATAAACCGATTCTTATCTTTTCATTAAGTAATTCACTTTTATTAGTTCAACTTCATTTTAGCACGAGAATCCCATCGACCTCGCCTCTGTCCCCGTAAACCAACCGGAATGGTTCCAATGCATATCTACCGTATACCGTATGGACTGGTCGCAGAGAATCTCCCAACATCTTACAATGCTGGGCAGCGATGTCACGACCCATTATCATACACTTGGGTCTAATTAAATTATATCGTCGTTATAATCAATTTCCATTAAAACAATAAACACACACCACCACCATAGCATACACTCATACAACATCATTAGATAAGCAAGTCCATAAGACTTACCTGAACAACATGTCTACCAGCCATCACCCTTTTCGTCCGCTCGGTTAATTACTTTCCACTACCTGATCAAGAAAGATCAACTTAGAATCATCATTCTAAGTCTTACAAGATTCCTAGAAAGCTTCTATACTGATGAGAAAGCTCTCAGATTCACAAGAACGAGAAAAATCTAACTTTAGTAGAAATTACAAAAACGCCCCTCACTTTTCGGAAAATTCCAAAAAATGCCCAAACTAAATCCAAGTCTTCTCTATAGCTAGACAACACTTATTAAACCTCAAAACTCCAAAACAAGTTTGAGGGTTTGCTCAAACTTACATTCTAAGTCTAATATCGCTTCCCAAAACTACACCAAGCACTCAACTTTGGCCTATCGGAAGTACTTCGTACTAAACTCCAAAAATTCCAAAGAAAATACTTACACATACTAGGTCATACCTACTCTAGGCTAGAACAATCGGAATCCATTAACAACATCTCAAAAGTTCTACATAAAATCCAAAGATGCCTTCACACGCACTGAGATTCCAAACTAGATTTCGAGTCAACTTTGAAAGCTTATAACTCCAGATCCGACCGTTGTATCGAATCTAAAATAACATATCGAATCTTAGTTCTAAAGTCAGCCAAACTCACAGTTTTCTGGCAACAAAGAACTAGATTAAGCTTAGGTCCTGCGTTCGATTCCCCTTGCAGACATTCACGGACCAAGTAGGAGTCCAGAGACCCGAGTTCGACTCTCACAGTCAGCAAATTTCCCTAACGCCTAGAACACAAGATCTACCCTTCGATTCCCTTAGCCTTCAATCAAATCCAACTGTTCATCTATAAATTTTTAATAGCAGAACCTACACAGAGCAAGCATTAGGGAAGGATGATCTAACCTTGAGTCGTGCAGTCCCTCACGCCCAAGTGATGACCCTATAACGCCCGGAATTTTTAATTTTTAATTCCGACTTGGAGCACCTTATAGTTATCCCGTAATCCAAGATGCCGAGAGCCGGGATTTATTCCTAAGAAAATCCCGAGCGGACACATCGTTTTTTCCTCTTTTCCGCGTTCCGACCCTTCGTTCCGGGTTAAAAATGACAAGGGGTCATTTCCGACCCCTCGGTCCGTGTGAGGGACAAGAGGTCAGCTGACCCCTTGGTCCCCACACCTCCTTTTCAGCCTTTGACTCTCTCTCTCTCTCCTACCTTAGCTCTTTCCTCACGTTACTTCACTCTTTCACTCATCTTCCTCTCCTCTCATTTCCTCTCTTTTTGTCTTCTCTTCTCCATGGTTGATGAAGATCCAAGCTGTGGACTGCAGAAGGAGATTCCAGGCTTTTGGTAAGCTCTTTCCCCTCCTTCCCCTCTCTTCTTTGCTGTCTTTCTTCCTTTCTTCTTCCCTCCTTCATCCATAGCCATGGATGAAGCTTTTGAGAGGTTTTTACTCAACTCCTTGCATGGCTGCGTTCTTAGCTCGATTAGGTCGAGAGAGGTGGCCTAAGACCAGTGGTGGGTGTTTGGAGAAGATCAGCAAGAGAAGAAGCACTTGGGCCAAGGATCCACGATCGAGACGAAGAAGACGAGCTTCTACACAGCGTAACCGGGGACGGGTCATCACGGCCGCGGGCGGCGACGGCCGCAGGGCGGCAGCACGGGCCGTGGAGCGGCACAGCACCGCTGCGGGTGCGGCTCGGCATGGCTGCGGGGCGGCGGAAGACTCACGGCACAAGCACCGGCGGGGTGCTCGGCATGGCCGCGGGCGGCGGCGACTCACGCAACACAAGGCCGCGGGTGCGCTGGCTCCGGCGCGAGCGCGGGCTCGGCAAAACCGCGGGGGGCTCTGGCAGGCGACGCAGTCCTCCGCGGCCGGCTCCTTGTTCCGTGGGGGCGGCTCCTGTGTCCGCAGGGGGCGCCGACTTGACTCCGCGGCTGCGGTTTCGGCAATAGTAGGTCCCTCATCTCCTTTCCTCTTCGTTCTTCCTTAGTATTGATGTTGGATCTTGTTAGTATCATGCCTAGGATGGATCTAGAGTAGCTTGGAATGCCACTTAGTGGTTGTGAACCTAGGAGCCCTTAAGGCTCGATGTAAGTGATGGATATGAGCATGTGAGCATGATGGATCTTCTAGGCTAGCTTGTACCTCTTTGGTTGAGGATTAATATCTTGTGGAATTATGGACTGTTGTGGGCTGTTGCATGTGTTGAGAGTGTGATGAGTACTTGGGACCTATGATGCGTTTCCTAGTTTGAGGGTTAGGTGATCTTGCATAGATCACTAGAGTGAAGTCTAAGACTTCTTGAGAGTGAGTATGTATTGATGGGTATGTTCCCCGTTTGATCAGGTATTTGATATTGTATGCGCATATAGACGATAACGGTAATGGCGGATCGTCTAGACGGTAGCGGGTAATGGCTCCGATCAGTTTAGGTAAGTCTCCGGACTTACTTAGCTCGTATTTTACGTATTAGCATTGATGTGTGTTTGGTGGTGCGTGTTATGTTTTGTTATAACTATTAAAAAGATAATTAGGACCACCGACATTATATATATTTGGCCCGAGTGTATGATAACGGGCGGTGACAATACTGCCTAGCCCATAGTGAGGTCTAGGGGATTCTCGCGACTAGCCCGGCGGGTTAGATGGGCGGATGCATCCGTACCATTCTTTTCCGGTAAGTAGGGACCGAGGCGAGACCACTGGGTCTCGTGTCACAACCGAAGTTGAATTAGAACGGGATATGACTAAGTAATAAAAAGATAATAAACGGGACTTACGTGTTTATGTTATGTGTTATGTGTGTTTGTGCCTTCACCGCTTTTCTAATGCTTAGAATATGAGCTAACGGTTTTAAACCGTTTGTGTAGATGACTTGCAGGTTAGGGATGTCGCCGAGTGAGGTGGAGGAGTGGACAACCGGGGTCCCGTACATTATAGGACGGGGACGTTTTTGGGTTATATTTATATCGTCGTTTGTTTGGGGATGTTGTTATACGTTTTAGACTTTCGGATCGGGGTTGTGTTGTTTTGAGGACTCGGCTGAGTTTCCACTTTGTATTTGTTACATTTCGTGTCTCGCATACATTATAAACGTTTTTTGAGTTTTCGCCTTTATTTGTGTCATGTTAGAAGGTCCGGTGAAATTGTTGTCAAGCTAAGGGTCGGGACCCATTGTGAGGTTTTGCCCGTAGCGTCCCGAGTCCCGCGGATTTGGGGTGTTACAGACCCGATCTGCTAACTTGAAGGATGCTTGACTAGTATACGAAAGAGGGAAAGAAGGTGAGCCAAACTTGCTCTATGGAACTAGGACAAGAAGAGTCAGTGAAGAACTCACCAGCCGTTGCAGCCGCCTGGGGAAAATTGCTTGTTCGTCCGCCTCTGCTCAAGCCACCCTCCTGCAGTACATGCGGAAACTCGATCACATTCAAGATCAAGAAGAAGGAAAGACGAGAGAGCAGGGAGATCTCTTCAAGCTTCCACTGCAGTACGGCCGTCCAGGAAGCAGAGAAGATCCGAGGAAGACGACTCTAGAAGAAGCCACGAAGAAGCTGTGCAGGTCCGGTGCTGATTGCTCTGCAGTGGTCGAAGGAGGAGAAGCAAGACTCGAGATGTGCAGGGGCGTACGCTCGGGAGGAAGAAAGGCTTCGGTCGTCTCTGCTTGCGTAGAGGCAGAAGGATCGCTCCTCCGTCTTCTCCCGTTATCGTGTGCAAGATTCACGTTAAAATCTTGAGCAAATCGTAGCAGTTAGAAAGGTAGGAACGGTCCAAGCTTGAGCAAAAGAATCAGATAAAACAGCTTTCAGCCAAAAGAAAAGAAGTATGGGCCTTCGGCCCAGAAAGAAGAAAGAAAAAGGAAGCAGGCCGGCCCAAGAGAATGAAAGAAAGGAATAAGGCCGGCCGTGGTTTATGAAGAAAGAAAAGGAATAGGCAACTCCGGTCCAACACACAAAACCGACCAAAAATCATCCTAGATTGGTTAACCACTCCCCTTGAATCGATTTTAATTCGATTAAAACCCGATGACGCTACCCGTATCGGAATTTAAAATTCCCGATTATCACAAATTTTAATATTCTTACCAATCTAAAGTTCCAGATCTCTTAACATATCTCATCTAAATGAAACTCCAAATTAATCGTTTTTTGTTATTTCATTGTTTAGTAAGATATTTATCTCTTATTTGTTTAAAATAATCAATTTAAAATTTGATATTTGAACCTCCTTCAAAAAAAAAAAATACTATTACTATTATCTAATATTACTTTTTAATCTATAAACATCATCTAAAAATTTGTCCATTTTTTCGTAATATTCAATAAATAATTGCTTATAAAGTAATTTATATATATCAATTTAAAAAAACAAAACAATATGAAAAAATATATAACAACACAATAATGCATATAACCCGTTATTATTATAAAAAACCCGCACAAGGTGCGGGTATTACACTAGTTTCAATTATATCGCACCGTAATCCCAAATTTTATTTTATATAATATAATGTTATAAGAAGAACCGAATTATTCTTTTTAAAGATAAGTCTAAAATTTCGAATATTGTTATTTTTAATTTTAAAAAAAGAAAAATCAATTAATAAAGCTTATTTATGATAAATGAATACATTATATAGATTGTAATATTGCTCCTAAAAATGACAATAAATCACAAGATAATTAAAATAACATTTTTTAACAAAAAATATATATACCATATATACGAAAATGAGTTTTATTAGAAAATAATTACAAGATCTTCTTCTTTAATATGGTAAATGAATAAATTTATATTTATCTTAAAGATGGGCCCATAAAAGTGACAATCTACAAAACCATGCATAAACCGTTTAAGGAGATAAATCAAGATAATCCATACCATTAATCAATTATAAGATCTTCTTCCTTAAGATTTGTATCATTTAAATAATGAAATCGATAATTTAATTTGAAAAATATCATTCATTATATTTTTTGTTAAACTTACTAGTTATAAATAAGGTAATTAATTAAATGCATTACTAAATAATTTATTCTTATATTTTTAAGTTTCCATTCATATATTATGATATATAATCAAGATAATTTAAATCACAAACCCGCACAAGGTGCGGGTAATACACTAGTATGTATTAAAGGAGAGCCCTTCTTTGCCACGTGTCAGCACCACATTTAACGCAGCATAAAAAAAATTTCAAAAAGTTAATTTATTTTTAAGTTGTTAATATAAATTATTATCAAAGTCCAACAAAATATTTTTAAAAAGTTATTAATCTACATTATTAATAAAATGGGTTTACATAATCGGATGTTTTTAATAAAATTTATTATTATTATTATTATTATTATATTATTATTATTATTATTATTATTATTATTATTATTATTATTATTATTATTATTAGTGTTTATTATTATTATTATTTATTATTATTATTATTATTATTATTATTATTGCCTAAATAAGTTAAATTTAATTCAAAGAGTTAATCGGAAGTTTTTTAATATTTTTAATTAGTTATTTACTAGATTATTAAGTAATGGGTTTTTTAAAAAAACCGTAAGCAAAAAACTAAATAGCAAGAAAAGGATCGTTAATCTTTCACATATTCACGATATGTAGCATTAAATTAAAATAACTAAATATATATTTTTTTTGTAACAAGAATATCATATAACGTCTTTTTCCTATTGTAACCAATCGGCTTCTTATTTACACTGCGTATTTTCAGTCCTAAATAAAATTATTTTAGGCTAAATTTTTTTATAACAAGAATATCATATGACGTGTTTTTCTTTAAATTTTAACCAATCGGCTTTTAATGTACACCAATAGATACTATATTTATTTATTATTTAAAATTTTCAAGAATATCATATCTACATGATCTGCAGTCAAAAATAAAAATTATTTAGCCTGATTTTTGAAATTGTCATATCTTCAGCACAAAATCTTAATCAATCAACTTCTTAGTATTCGGTTACAAATTATATGTTTTGTAAAATGAATTATTGCTCTCATTTTTTCAACATTTTGTAATCATTTTTTTTTCAAAATGAGATCCCTAATTTCGATCTTATCTACCAATTTTTGCTCTTTTCCAGTGGAGAGTGTGATTTTGGTGTGGTGGCAAGAGGCGATCGGGTGAGACTTTCTGTGTCGCGCAACGATGTCTCTTGAAGAGAAGACGACCCCTGAGATTGCAGAAGTAAAAGCTCTTTTGCGGCTGCTGAGCATGCATGGGAGAGAGGAATGTCACGGGTGATGATCATCGAGTCGGATTGTGTGAGTTTGATTCAGAAAATTAATGATAGAGTTCCTCTTAGGGAGACCACTGAAAGGATGATTGAGGATTAGAGAGATATCGAGCTTAGGAAGGGGTTGCAAAATGGTGCCACACAAGAGGGGGAAAGAAATAGAGTCGGCTTACTTCTCAAGACCGATTGACTCTATAATTATAGATTCATCTTTGCCTTTTCCTTCTGAGCTTCTGTCTTTGATTAAGTTTGATGAAATGTAAGTTTGTTTATCCTAATAATTAAGAGTGCCCTTCTTCTAACTCTTCCGTTATGAGAAACCGAGAAAATGGAAAGACCCGTATGGATGTTAAGGATGGTAGATTTTGATTGATTGAGAATTTAAAATTTAGATTTAATTAAGTATTTTAAAACTAGATTTTTGTAATCAGTTTTTTAAATATATAAGTTAAAATCATGCAATTCAACCTAATTCAAAATTAGTTTAAATATATTTTTTTAAAATCGAAGATTTAAAAAGATTTTTTTTGAATAAATCTTTTCAAAAATTATTTTTTACAAAAAAATACGTTGAAAATTGCAATTCTTAGTTTTATATTTTCAAACCCTATCTGCGAATTTGTTACTAATAAATTTACTATTTGTTTTTTTAATTTATAAAATCTGAAGTTAAAAAAACTCTATATAGTTAAAGAATTAACCTCGATTCAAAGTTCACTAATCTTAAAAGAGTAACATCCAGGATTTGATATTTATTTATTATTTTATATATTAATCATTAAGTATGAATTGATACAATATTTTTTTAAAACATATACAAGGTTCAAGTGATCAAGTTCAAACAAAAATAAAAAAAATTAATTAATACCATAATTTGATACTAGGTGAATAGAAGATGAATCTGATTCAATAGGTTAAAAAAATCATGATGAAGATTATAAAGGAATGAATAGTCTATTGAATTGGGAGATTAGTTTTCCTTCTTCTTATGAATAATAATATGTTAGATGCTTTTGATATTATAGATGATTTTATTTTTTTTTTGTTCAACTGTTTTTGCTAAGCTTTAACGTGAAAAATATAATACTTATATTATAAAGTATTACATGTCACAAATTTATATATAATGTGTTTTTATTGATTTAAAATTAATAAATTGTACCATTTATAGGAATTCTTTTTTATAAATTCATTCAACAATTATATATTTTTAGCCTTTTTATCAATTTTTCACCATTATAATATATCATTACTATATTTTAGCCTTATATTTAACATATATAATATTTCCTGTAAAATTAGATTTAAATATTATCACATGATACTAATGTAACGTAAAGAGTATTTAACTCAAATGGATTTAAACAAATCCCGTGCAAGGCACGGGTAATACACTAGTTTTATAATTAAAGTGCATTAATTATGCTAAAAACATAAGAACTAGCCTTGTGGTTGTTGACAAATTCCAAATATTATGTCTAAATAGACGTATGCTAGTAGAGAGGGGTCAAACAAGCCAAACGGGTCACAACAAGTTCGTGTTAAGATCAGTTGGGTAAAAAAAACAAGCTTGGTTTTTAAATAATTTGGTTTATATACTTGTAACACCCCGAATTCTGGTAACTCGGAATGTTGTTGTCTAGGACCTCACAGTGGGTTCTGGATCTTGCAACAAAGGCAAAAATATTGTAAATACAACTTCTTTCAAAATACGTAAACAACTCGATAGACTCTAGACCCATACATCAGCCAACTGTTAAAAATAAACAAACTCTACTGTAATAAAATAAATAAAACAGAACTATATAAACCAACACCCAAAACTCATAGTACGGAAAAATCCGGCTGGCCACTCCACTCCGATTTTCCAGTAGAGATCTATCTTGCAAAAACCTAACAACGGCGGTATAAAACCGTTAGCTACAAATCTAATACTAAGGTCACTAAGGCACTCACACATATAAAGAAGCATTGTAAATCAATCAGCATGCACACTCAATGTCCCGGTTTATTATCTTCCATTAGGTGAATTTAGTCATTCTATTTTCCAACTTTTGCTTGTAACACAAGAGTCTCCCGACTCTTACCCCTGCCCCCCGTTAACTAGTAGGACTAGTGTATGTACCTCTTCATGTATACACTACTTGTAACACCCCAAATCCGTAGGACTCGGAGTGCTACTGGCTAGGATCTCACAATGGATCCTGACCCTAGCCTGACAACAACTTCACTAAATCTTACAACAAGGCACCAATAGATTAAAACAAAACATAAAAACTGATATATATATATATATATATATATATATATATATATATATATATATATATATATATACATGTCAAAAGGATGATACAGAGTACTGCTGAGTACCAAGTCAAACTGAAAATCCGTACAATAATGATAAACCCAAAATCCCACGAATACGCCCAGTGTACGGAACCCTCAGCAGATCACCCCTCTGGATCACTCTACAACTCTCCTAACCTGCAAAAGATCTACAACACGGTATAAAACCGTTAGCTAACTATACACATATATAAGAAGATGCTAGAGCACAAACACACATCAATAATATTAACACATCATCATGATATCACACATTTATCCGGTTTATTATCTTTAATAAGTTAAATCACTCAATCGTATAAATAGATGTATATGAAGATATGTGACACGAGGAATATAATCCCCGCCTCTGAGTACTCTAGCCAGCTGGGGTAGTATCAGCACACTTCCGTGTACCCTATGGGAGTGGTGAGGGTCCTTCCGTATACCAGATCTGGCCTGACTACAGAGAACCTCCCAGACTCCACTACGGGATGAAAGGGAAAGTTATCACGGCCACTACAATGGGGCGTCAATATAACATAGGGTGACCATAATAACACATGCTATAAAGCAAATAACACACACCACTCAAGCATACATCCAATATAAGGATAGTAGCTAAGTAAGTCTATGGACTTACCTCAATCTCAAAAGTAACTCAACCACGATCAACTCTCCAACTGGTCCACTCCAAACTGGAGGACAACACGGCCTATACAAGGCATACATACATATATATCACAATCCTATCACACAAAGGGGTCACACCTAGACCCAAGGGATCCATAAGGATCAAGTCCAACTCGTAACCTCAAAGCCGTAACCGGCATATCTATATCATACTCATCATAAACCGATACCTAGCATGATACTAGTTCCTCATACTAGGAAAGGAAAAGAGCTACCCAACTATGGGTAGTCCCGGGATAAGACGCACCTGCGTGATCAAGGGACGCAGGGGCGGAACGCAGGAAACCGCGGCGGGTGGCACTCAACCGCGGGGGCGGTGACAAGGGGTCGCTGGCAACGCAGGCACGGCGGCACGGCGCGGGCGCTGCGGCACGTCCGCAGGGGCGGTGACTTCTGCCGCGGGGGCGGCAACACTGCAGAGGGCGATTCCGCAGTTTCTCCTCGGCTCTTCCGTGATCAAATCCCGCCTTTTCTCTTCCAAATCACACACAAAACATGTCCATACACATACTAACAACAATACCCTTAGCATACATCTAATCCTAAGCTAGAAGGATTGAATCAAGAAGAAGAGAAGGAGAAGAAGCAAGAACTCACCACTACTGAAGATCCTAGGCTGCAGGGAGGATCAACACACACCAAAGCTGGCTTCCAAGCTCAGCAACACACACACTAGCATCATCAACACCACAAAGTACAACAACTCTCTTCCAAACCAAAGGAAACCAAGACAAGATCAAGGTGAAGCAAGGGAAAAGAAGAAAAGCGTGGGAAGCTGAAGAAAGGAGTGAGGATGGAAACCCTTGATCAGCCAAGAGCAAGGAAAGACATAAGAAAAGGTAAAGCACGGGTCAACGAGTCAACAAACGGCTGCAGCCGCCAAATCCGCAGGGCGGTCCTGAGCCGGCAGGGGCGGATACCCGCGGGTGCGGCGGCCAATCTGGCCAAAGCCAATCTCGGCTATGGTCCGATCTCGGTCCGAAAGAATAGGGGTCTCACATCTCACACCCCTAAAAACAAGTTTCGTCCGAAACTTGCAAAGTCCTGAAACCACTCGGACTCAAAAGCCGAGTAAAACTCTCTATAACCTCAAACATAAGCATGGAGGAAATCATCAACTCCAGCAGCAAACTATACTATCCAGGGCCTAGAGGAAACCATCTCTAGCCAGCTATAAACATATCACAAGGCATAGAGGAATCACATCTAGCCGTATCATAACCATAACAGAAAGGCATGGAGGGAGAACATCTCCAGCACTACTATGTCCATCAAAATAGCATGGAGGGAAGAACCATCTCCAGCTAAACCTAAACGTATCACAATAGCATGGAGGAAAGAACCATCTCCAGCTATAAACAAGAATCATACTAGCACAACAAGATCTAATAAGATCATAATCACATCAAAGCTAGTATGAAATAAACACATCATAGCATATAAGCATATAAGCAGATAAGACTCACCAAACTAGTACTAAGATCTACTCGGTGATCCTACTGGTGCACCTATCTCGGCATAGAACTCTGGATAGTTCCTCTGGATACTATCCTCAGTCTCCCATGTAGCCTCCTCGGGTCCTCGTCTCGACCACTGTATCCTCAACATAGGAATGTCCTTCGAACGCAGGCGTCTCATACCTCGCTCTAGGACTGCAATAGGATGCTCACAAACGTGTGGTCCGGCTCAACCACCAAATCCTCATAACTCACAATGTGTCTCGGATCTGGTATGTACTCCCTCAGCTGAGACACATGAAATACAGGGTGAACACCCTCTAATCTCGGAGGCAAGGCTAATCTGTAAGCTGCGCTCCCAACCCGATCCAGAATCTCGAACGGTCCGACATATCGGGGACTCAACTTCCCCTTAATGCCAAAACGCCTAACACCTCGTGTCGGGGACACTCTCAGCCACACATGGGCTCCAACCCTGAACTCTAGAGGTCTACGCCTCCTGTCAGCATAAGACTTCTGACGGCTCTGTGCAGTCAGCATACGCTCTCTGATCAATGCTACTCGAGCCATATCATCCTGAATCTGATCAGGTGCTAAACCACTGACACTGCTCTGCTCATCCGCATAACGGGGTACGACATCTCTGTCCATACAGTGCCTCATATGGGGCCATCCCAATAGATGCATGCCAGCTGTTGTTGTAGGAGAACTCAACAAGTGGGAGATGATCCGTCCACACTGTCCCCAATCCAACACACAAGCTCGCAGCATATCCTCCAGGTCTGAATGGTCCTCTCTGACTGACCATCTGTCTGAGGATGGAACGCAGTCGTGAAGTGCAAACTCGTCCCCAGGGCAGTCTGAATCTGCTGCCAGAATCTCGAGGTAAATCGCCATCTCTGTCTGAGACGATCGTCCTCGTACACCATGGAGTCTCACTATCTGCCTAGTGTACTCCTCAGCTAATCTGCTCACCGGCCACGTCTCCTAATAGGAATGAAACGTGCCGTCTTCGTCAATCTGTCTACTATGACCCCAGATGGCATCAAAACTCCGGCTCAGCCTCAGTCCAGTCACAAAATCCATGGTGACGTCCTCCCACTTCCTCTGTGGAACAGGAAGTGGATGGAGCTCACCTCCAGGTCTGAAATGCTCGATCTTGACCTGCTGGCAGGTCGCACACTGTGCCACAAATCTGGCCACATCGGGCTTCAGCCCTCCCACCAATATATACGTCTCAAGTCCTGATACATCTTACTCGTACCTGGATGTACAGAGTAAGGTGTACAGTGAGCCTCCTGTAAAATCCTCTGCCTCAGCTCTGTATCAGCAGGTACACAGACGCGACCGCGGCGCTCAAAACTCCATCTGCTCCAAGCAGGAACTGTGGTGCCTCATCCCGAGACATCCTATCTCGTATCCTCATCAAAAGTCGGGCAGGTCTCCTGCTTCTGTTGGATCTCGCCCAACAGATCAGGAAGAACCTCTAAAGTACGCAGCTGGGCATCCTCATCAGGAAACTGGATGTCCAACTCTAACCAGATCAGATCTCTCTGTAACTGATGCTGAACTGTCAATCTCGCAATCGCCTGCTCTCGAGGCGTCTTCCTGCTCAGGGCGTCGGCGACAACGTTCGCCTTCCCTGGATGGTACAAAATCTCTAAATCAAAATCCTTGATCAGCTCGAGCCACCTACGCTGGGTTATTCAATTCCCGCTGCGTGAAAATATACTTCAGACTCTTATGGTCTGTGAAGATCTGACATGTAGCACCATACAGGTAATGTCTCCAGATCTTCAGTGCATGAACTACCGCTGCCAACTCCAGATCATGAGTCGGGTAGTTCTCCTCATACGTCTTCAACTGTCGAGACGCATAAGCAATAACTCTGCCTCGCTGCATCAAAACACATCCCAAGCCTAGCTTGGATGCATCACTGTAAACCACAAAATCCTCAGTACCCCTCTGCTGTGCCAAAATAGGAGCAGAAGTCAAACGCCTCTTCAACTCCTCAAAACTCTGCCTGCACTGATCAGACCACACAAATCTGGTAGTCTTCCTCAGCAAACTCGTCAGTGGACGGGCAATCACAGAAAATCCCTCCACAAAGCGTCTGTAATAACCGGCTAGGCCAAGGAAACTACGTACTTCCTTGACGTTCGTCGGTGTCGTCCATGCTGCTACTGCCTCAATCTTCGCTGGATCCACCTTGATCCCCTCAGCTGAAACCACATGACCCAGGAATGCTACCTCTGGCATCCAGAACTCACACTTAGAGAACTTAGCATAAAGTTCTCTATCCCGCAAAAACTGCAATACAGTCCTCAGATGTCCTGCATGCTCCTCTCCACTGCGAGAGTATACCAGAATGTCATCAATAAAAACCACCACAAACTGATCCAGGAAGTCGATGAAGATACTGTTCATCAACTCATAAAGACGGCTGGGGCATTCGTAAGCCCAAATGGCATCACTACAAACTCGTAGTGGCCATATCTGGTCCGGAATGCTGTCCTGTGCACATCCTGCTCCCTCACCCTCAGCTGGTGATACCCGGAACGCAGGTCAATCCTGGAGAACACAGTCGCTCCCTGTAGCTGATCTAACAAATCATCAATGCGCGGCAGTGGATACTTGTTCTTGATGGTCACCTTGTTCAGCTCTCTGTAATCTATGCATAACCTCAGTGATCCGTCCTTCTTCCGTACGAAGAGGACAGGTGCTCCCCATGGGGACACGCTAGGGCGAATGAAGCCCTTCTCAGCCAACTCCTCGAGTTGCTTCTTCAGCTCCAGCATCTCGACAGCGCCATCCGGTATGGGGCCTTCGAGATGGGTCTCGTACCAGGCTCTAACTCGATACTGAAATCCACACTCCTCTGAGGCGGCAAACTGGACGGCTCAGCAAAAACATCAGTAAACTCACAAACAACTGGATATCCTCTAACGCTGGACTCTCCCCCTCCTTCATGGCATAACACCAGAAGGCCTCGCAACCCTGTGCAATCAGTCTAGCTGCCCGTATAGCGCTGATAACTGTGCCTACCTTTCCAAGGTCCCAACCTCGGAAAACCTCTATCTGGCCTAACTCGGTAGAGAGGTAACAGTCCTCCTACCTACATCTAAGACTGCAGAATGTCTAGCCATCCAATCCATACCTAGAATGACTTCTTCATGCTCTAATGGCATGACAAAGAAGTCAACTAGTAACACACGGGTCCCTACAGAAATGGGACAACCGTGAATCTCACGGGTACCTCTGACCCTACCACCATCGGGTAACCCTATAATAAAGGGCATCCCCTCAACTGTATCTAACCCAAGACGCTCTACACAGGCATCAGAAATAAAAGAGTGCGTAGCACCAGTATCAAATAAAACTCTAACAGGTAAACCATGAATCAGAATGGTACCTGTAGCAGTAGGTGCAGCTGGCTCCTCAGCTCAAAAACACGACCCTGTGGCCTCTGGTATCAGTGGTGCCCCCACCACGGCCTCTGCCTCTACTCGGCCAGAGCAGATCCTGAGTCGTAGGGCGATCTGGGACTCTCTGTTGTCCCTGTATCTGCTGCTGCTGAGGTGGCCTCTGCCCACCTCCGCCACACTGGCAGGAGAAGAACCTGCTGAGATGCAGCTCCGCCCTGGCGGCAGTAAACGGCTCTATGACCCTGTCTACCACAGGTAAAAACGTCACTAATGGCCTCGTGCACTCGGCTTCAAATGCCCTGGATCTCCACAGTTAAAACACTATCGTCCCTTCTCTACAACCGGTGCAGATGAAGGCTGACCCTGGCGTCTCTGACCATGCCAACCACACTAGTAGAACCACCAGTAACCACTTGTTTGTCCTGTACGCTGCCTCTTCTCAGACCGTCCGGTCTGAGAAGCTCTCTTCTGACTCGCCCGCTCTCGCTCATAGTCGACGGCTCTATCCTGGTAGTCCATCAAGGACTCGCAAATGAAATCCGCCATATAGGCCCGGGTAGTATCCCTCAGTCGTCGGGAAAAGAGATAAATGTGCTGGTCTGCAGAAGGGTGCAGCTGGTCCCAGTAATGCCAGCTCCTCCTGAAACCTCCTGATGGCCTCAGAGACTGGTACATCCTCAAACTCAGCCTAAACAAAATCCGCTGTTTCTCCCTCCTCAGAGAGGTAGGGCAGAAACGCTCTCTAATCATAGTCCTCATGTGCTCATAACTGGTAACCTGACCCCGTATTGATCTCCACCAGTGTTGTGCCAAGTCCCGGAATAAAGTCTGAACCAGCTCGATCTGTCTGTCAGCTGGACATCGAATAGACTCCAGAGCTGATGGAATGCCTTCAACCAGGTATCTGGTCTAGGCCCTCTATGCTCCTCTGGTGCTCTAGCAATCTCAGCAGCAGGTACCTGTACAGCTGGCACCTGAGTAACGTGTGGGACCTCTCAGATGGTCCCTCCTATGCCAGTAAATTTGGGGCACGTCTACCGGCTCTGGCAGCCTCCTCTACTCGTCGGATATATGCTCGGAACTCTGATCCCCCATGGAGACACGATCAGACTCGCCAGACTGGGCTCTCTGTGCCCCCTGTCTCTCAGCTGCCCCCGTTCCCAGTCTCAGGAACGACGCTCTCAGCAACCTCCTCATGTATCTCCTCTGCTGCGCGTGGATCGACAACAGGAACTCTACCTCGTCCTCTACCTAGACGGGGTCTACCTCTACCTCGCCAGCTGCAGGTAAGGCTCTAGTCTGAACCATCTGCAGAGGACGTAAACCTACCTTAGAAGGCTATATATATGCCATAGGTATGTACCAAATCAATCACAACAGAAAATTATATATATATGTACTATCGAGATCTTCAGAGGGGCGATGGCTCAGTACACGATATCCCAAAACATTTTGTACTCATTTCAAAACCAAACCTTTTGAAAAGTCAAACCCCTTTCGGGTTCTGTTTATTTATCTATTCAAACTTTATTGCAGATTACTAGTGTCATTGCTGTCAACCTGGCTTTGATACCAACTTTGTAACACCCCAAATCCGTAGGACTCGGAGTGCTACTGGGCTAGGATCACACAATGGATTCTGACCCTAGCCTGACAACAACTTCACTGAATCTTACAACAAGGCACCAATAGAACAAAACATAAAAACTGATATATATATATATATATATATATATATATATATATATATATATATATATATATAAATAGGGTCAGGATCTGGTAGGAACCACCCTTAGAGTAGGGAATAGGAACCTCTAAGATCCGTTGGATTAAAATTTGAACGGACATGATGGAAGGTACAAAATAAGCTTCCATAGGTGAGATTCATATGATTGTTCAAATTTCACAAATAAATCATTAAATATTATACATATTAGGAAAACAAATATCCTATTTTTGGGCTATCCCAAAAATAAACGTTGAATAAATCGATTCTCATTGACTAGTAAATTTTTATATAGAAGGATGCTCGTTAATTTTATATTATAAGATTGATCGTTTTTTTTTTTAGTCGTTAATATGTATAATACTATAAATTAACGACCAATATTAAAATAAAAATAACGATCAAAATCAAACAAAAAATAAAAAAAATTAACGACTACAAAAAAAATTAACGATCAAAATTTGTGTTTATAAGAAATTTGATCGTTAATATATTTTATAGAGAAATTTGATCGTTAATAAATTTTATAAGAAATTTGATCGTTAAATTTGTTAGGATTGGTCGTTAAAATTTGTTTTGGTAGTTAAAATATGAAAAAAGACATTTTAACCACCAATTTTTCTCTATAAAATTTTAACGACCCACAAAAATTTTAACGATGAGGACTATATTAAATAATATAAAAAATATTTTAACGACCAAATTTTCTCTATAAAATATAAAACGACCAATATGAAAATAATGTATTACCATAATTTGGTCGTTATTATATTTTTATAGAGAAATTTTGGTCGTTAAAATATTTTTATCATAATTCTATTAGAGGCAATATAATATTCTCATTAATTATTACCATAAACAAGGTTAAATCTTGGACGTTCATCTATATTAATTCAACGGCTATTATAAGTCTCTATTCCCTACTCTAAGAGAGGTTCCTACGTGATCCTAACTCTATATATATATATATATATATATATATACATGTCAAAAGGATGACACAGAGTACTGCTGAGTACCAAGTCAAACTGAAATCCGTACAATAATGATAAACCCAAAATCCCACGAATACGCCCAGTGTACGGAACCCTCAGCAGATCACCCCTCTGGATCACTCTGCAGCTCTCCTAACCTGCAAAAGATCTACAACACGGTATAAAACCGTTAGCTAAATATATATATAAGAAGATGCTAGAGCACAAACACATCATCATGATATCACACATTTATCCGGTTTATTATCTTTAATAAGTTAAATCACTCAATCGTATAAATAGATGTATATGAAGATATGTGACACGAGGAAATATAATCCCCTCTGAGTACTCTAGCCAGATGGGGTAGTATCAGCACACCTCCCGTGTACCCTAGGGAGTGTGAGGGTCCTTCCCGTATACTAGATCTGGCCTGACTAAAGAGAACCTCCCAGACTCCACTACGGGATGAAAGGGAAATATTATCATGGCCACTACAATGGGCGGTCAATATAACATAGGTTGGTGACCCTAATAACACATGCTATAAAGCATATAACACACATCACTCAAGCATACATCCAATATAAGGATAGTAGCTAAGTAAGTCCTATGGACTTACCTCAATCTCAGAAGTAACTCAACCACGATCAACTCTCCAACTGGTCCACTCCAAACTGGAGGACAACACGGCCTATACAAGGCATACATACATATATATCACAATCCTATCACACAAAGGGGTCACACCTAGACCCAAGGGATCCATAAGGATCAAGTCCAACTCGTAACCTCAAAGCCGTAACCGGCATATCTATATCATACTCATCATAAACCGATACCTAGCATGATACTAGTTCCCTCATACTAGGAAAGGAAAAGAGCTACCCAACTATGGGTAGTCCCGGGATAAGACGCACCTGCGTGATCAAGGGACGCAGGAGCGGAACGCAGGAAACCGCGGGCGAGGTGGCACTCAACCGCGGGGCGGTGACAAGGGTCGCTAGCAACGCAGGCACGGCGCTGGCACGGCGCGGGCGCTGCGGCACAAGGTCCACAGGGGCGGTGACTTCTGGCCGCGGGGCGGCAACACTGCAGAGGGCAATTCCGTAGTTTCTCCTCGGCTCTTCCCGTGATCAAATCCCGCCTTTTCTCTTCCAAATCCACACACAAACATGACCATACACATACTAACATCAATACCCTTAGCATACATCTAATCCTAAGCTAGAAAGATTGAATCAAAGAAGAAGAGAAGGAGAAGAAGCAAGAACTCACCACTACTGAAGATCCTAGGCTGCAGGGAGGATCAACACACACAAAGTTGGCTTCCAAGCTCAGCAACACACACACTAGCATCATCAACAACCACAAAGTACAACAACTCTCTAGCTTCCAAACCAAAGGAAACCAAGACAAGATCAAGGTGAAGCAAGAGAGAAGCAAGAAGAACGTGGGAAGCTGAAGAAAGGAGTGAGGATGGAAACCCTTGATCAACCAAGAGCAAGGAAAGACATAAGAAAAGGTAAAGCACGGGTCAACGAAGTCAACAAAGCCGGCTGCAGCCGCCAGAATCCGCAGGCGCGGTCTTCTGAGTCGCAGGGGCGGATACCCGTAAGGGCGGCACCTGGTGCCCGCGGGTGCAGCTAGGCCTCGACCCAAAAGCCAATCTCGGCTATGGTCCGATCTCGGTCCGAAAGAATAGGGGTCTCACACTACTGGACTGGTCGCGACCAATCCTTCGGCACCATCGGCCCGGACCGACGGTTATGGCACGTTATCATACACTCGTGCCTCTCTTTAGAAATTAAAAACAGTGATCTAGTTCGTTCATTTTATTTCACAAGAATAACACACTACCCTAGTGCACACTCGGTATTAAAAAGTAACTAAGTGAGTCCTACGGACTCACCTTATCAGTTTTGGTCTCAACGTCTCGCGATCTTGTCAGTCAGAGATCCGATTATCCTGATCAACATTTATCACCTTTAGAACTCTTTCAACCTTTAATATTTCACGACTTATCATTCTAATCAATCAGGGTATGATATCTAACATCGATACCCTGACGTTTTCTATGTCCTAGGTTGGACCTAGACGTCCATTTCCAGTTCTCGTAACATCATTAACATGGTCGTTTTATTAAAACTCACTATCTCAGAAATACCAACTTATTCTTAAAACATCGAACCACTAAATTGTTTAACATACCTATTCCGGTTTCAAACATACTTCTCCAATCTGTTAAACCGACATTTCGGTTTCCTACTTAGTTCCGCAATATCAAATATTTCAACATAATTAGTTATCACTTAAGACTGTATTATCATGCAATTTAATTAAATAAATTATATCTCATGATTAAAATTATATCGGGAAAATTAAATTAATGAAAAAGGAAACGGGTTCGGAATCTACCGAAAACGGGTTTGGTTGCACAGTTAACGGTACATGGCACCGGATGGTGTCGGTTGGCAAGGCTGGACGTGGTGCTTGAGGTCGTTAGTTCGATCCTCCTGGGTGGCGGCTACTAGTGGCGAGGCATATTAGCAGGGCAGTGGTTCAAATCCTAGGAGTGGTACAAAACAAGTCTTCAACGGAATTATTCAATAACCCAGAGGTCTTGTGTTCGAACTTCATTTGCTACAAAACAATGAAGGCTGCTTACCCTAGATTGGCACAGACCCGAGTTCGGTTCCGTTGAGCAGCAAAACGCACTTCACATCCAGGTAACGGGATAGCACGTCTGGGGCTCGAACCTTGGCGAAAGTAACACAGAGAAAAATGTCCGGCACTCTTCTGCAGTGGCCTCCCGTCGACTCCGGGGTCTCACTTTCCCGCTTCGCTTCCTTCGGCAGTAGAGGAGTAGTGCAGGGAGTTAGGTGAGGGTAAGGGACGGCTCCGGCGAGGTTAGGACGGTGGAAGGAAAAAAGACGGATTCCGGTGTGGCAGGGGACTGCAGAGGGTGCGGTTGCCGGCGATGGTGACGGTTTCGAATCACGCTGGAAGCGGGGAAGGTAGCGACGGGAACCATGGCCTGAGTTTGATTCTCCGGCATGGGTTGACGGCGACAGAGTCTCAGGTGGTGTCGACCTCCTCGTGGATGGCAACGGACTACGTCAGCAACTGGGCGAGAGCGGAGAATTTGGTTTCGGCGGGGTGCAGGTTAGGAGAAGGGAAGGAAGGTAGAATGCGAGAGGAGGGTACAAGAGTCGTTCCCTCGCCATTACTCTAGGCGTCACAACGCCTGCCTTCAATGCACCAGTTACTACCGGCCTTTGTCGAGGAGAGAAGAATCGATGGAGAAGACAATCCGAGCTGGCGTGTCCACGTGTAACGTAGTTTGGGCTGGGTAGAAAAGAGATAGGAAAGAAATGGTTGTGGGCCAAGGTAGTTGGGTTGTGGTCCGTGGAAGGGAAAAGCATCCTGGGCCGGTAGGTGAAGTGAGAAGAAGTGGCCAAACGATGGGCTGGTTGATGATCTGGGCTAGCTAAATGGAGACTAAGGCATATAGCACGGTTTATGGTTAATAAATCGGGTAAGTCCGGTTCAACGAATTGAAATAACGTCGGTTTGCTTTACATAATTTGGTTTGGTTTCTGATTAGCCCGGTTGATTTTTAAAATTTCAATTTGGATCTTGAATAATTTACCAACTTATAAATAATAAAATTAATTTAATATCCGATATTTTTCGGTTATTACAATACCAATTGTTCAGGTTAGTTATGGGTTATCGAGTCATTTGGGTCGTGTTAATTTGTTTGTCGAGTCATTTTATTTCGGGTCGTTATCGGACTATTCTATTCAAATATAGTCTAATCCGGGTCATTTTTGGGTTTAGGTTATTTATGGTTTGGGTTCAAGTGGACTAGTTCTAGATATGCTCTTTTTCAAAATTTTACGGTCTTGGACGGATTAAGTTCGTCGAATTGGCCTAAGGATCTGGTCAAGTTTTGTCAACTCTATATGTATGCATACTCAACTACTCACATCATTATTAGACTTGGCTAAGAATTACCCGATCTAACAAACCTACTCATATTGACCAAAATTTTGGGTAAACAAAAACAACTGATAAACCATTCAACCGAACATTTTAACCGGTTTCTATTCCGAGTCAATTCGGGTTGTGCCCGATTCGACATGTTAGTGTTGAATAAGAGAATGTGGGAATAAAGAATACTCAAACAATCTAAATTTAAGGTTTTTCTACACCTTTGTCACTCTTTTCTTTATAGCTTCATCTCTCATTCTCTTTCTTTATCCCTCGTCATTGTGAATCACGTCTTTCAATCAGCATCAACGTTCGGGTCTGATCTTTACTACTCTTGACCTTGTAGTTGACTTCCACTCTCAAAGGCTTCATCTATTGCTCGGATCGCCTCTCACATTTACACCCCGCCTTGATCTCTTTCACTCAAATTCTCAATCACGTGTTTGTATCTCCTAAATTTGATAGTCTCGGATTTATATATCTACCACCCGGGACCAGCAATTGATTTTGGTCAATTGATAGTTCGAACCTTTCGGGCCCCCTCTACTTTCCAACAATTTGTAGATTTAGCAAATCATTCATCTTTCTTCAGAGTTTTTGGAATAATCTTCTTCTTTTCTTGTCAATGCTTTTAATATGAGTAATTAAGTGCTTGATCAGTGTATTAGTTTTGTTATTGATTTATTGGTTAGTAGTTGTTGATTTACTAGTCATGAGTTTATGAACTAAGCTCGCAAGTTGAAACCTACATTTATTGATTTTAAATTTGCATTTTGTGAGAGTGATTATAGCCTTGGTAGTTGAAAATATGAATATTAGGTGTTTATTTTATTTCTCGTTTATTAGCATTCTCTTATCTATCATATAAACACTAGATTGTCAAACTCATGTCACGCATGGATTCAAAATTTCGGGTTTTTATATTTTATATTGGTTGTGTTTAATTATATTAGAATTTGTTCAATAGTTAATAAAAATTGTATTATATTAATTTACAAAGTCTTCATTACATATTATAAAATATGTAATGTTTATAGTTTTTAAGTTTAATGGATAATCTCTATTGGTATTTCTTAAATTTTTTATTTTTTTTCATCTATACTTCATGTTTTTATATTTAAATCATTGCTATTTTTCAGTTTTTTAATATTTTATTTTGTATTTTTTCTATTAAATTGAGGACAGTGATATTTTATCAATTATGTAAAAACCACTATCAAGTTATATAGGACATGTTCAGTAGCACGAGGTTATCCTATCAAGTTTTACTGACTATTAGTAAATTTGTATTATAAATATATTTAAAAAATTCTATATTATAAAGTGTGTATATTATATATATTTTTTATTTTATTGTTTTAGGCAATTATACAAAGTATATGAAAAAACAATTATTAAGTCGAATGACAATAACGTCTAAGAAGTACTTCCATGATTCTACAACTCAAAGTAAATTATACAAAATATACTTTACAGATAAAATTGCTTAGTGGGCAGTTGTTTAAATGTTCATAGTTGCGACTTGTGAGTTATATACAATTGTTATACGAGATGAAACGGGATTTGACATGCTCGGACTCGGCTCGTTTATGTTGTGAACGTTGTCGTTAATATAATAGTCTTACAAACTAGTCTAGCTGAACGAACCAAGTATAAATTTAGTTTTTTGTTTTTTTGACTAGTTTGATAGTCTTACAATACTATTCTAGTTGAACAAAACAAGTCTAAATTTTTAGGTGAATTTTGTAGTCATATTTTGACTAGTTAAAAAAAATGAATGAATTCGAACCAAGATTTTTACGAGACTGAACAAGTAACGACACTAGAATTACAAAACACAAACATACCCTTAGTGTTGATCGATAGCATCATTCAAATAAGATTAGTCAGTGTTAAAAGACTTTATCATATTTGCTTGTTTATACTTCAAGCTAGACAATTTTGACAAGGTTGGAGGGGAAATGGTCTAGCAAGTGAAATATATATATATATATATATATATATATATATATATATATATATATATATAAGTATAATCCAGTTGAAGGGAATTGTTTATACATTATATAAGATAATATAGTAGTACAAGTTTTTGACACTCCTTGTCAATCTCATAAACGCTATGCGAACTCATGGAACATGAAACCTAATTAATAATGAAAACAAAAAGTAACAAAATGACCAAAATTTTGTGTGTTTAACAAGCCTTCCAGGGTAGCATTTCGTTGGACGGCCAATTTACATATACGTCAAGTCCCTAACATTAGAAGGCATAAAAGCTATGACCATGAGAAGAGCAAGTATCCCTATGGGAACCACCAAGAGCAACAAAGGCGGGGGCGGCAATGTCGGAAGCATCAACGGCAAGATCAGCAACGAGGGCTGTCAGACCAACGAGCACGAGCATCGACTCGATGCTGAAGTATCCGCTTGATGTCGTAACTTGTTTCTTCGTCTCCGAGAATGATCGAACGTGTCGGTAGCTCTGTGGGATGTTACTGGTGTTTTTAGTTGCTCTGGATTCCATTGGAATGTGGCTTTGATGTGGAATTCTTGGATCAGTTTGATTTAATCTCGAGTTCATCTGATTTTAGATGTTTTTACCTGAGCTTACAAATTCGATTGTTCAGACAAAAGCAAGATCGATCTGTTTACGTATAGAACTGAAATATATGTTCAGATCAGAGCAAGAATCCAATTGACGCGAATACAGAAAATGTGGCTTGAGATTGAGATTTCGTAAGCTGCAAAAAGAGAAAACAATAGGTCAGTTAGAAGATCTAATTGAGAATTTGCCCTAAAATGAAACCCTAACCATGACAGGATTCCCAAATCAGAAAATCGATCCTCTAATCGCGAAATTAACAACAGCATAAGAAGCAAATCAGAATCAAACATAAGAAAAACACATGATGATGAAGGGATTTGGTAGACACTGTAGTGATTATTCAACAGAAACTCTTGAGATTGCGATAAAACCAGGAGAAAGGAAGAAGAGGAGGAAGATGAAGTTAAGAGGAATAAAGATGAGAAAGGAAGTGGGTAGGAGAAGATGCTTAAATATGAAGAAAAGATATAAAGGAGCAAAAAAGAAGATTGTATATTGCTATTTGCAGCAAGGCAAATGACAATGTGAAGAGAGAGAAAGGGAAAGAGGATGAATTGGGATGGATGCAGTGAATTGATTAGAAAGTTGGAAGGTGGAGGCTGACATTCAGCTATTCAAGCAGAAGAATATGGAAAATAAAATAGAAAAAAAAGAAAAGAAAATGGGAGGGGAGTTGTATATTTCAAGGTTCTTCTCCCTGGACAATAGTCAGAGGTTTGTTCTTTAATAATGTCCTTTTTTTTGTATATTAAAATATGTTTGAAATTGCATATTTTGCTTCCTTTTTACTGAATAGGCTTTTAGGGTTTGTAAAAGTTTAAATTCCAAAATTAGCAAGTTGGGGATTTTGAAATGAGCATTCCACTTGTACCTTCGTTGTCCATTTCTTAAAACTGGACAACCATCCCATAGTTTTTGTTTGACGGGTTTGTAGTTGCCTTTATCATTATTCGATCTTCATATTATATTATTATTTTCAATACTCAATTCTAGGGTGGGAAAAAACGCGAATTGGAAACTTTACCGGAATACTAATTATTAAAATATTATATTTTTGGTTAAATTGTACCCGTTACTTGTTTAAAAATTTTGGCATGGTGAACTCTATGAAAAAAACTATAATTTTCGGTAGGGTTTGGTTAGATTTTTTGGGTTTTTGTTGACCAGAAAAAATCAAAAAGTATATAATATATATTTGAAATGGAATAAAGTTCATTTAAAACTTGTGAATCTTTTTAAGTCTAATTGGTCCGTTTGTCACTGTTTTTGCAAGTTAGAGTCTCTTAAAAACATTTACATTGAGTGCCCGTTTGGTTGGGGTGATGAAATGAAAACGAAATGGAATTGGTTAAGGGGAAGGAATAGAAATGAAAATGATTATATTATTTCATGTGTAAAAAGACCTCTAAACAAACATAGTTTTTTATTGATTCGGAATCATTCCGTTACCGGGAATGATTCCTAACGATACCAAACGAGTCCTGAAAGTACTCTTCACATTAATCTAACACACATTTTACATACTTTTCAAATTTATCTCCAACAACTTACAAAGACAATCTAAATTGTTATTCATATCTCAGGAACACATCACTTAAAACTTGTCCGACGGATTTTTTGTGAAGCTTTAAAAAAAGAAAGTTTTTTTTTAATAAAAAAATTAAAAAGTTCGACTACACCAAACATATTTAGTGTATTAAGATGCCAAAAACCGGCAAAGCGTCGTGTAAATAGCGAACAACAAGAGAAAAAACAAAACAATCATATAAGAAAATGCCCGAAAAGGTCAATAAGATCTAAAAAAAGACGGAACAAACAAATCATGGGGAGAAGGCGAATAACACTTTACTATCATATACATGTTCATTATAGTCACACACGTGCGCTCTACTATAACATGCATAAGTGTACTTTACAATCACACACACGTGCACTCTACTTTCCTCGTACACAAGTATTGTTTACTATCACACATATGTTCACTCTACTATCCCACACATGTGAACACTAATGTAACACATATGTTTGTTAATAGTCTATTTAAACGCTTTTTCCATCATCGTTTTATTCCATTTCCTACCTCTTTTGGGCTTAATGATATATCTTATTGTTTATTTAAT
Organism: Fagopyrum tataricum; assembly: GCA_002319775.1. Taxonomy (NCBI): domain Eukaryota; kingdom Viridiplantae; phylum Streptophyta; class Magnoliopsida; order Caryophyllales; family Polygonaceae; genus Fagopyrum; species Fagopyrum tataricum. The sequence continues at coordinate 38,040,840 of CM008285.1, forward strand.
TTATAAATGTTTTGAAGATCTGCGTGTTAGTTTATGTAATTGTATACATTCTAGGCATTTTTTGAGTGCAAATAATATACATGTAGTAGAATGACCTCGTACATACTATGAATTTTCTTGTGGTCAAAGAAGTCAAAGTCATGAGAAAAAGACTAACGTCCGAGAGTGAAGTGAAGAAGATTGGGGGAGGGGGGGGGGGGGGGGGGGTAGCCAACATACAAGTCGAACCTATATTCTTTCCTTTGCACGTGACCTCGAAATGACCCGTTAATGCAAGGAATGTCCAGGAACAATTATGGACCAAACACACAACTTTGGCCTAGGAGGTCGCTTGACCAGCACGTTCGACATGCTTGTGTCAGTGCCTATTTTTCTTTCCCTTTTCTCTTTTAGTTGCGGTAGACATTTGGCCTGTTCAGTTGGACATTTGATCTTTTGTTTTTTTCGATCTTATGTTATTAGAAGATAACATCGAGTAGAACTAGGGATTCATGCTATTTCCAAAACCCATAAATAAGGCATTTCGCCATTAGGTTTTAACATCTCTTCTTTGGAATTCTAATTAGTTTATACCGTCATTCCATATGGATATCAATCGATCGGTTCCCTAGAGGTTCCTTAATTAGTTAGCTTTGTTTTTGTTCATTAATAAAGGTTTAAAGTTTGTTTCATGTAAGTTTGGCTAATTCTCTCTTTTCTAGGGTCTAGTGAGCTCGACTATATTAATCTATGATGTTGGATTGAAAATGTTTATGTATATGAGTTACGGTAGTATCTAAAACTCTCCTTTGTTATATGTTCTTCAATGTGATGTTGGCTTAAAGTGACAATCTAGCCCTCATACCTACATGTTGAGTTCGATGTGAAGATAAAGTGTCGTCTTAGATACATGGATACATAAAAATAAGCGAGTGACAACATTGATGTATGCGGATCAAAGACTTGACCATGTGACAATTGGACGAAACTGTCTTCGACATAACTATCACTTACATTCAATATTGTAGAATTGACAACTGAGATCTATATCATGTGCATGTGTGGGGTGATATAGACTTTAGAATTGTTTTATCTAATTGTTTCACATTGTTTGCTTTTCATCCTCTATACTATCTGATTTTGAAGACTTACAAATATCTAAACTTTTACCTTTCCTTTTTTTTTTTCCTTCTATTGAATAAACTGTTTTACAAAGTAGTCGAGCAATATCCTCGAGGGTGATCGGTCAATTGGTCTTACAAAATTTTGAGTTTTCGCTCCTATGTCATCTCTAGTTACCTATACTTTGAATTTTGGTTTTAAACTTGAGCTTTAACTAGGTTGACATGACTAGATCGGTCAACTAGGTTTCTTGTCTCTTGGTTTCTGGTTTCTTCTTTATCTTTTGTATATATTTAGTTTATTTTATCTTCATTTTTGTGTATTAATTAATTCATCAAAGAGACATCACCTTCCCCATGTTCGATCCCGACTCCCTAAACAGATCTTGTATTTCTTTGCAAAACTTGAGGTTCACACTTTATCTCTCATCAATTTACACTATACTATCACACACATATTTCCTCTACTCTCACACATGTGCGCTCTACTCCCAAATATAAGTGCACTCTACTATAACATACATGTTCACCCTACTCAATCATATGATGCGCCCTTGGGTACCATGATCATAGAGAAGAAGAGGATGCTTTGCGGGTTTGCTCTGTTGGACCGCTCACTCGATCACGAGCCAAGACCATCGCCCAAAATACTGGATCCCTCCTTGCTCGTACATCCGCCTATCTCGGCCTTGCAAGCGGCATGCCTTGTCTTCACTCCACCATGACATGAGGCTTGCCTGTTTTGAAAATAATGTCATTGCTTTTCCATCTTTTGCTTATGTAATAATAGAAGGGATATTCTTGTGAAATATTTTCTTCTAAGATTTTTCATTGGACCACTTTTTAGACATTTTTTTTCTACCACCTCCTTCTATAAAAAAAAGATGGTTGAGCTCACATCTATTATTACATAAGCAAAAGATGGAAAAGCAATGTCATTATTTATAAGGATATTCTTGTGAAATTTATAAGGATGTATTCCTATATGAACATATATTATGGAGATAAATGAGAATTACTTTTTGTTTCTACCACATCTTCAAATTAAATTAAGTATAGTTAAAGAAGTATTTCCCTTTCTTGATTTTGGACATCACATCTTCTTTCTTAAAGTTTTTCCTTGCATCTTTGATCCAAACATCACATTTGAGGATTCTTCAAGAACCAACCTATTCCCTCCATTTAACGGATTGTTTGATCAACCTTGATCAGATCAACCAATAGCTTTCACATCTATTTCATAGCTTCCGCCAACTATATTCTATCCTTTGATCCAACCGTACATCAACAAACGGAATAGTTAAAGTTCAAACTCGATCCAAATCCGAAATTTTTCCATAAATGCATTCAATGACGCATCATCACACATACATTCACTATAATATCTCAAATAGGAACAATATACTCTAACGCACATACACACACTCTACTCTAATACACGTGTTAGTCACGTAATGGAGGAAAAATTGAGTGGTTAAAATAGTTCTCGTTTATCTTCATAATATATGTTCATATAGGAATACATCCTTATAAATTTATACTTTATAAGTAAAATTCCATAATATATGTTCTAATATTTTAAAGTTTAAAATATTCGTTGTTCTGAACTTACCATATCAAATTTATTGCACATATTTATTTGTTTTGTTAAAAAAAATAGTACAAAAAGTAGTATTAAAAGTAAACTTAAACTCAGATTATAGTTTATTAATAAATCTCAAGTTTGAAAACAAATATAAATTAAAAAGCCAAGTTAATTTGAATGGAAGAATAACAATATTGAAATTTGAGTTAAAAAATTGAAGTTTATTGTTGTGTTCCCCACTTAACTCGATCTTCACATTAGTATCATGAAGATAAAATTACATCGATTCTTGCCTTTCTTTTTTTTTTTTAAAGAATGTTTTTATACGTAATATTAAGACGAGAGTTGAGAACAACCAATCTGCCAATATGCATGTAACATGTTCAGGTAATAATTCAAACATCCATTTACCAAAAAAAAGGTTGTATCCCCCGGCGAAATTTATCGCCATAATTTGCGTTTATTTCCCCATCCGCGTGAAATTTATCACCATAATTTGCGTTTTTATCTACTTGTCTTAATCTTGTATTATCTTTTTCGTTTTTTTTAAAAAAAATAATGTACCAACATGATATCTAATTTAATTTCAAGTTTGGAATATACACGTCTATATCATTTTGTTACTTCTGTAATCCGCTTTTACGTTTTTCATGTCTTATAAAAACAATTCGATAATAAATTTAAATTAAAAAGAAAAATAATTATTTCTAAAATTCAATTTAACTTAAATTTATTGTGAATATATATATATATATAACACAAAGAGTTATAAATAAAAATGACCTTATTTAATAATACGACTTCAAATTCTAAAAATGAGTTTTCATCATACAAGAATATGAATGTACATTTAGGGTCCGTTTGGTTTAAACTCCGAAAATGGAAACGGAATGAAAACGAATCTAGTCCATACGTACACTCTTGTTTATAAAATTGCTGAGAATCATTCTTTGTGGTTTGAACTAATTGTAGTAGAATTTGATTAGTTTTAATACCCTATAGGGTAACAAAGTAGGGGAGAGCAAATGCATTTTGCATGAAACCGACCAGATTGATTTCATGAACAAAGTACATATGTGGACTAGATTCGTTTTCATTCCGTTTTCGTTTTCAAAGTTACAACCAAACGGAAGGTTAGTTTTATTTGATGGTAAATATAAGTTTTTTAAAATTCAACTTTTATGAGGGAACAAGGAAACGGAGTACATAATTATACTGTAATTAACGTTTAACTTTATTGGGCACCAATCAAGCATGAGAGGTGCTAGGATCATCATTCATCACCCCTTCATTCTTGAATGGTAAACGGAGTACATAATTATACTGAATTCATGTTTTTATAAACATACATTAAGATTTTCCCCAAGTATTATTTTAAGGTTTTTTTTAAAAAAGAAGTACTACGTATAATTTAAGGTTAGCCTAAACCTTTTGCTATTTTTTTTTTAATTACCACAGATAAAATCAAAGTTGGTCGTAGATAAATGGTGGACTCGAGACGCGATTGAGGTCATCCCATGTCACTTCTTCACTATTATATATGAAAGCGAACATTGTGTATTTAGTTGAATTTCACCAGACCTTAATTCGGTAGAGATGAGAATGGTACCAATTTCGCTTGACCTATAATTATTTATAGTGTTTAAAATTTACGATTTATGCACAAAAAAGTATTAAGGTATATCATACCTAAATCAAAACACATGTAACTTTCTAATAATCCATAATAACGTATTACATAATCTACTCAAAATATAATTAACTTTACTCAAACATCCGAATATAATTAACTTTTTTTTTTAAACATCTAAATAAAAAGTGTAAAATGTAATAAATCACAAATGTATTTGACTATTTGTCAATTTCAGTATGCATGGATTTTTTTAAAATATATAATTAATGTTTTGACTTACGGATTCAATTTTATTGATATTTTAAATTAAAATTTATAATAAAAGGGACGGGAGAGGCGTATCGGTTGTATAAATATAAGAACCGTATTCTGTCCCGGATAATTTTTGATAGAACCGGATCAGGATAAGATTATTACTTTTAAAAGGAAATTCCACCGATATCGAAACGTGATCAGAACGGGATCAGAACTTGATCAGGATTTGTGTCCATCGAACGCTAAGATTTGAAGCACCTTCGTGCAGTTTAGTAGCATTGTTCGTGTTTGGTAGCGGCTGTAAAAAACAATAAAAAATATTATAAACACAAGACATGCATGTAGTATTATAGGAGAGAGATTATGTTAGACATTCGTAAGTTGTAACCTCACCTGGTAGGATGGTATCCATTCCCTCCGGGCCCTTATATGTCGCGCTTTCAACGAGCACTTAGGCCTTATATTTGCCTACCAAAATTCCATATATTAAAAGTTTGAGACGAATATATTTGCTTCAAAAAAGAATTTTATGTATTCAATGAACAAACGTCATTACATATGGACCGGGTTTGACCCGCTTGCTCCAAAATATGGATGCATCGCAATAAATATGTATATTGTTTGCAACTCGTAGGAAAGAGGGTACTATAGGTTTCAGGTTGAGATGGATTTGCACCTCATAGTTTTATTTTTGAATAGGATGTAATTCAATCTCGATCTCTATTTTTGCCCCTTTTATATTTATGTCGGATTTATAGCTTATTTTCTTCTGACCGGACTTTTAGTTTCGGAGGTAATATGGTTGTCTTGTAAATACATTGAACTTCAATTTACAATATATTTTGTTTATATAAATAGGTTGTATTAAATCAATTGATTTTAAAAAGATTTTAACTTCATAATCGAGAAATAATATTTTTAATTATGTCCGTGTTAATGACAGAAAGTCAGAAATCGTCATTAGGATTCGAGTTGATGAGATGATGTTTCTTTTATTATGAATCGTGTCTATGAGATAATATTTTTCATTATTATGTTCCGGCTTAATGAGAAAATATATCCTTTATTATGATTAAAAAAAAAGGTCCAAAACGAGTTATTGAGTCAAAATCGGGTCAATGGTGAAGCATTGAGAAACATATAATTAGGCTAATTCATTGACAATCAACGAGACACTTATATATGCCAATTGAATGTTTGAAATATCCATAGAAGATTCATGAAATACAAAACGAAGGCTTATGAACACAAAAAAAAAAAAAAAAAAAAAAACAAAAACAATATGCTTATGGTGATTCATTCCTACAAATAAAGTAATTGGTATATTATCCTTATATTTGCGGTATGTAATATCAAAGCAAACGACATCACCACATCCTCATAGTCAATCAACATGATTGCATCAACCCAAAAATCTCCATATGCTTGAAGTATAACATATTACTTTCTTGTTTTACAAGTATTCTCGGACACCTCTTGCATCACCGTATTTCATTTCTAAATTACGGTTACTCTGTAGATAATTATTGTAATCCATATTTGCATATTCAAGATTTTCACGACCTTCTTTATGTTAACCCATTAACTGTATTTCATTTCTAAACTACGGTTACTCTGTAGATAATTCTTGTAATCCACATTTGCATGTCCAAAATTTTCACGACCTTCTCTATGTTAATCCATTAACCCATTAACTGTATTTTTGGAGCCGCCCCTGCGGCTAGTGTAGTGATCCGCCCCTGCGGCCAGGAAATTCCGCCCCTGCGGCCAGGAAATTCCGCCCCTGCGGTTTCCTGCGGCTGCAGTCGGCTTTGTTGACTCTTTGACTTGTGCTTTACTCTTCTTTTCCCTACCTTCTTCTTACCTTGCTGAGCAAGGGTTTCATCTAACTTCCTTTCCCAGCCAATTCACGTCCTTCTTGCTTCTCCTTCTCTCCTTCTTGATCTTGTGTGAGTTTTCTTGAGTTTGCAAGAGAGTTGTGTGTTGTTGTGGTTGATGATGATGATAGATGTTGCTGCTGAGCTTGGAGCGAGCTGAGCTAGTGGTTGTGGATCTCTTCTTTGCTTAGACCAGCAATAGAGGTGAGCTCTTTGTTTCTCCTTCCTTTCTTCTTCCTTGATTCCTCTTCCTAGCTTAGGATTAGATGCATGTTGATGTATATTGATGTTGGTTTATGTATGTATATGTATGTGCTTGGTTTTGGATGAGAGAAGACGTGATTTGATCACGTGAAGAGCCGAAGAGGAATCGCGGGATCATACTCTGCACTGTCGCCGCCCCCGTACCTGGAAGCCTCCGCCCCTGCGGGAGCCGTGTCATAGCGCCTGCGCCGTGCCTGTGCTTGCCTGCGGCCGCTGTCACCGCGCCTGCGGCCGAGCATCGTCGCGCCTGCGGGCTGCCTTGCTCCGACCCTGCGTCTCTCTTGTCACACAGGTGCGTCTTGTCCCGGGTCTACCTAGAGTTGGGTAGATCCTTTCCATTCCTAGTATGAGCGGTTTAGTGGCATGCTAGGTATGTATAGGAGGATAGAATGAGGATGATCATGATATCGTTTATGCCGGTTATGGCTTTGAGGTTTATGAGTTAGGATACGATCCTTATGGATCCCTTGGGTCTAGGTGTGGCCCCTTTGTTTGATAGGAGATTGATATCTCTGTATGCCTTGTATAGGCAGTGCTGTTCTCCAAATTTAGAGCTGATCATACTTGAGAGTACTACGTGGTTGAGATTACTTCGAGGTTGAGGTAAGTTCATATGACTTACTTAGCTACCATCCTTATATTGGATGTATGCGTGAGTGGTGTTTGTTATATGCTTTATAGCATGCGTTATGATGATTACCGACCTATGGTATAGTGATTGCCCATTGTAGGGCCATGACAGCTGTCCCTTTCATCCCTTTGGAGTCTGGGCGGTTCTCTGTGGTTGGGTCAGACTTGGTACACGGTTGGCCACTCCCCATTCCCTAAGGGTACACGGGTGGGTGTGACCAGGGGCCACTCCAGCTGCCATGAGCACCCAGAGGCGAGGATTATATTCCTCGTGTCACATATGTTCATATTGATATCTATATATATACGATTTGAGTGTTGGACTTTATAAAGATAATAAACTAGGTAAATGTGTGAAAGCATGATGAAATGTTATGATTCGTGATGTGTGTTTGTGCTCTTGCATCTCTATACATTGTGAGATCCTAGCCCAGTAGCACCTCGAGTCCTACGGATTCGGGGTGTTACAGTAATGCTTGAGATGTTGATATTTTTAATGCGATGTAAATAAACAAGTCTTCCGATGACTTGCCAAATTGTGGTTATGCTTAACAAAGAACTTCAAAACTTGATGCTTGTTTGTATAACGACGATTAATTTTCAATATACCCAAACAACTAAGTCGTGTCTCTAGATGATGAGGCTCGCAAACATGATTTCTTTTTATCATGTCCGCATTTACATTAACAAGAACAAACAAATAGTGTCTATCAATATCACATTTGGTAGGGGAGATGAACTTTTCCTAACAAAGAAGGCAACAATCAAAGTATAAGCATTACAAAACTCAAAATCAATATCTTTGATTTTATTATACCAACTTTTAGAATAATCTCTTCAAATATATTCGATTTAAGTGGCTCAATTATTTCATCATTTATAAGTAAGTTTATTGGATCTGAATCTTCTTAAAATTCGGAAAAAAAATCGAAAAGACGATATGGTTGTGCTTATATGTAAAACAAATAACATGATACATTATAGTACAATTGCACTTAATCAATAAGAAATAAATAATGAAATCATGGTCTATTAAAATCGAATTAACCTTCAAAACTACCCATAAAACATTAAGAATTCAATTTTAAATTATAAAACACGATAAATAATATAAGGGGAAGATTGTTGATTGATTAGGAGGAAAAAAATACTTCTATTTAGACTAGAGAAAGAACTATTTGAATTATGTATGTCAATCCAACAACGAGAAATCAAAATCAACACCATTTTTGTACTATAAGTTGATATCAATGCGATCGAACCCTTCTTTCATTGTAAACTATAGCAACCTGGTTGAAAGCTATCAAAATAACACATTTACAAACTGTTGCTCAATTCAAACTTTCGACCTAAACCCTGTTTAGTTACCGTAAACCGCTTTCCATTTTTTTTTAAAAAAAAAAAACGATCGAACTAAACTTTATTTATTGTAAACCCTTTGTGTAATATTAGTGCCGATTACAAATTCTCAATTCAAATCGATTACAAATTCTAAGTGCTATATGTCGTTATTTCCAATAACACAAAAAGTCTTATTTTAATAATATAGGCATAAACATAAATTGAGTTCTTTAATTTTGATAAATATAATTAAGAGGCCAAATATCTTATTTCGGTTGAAGGCACAAAATGTTACATATTGGTCCGTTTGGTTTGAACTCCGAGAATGAAAACGTATCTACTATCTAGTCCATATATATACTCATGTTTATAAAGTTTTTGAGAATCATTCCTTGTGGTTTGAAGTAATTGTAGTAAAATTGATTAGTTTTGATACTCTATAGGGTAACAAAATGAGGAAAAATAAGTGCATCTTATATAAAATCTCATGAAATAATTCGATAAACAAGGTACAAATGTAAACTAAATTCATTTTCAATCCGTTTCCGGAATTACAACCAAACGGAGGTTAAGAAGGTATAGTGTGATCACCATCTGATTTAGTTACATCATAAGAACGTAGGGTGTGGTCACCATTTGATCCACCTAAAATAAATAGGTGTATCCCATTATACATATCTAATCAAGAAAACAGTTATAAATGAACAAAATAAAACATTTTATGGAGAATAAAAAGATACAATTATTTTGGACAAAAAAGCAATTTGCATGCACAATTTGTTCCACATTTCTTCGGATTTCGCTACAAGTGGGAAGTAATCTATGTGGCATGTTTCATATATGACGCCACTTCACACATGAGATGATTCTTTCTATTATCAGATTCATAATAATAATATCAATAATTAATATACATTCTCTATCTTTATTTCATTTTTTTATTACTTAATTAAGAAGTTGTCTCACCTTTCCCAGTGTTAAATCTGCATTTTGATTTGCTTTGGTTGTGGATTGGCGATTTATTAAAATCTTTTTACTATAAAAATTTAATAAACTGGGAAAGTAATGAAATTAAGATTGAATACCAGACAACAATGCAAGTGATAATTAAACAATATTACGAGTTAGTAGTCTTTTGTTTATATTTTCTACTATTTAAATAACCGTCTTTTTTTAAAAAAAAACTAATTTGAAAGGATTTAAAGTAATATTAGTTTTTAAAAACTAAATTTTGGAAAATAATTTACTAAAAACTCTTGTGTGTGTCATATAAAGTTTGAAAAAGATAGGAAACTCCTTTATTTTAGACGATCCGTAAATGTTTGATCATATTTTTTTTCAAAGTCGATCTTCTATTTTGTGAAAATTTTGATCGTTCGTCGAATTTCTTGTTAGTATTTGGCTCTTAAATTTTGTGAAATATTCACAAAATTTTGTCTAGTAGATTTAATTTTGAATTTTTATGGCAGCATAGCAATAAGTATGGGAAAAAAAATGTTAGGAGGGTCTCTTCAATGGGACCATGAAATACCTGGTCGGGACGTAGACATATTGATAGTTCGAACTTGATGAGTCGAAAAAAATAATGTTTAAAATTCGAATAATGTCTTTATATATTTGTCCAATGAATTTTTAACTAAAACAATGTTAACAAACTTCACAGCTACGCACATTTCAATAGTTCATGTGCAAAGTGCTCTTTGTGGTCGAAGAGAAGAAGTTGAGTCCTATTTGCATCGTTATGGGATGTTTATGAGTCATATGCACATCCTCAAGACATAATTGATCGTTGAAAATTCACATTAAAACCACTCTTCACGTCACATTGAGATCATTGTCAACTACATTTGTCCTCCCTAACTACATTTTTCCTCTGTCTTTGAGGAATACCTAAAAAGAGAAGTCTTTTTATTTTTTATTTTGTGGAAAAAAGCATGGGATTAACAAATAAATCTGACGATGACGCGGAATGAGACTATTGCGTTTGTGTCTGAAAAATCCAACACTAACGCATATTGTGACTGCATGTCGGACTTCATACATGACGGATAGTCTTAATGTGCGTCAGTTATGCGTTAGTAAATCTAACGCCGTGCATTTAATAGACCGATTTTAAGTAAACATGAAACACTACTCAAAATTGCTTAAATATAAGCACACATTCTTCAAATTTTGAAAGACTTTTGAATACTACTCGAATGATCCAAATATATACAAAAAACAAACGGAAGTTCTGGATGATATCCTTGTACGTTTTCATTTTCAGAATAGTACCCTAAGTTTTTAAAAAAATTGGATTATCCCCTTTCTACAAGAAAGCAAATGAGAGATTCAAAAAACATTTAAAAGATCTCCAAACTAGAAAGAAATAGAAAAGACGGAGAGAAGCAGACAAATAAGAACTACAACGTCTTTGTAACCACAAAATTTATAACTAAGCTTTCAGTGAAGTGAAGTTGAGACGTAAATGAGAATGAAGGAAGGATCTCCAACAAAGCAATCAACTCAGAACTCAAGTTTCGCTCTTTTTGTGTTTCGCGTTATGTAGATCTAGGGTTCTTTGAGGAGGAGGAGATAGAAGAAGACAAAACGCCGAGGATTTGGATCAAAGAGATTAAGTACATGTGAGAGTGAAACCAAGGTAACTCTTCGTGATCTGAAAGAAGTCATGTGAGCTGCACGAGCAAACTTAGGGGTGGGCATGAGACGGGATTGAGGTCATCCCAGTCCCGTCCCGGCTATTTTAAATGGGACGGGATCGGGACGGGCCTTAGGGATTTTTGATTGAATCCCACCGGGTCCTATTCCGGCTGGGACCGGGACGGGACGGGACGGGATGGACCATATCCCGTTTGTACATTAGTTTATTTAATGTTTTTAAACATTACGTTTTATCCACAAAATATTCGTATATATCGTACTTAAAACGTAAAAAAAACATTAAAGTTTTCAGAATTTTCATAATAACATATTAGATTTAAATAAAGTTCCAAATATATACAATAAAACATATCTAAATGAATTTGGTACATTTGTCAATTTTGACGGTTTGACCAACCTGATTTATTTTTTTAAATATATAAACATAACTATACAATAACTATATAAGTATTTCACTAATATTTATGGATTATACTCTTATTTATTATTTTAAATTTAAAAAGTTATTATATACGAGACGGGACGGGCCTAGCGGGATGGAGAAATTAAGGCCCATATCCCGTCCCGGATAGTTTTTGACGGGACAGGTTCGGGACGGAATTTATAATTTTGAATAAAATCCCGCCTAAATCAGGACGGGATCAGGATGGACCCGAGACGGGACCGGAATTGGCGGGATTTGTGCTCGCTTCCAAAAGTGGGCCCCGATCAACAAGGATCATCAGACATAACAAAAGATCAATGCCAGCTCTCACATAACTCATTAAACGGCCCAAGATCTTTATTTGATCTTTGAACCCAGTCTAGACTAAATCAAACCAAACCCGATCCAAGTTTAATAAATCCAACATTATACATGTTCAGTATCTTACCTTTGTTTTGGAACATGTAGATTGTTAGAAGTATCTTAGGGACGTCTCTATGAGAAATTCTTGTAACGGAAATGATTTAAGTACTTAAGCATGCTAACACGATTATGTATATTGTGAACCTCAAATTACCAATTAATAATTTGAGATAAAAATCACTTTCTAGCTTTGCTAGGTTAAACTTCAAAGATGTTTATTGATTACTTATATTAATTACACAGTGTCACGCAAACTATGTAAGTTTTCAATGTTTGGTTTAAGGTTTATTAGATGCTTTAAGCGGAATTTCAGATCATATCTAAATATCTAATCGTAGGATTTCCAAGCACAATTGACAGGCAACAATTGATTGTTCATAGGAAATACCTGTTGATGCGTGAACCGGATCTGATCGGGAAGGTACGAAAGAGATGAGAGCCCCACGTGTTGCTCCTCTAGTTGGTCCACACGAGCCCGGTCAAGATCGCCTTTGGTTTCGACTGCTAGGATGAAGATCGCAAAGCGTGCAATCGAATTGCTTCGGATCAAGATGGTAAAACCAAACAAAATAAAACCAACTATTGGTTTCTTTTATTTTTCTTTTGCTCTCACTTTTTCTCTCTCTCGCTAGTCAACAAGTGAGGAGAACTTAATCTTCCTAATTAGGAGGAGGGAGTTACAACCCATTACAATTCTAACGTACATAATGTGTAACTCCCCTAATTAACCTCCCTAATTAATATCCACTAATTAATTATTTCACAAATAAATAATATGGATATATTAATAATATACAATATATATTAATACTCAACCATCATTCCCGTTGATCTAGTCCGTCAACTCAAAGTGTGTGACCGCATAGGACCCGTTTATAATAGTTATGGGTTTAACTTGTTTAAGCCCATTAATCGTAGTTGGCTTCTAGCAAAGCACTACGACTCCTAAAATAATCGGATTGAATTATCTCCGTTAATTGTCCTATTCCAAGTTTAGTCATTGCACATTAATTTAAAGGACACAATTCCTTCATGGTTTTCTTTTCTCGTCTTGTTCACTAACGGCTAGCCCATATGCCGTTTCTAGATGGTCTCTCGAGTCATTAAAACTATGGGCGTCTCGAAACCCTTTAACTTTGAGAAAAAGAAGGACCATCATGTTTGCGTTGATTAGGCTAGTACATAAGGGAACCAAATACACATATAAATACTATAAATGAAGTATCAACATAGACGATACAACGTAAGTTACACATACATGTCAATTAGATATTCTCATCTTCCTTGTATATTTGTTCGTACACATCACAAATCTATCTAGTTTAAAAATTGAAAAGTATGAACCTAGCAACAAATGTAGAATAATGAAAGATGGTGAAATAGGGAGAAAGTCCCACCATGCTGCTTAATTTACTTACATACATCCCCTTCCGGCCTCTGCTGAAAGCGATGGGCTATCGCACTCGCAATATTTGGCCTTAGTTTTATGTTCAATTCATTGCATGTTGCGTCGTGTCTCTCAAACTGTGATTATATATTACGTGGACCCGTGTGGATATATATATATATATATATATATATATATATATATATATATATATATATATATATATATATATGACCTTAGTTTTATATTTATTATAGAAAAAATAATTGCAAAGACTTATTTAACTAAAACACTTACGGTTAAATGTACATATATTTACTGATATTAAATTTAAAGTTTATTCACTGTGGTATTATTATCGCCAACAAATAAAAGAACAAAGAAGAGAGGGAGGTCCATTGAGTGTTCATTACATCTCTTCTCGTCCCAAAACCCTATTGCCAACAAAACAAATAGCAAATAAGGGTGAGGTTCTTCAAGTCATTATTGCATCTCTTCGTTCCAACAACAACTTTCGTTCACCACTCAGTCTTCAAAGACAAGTAAAGAAGAGCATCAAAAACCAAAAATCTTTAAGTTTATACTATTTAAGAAGGGAGGGATGTCTATCAAGTACTTATTGCATTTCTTTGCTCCAACAAAGACCTTCAAATGCAAGTAATTAAAGAGAAGCGTTGAAAAAACCCCTTCAAGTTTCTCCTATTCAAGTTTGAGGAGAGTGTTGAAGATAAATTTAGAATTATCTTCAAGTTATATGTATTTTATCGTGATAATTTACCGTTGTATTTTACGCTTATGTTATATAAAAGGTATCAAGTCAATAATTTATTTTTTTTTACAATTAATAAATCTCTCTATTTGTTTTAATTTGTAAGTTTGGTTCCATCTCATCTATCTCCTATTGTATTTTGTGTGTTACTCAATGTGTAAATTGTCCCACTCTGAACTACAGTTAGGCTGCGTTTGGCGTGGATTCAAAGAATAATTTAAAAGATCATAATATCTAAATAATATATAATATAATTGTAAAAGTAAAAAAAAAAAAAAAAGTAGCTTACCCTAAAATAATTTCCAAAAAATCCCTGTACAAATCAATACACCTAACTGAACTTTAAGCAGTTAGCAAAATCACATGTTGTCAATAAAGAAATTGGGATCATTTGGAACAAGAAACAAGAGGAGCTGGACTGGATCATATATAATCACTAACTATATTAAGTTTAATATTATTTTTATTGGAGTGTTAATAGAAATGAACTTGCCAGAGAATATTGAGTGAAGTGCTTATCGAATTTTGTGGTGGTTAGAATAATCTGAAGAAGTTGAAGCCACGAGGAGAAATGCTAACGGTCTCATAGATGAGGTACAACTGCGGCGACAATATCTTAACATTAAAGCTTGTAGATAGAATCATATCTTACGATATATAGTTACAATTAAAACTCTTATCTAACTATTATATTATTTATGAAATCAAAACAACCTTTTGAGTTGTTGTGGTGGTGGTCGACAAGATCAAGTTTTCATATTAAGGTCTTCGGAGGAGGAAACTAAGTGTTAAATTTTGAGGGTTGATGGACGATCTACTGCCATCAAAATTTTGGTGTACAATCGTTCTGCTTACGATTAATACTCCAAATAACTTGTTAGAATCCAGGATTGCTATTCAGGCTGACGGATAAAGTCCACACGTACGAGTTGTACATGTATCCCGTCTAGCATACGGGTTGCACATGCACAAGTTTATTAGTATGCGTCTTAGGAGGCCACACGACTGTAAGCGTCCGGAGAGAGCGAATGTGCAGTAACTTTTACGTTTTAATTTTGGGTTCAAGTATCGTGTTTACGGACACATCCGCATTGGCACATAGCATGTGCACCCGGAATATTTTTTTCTTTTCCGAAATAAGAAAAATGTGTGGAGCATGCGCCCCAGATTAGGCGCATACACATCGTGTATATATTGTCTTTTTTATCATTTTTAACGATGTTGAATAAAATCACTTCTAGAATATTATATTTTGATAATTTTTTTTTTAATATTCATAATTTATATTTCTACTCTAGACGAGATTAATATTAGCTATAGTATGTTATAAATAATTATTTTGTCAAAATACTTTATATGAGTAATGAAAATTTATATCACGGATACGATCGAGGAGATTGTTGGGTGCATTGATAAAATGAATGAAGGTTAAACATTCAATTTAAAATTTAAGGGCAAAAGATAATGATTTTATTGTTGCATCCATGATTTTTTTTGCCTTAGGTTGATCACTCCATCTCCAAGGACCATCATCATGGTGTCAAACTCGACTTCATGTATGAGCAATATTTCCTACAAATCCGGTGATAAGAATCATTCTCGCTATAAATCAAATACATAAAAAAGGATGTTGAGAAATAGTACTGTACTATAAAGATGCTAGATAGAGAGCATTTAAAAAAATGAGGTGAGATTTGAGTAATTGACGAAGGAAAAGGCAAGTTAAGATCTTCTTTATCTATTTTCATGTGTATCCTTGTATCTCTTTCGCATGATTGGTAGAATTTATATATTTTATTATTTTTCTCGTAAAGCAGTAAAACTTTAATACTTAATTATTTAGCTTCAACCAATCACAGCACAAGATACATGTATACTTGTATGAGATGATACAGGAGATCTCAATTGAGGAAAAGGGGGTGTTCTTCTTTCCATAAATGAAAAAGGACCTCGGAATATTGACAATGATGAGGCTAGAGTCTCGACAAAATATTGTTAAATTAGGTGTTTGACACATAAATAACAAGGTTGAAGAGCTATCAATTAAGGTATGATTAGTTTGGAATCTATCCCGTCAAATCTTAATTCCTTCATGTTTTGTGTGACTTGTCTCAGAGGTGAACAGAGTTGGAGACAAGGGGTTTACATAGGGTATCTTTATAATTTGATAATTGCACAATAGTATAAGCAGGTGATTCCTTCATGTTGGTTGAATTGGATATTCATTGTAATTTGATATTTTATCTCTTAATGCCGAACCTTCTGTTTACTAGTTTGTTTATTTATTATAATCCACTCATAGAAATTAGGGTTGTTCAAATTTCGGTTGAGATTTTTGGACCGGACTGAATCGGACTTGGACCAAAATATCGGACCGGATTTGGACCTGTCCAGTACTGTCCGGATTTTTTGGACTTATAATAAATTTTGACCCAATTGAATCGAATTTGGACCGATTTATCAAATTTTAACGGGCCTAATTTTAAGCTCAAAAAACTCAATAATAAATATAAAATTTTTTGACCAAACTGGACCTAGACCGGATATTCAGGTCCGGTCGAAGTCCTATTCAGACAGGATGAACAGTCCTACGTAGAAATAATAGAATACATTCGTTGAGCTTAGACCAAGTCGGGTCAATGACACTTATTGTGTGAAATGAACGTTCATGAAAAGATCTATGTTCAAAGTATATAATTGTTTCATCAGAGGCCTTTGAAATTTGGGAGCACTACATAAATAAATTGCACAAGTTCCAACATCGTAAGAAGTATTCGATTGTCAACTCAACTCCGTAAAACCCACTTCACTTGGTCATTTTTATTTTAAATGACATCTTACCTATTTAACCAATTACATATTTCCGCCATATGTGAAACGATGAGCTTTGAGGAGTACACGCCTAGTTAAGGTATATAAGTTCAATTTATTTATCTAATACCCTATCTTCCAAAGGAAAATGTATTAGATCATTTGAGAGACATATGAAAGAACATAGACGGTTTTAATGAATTCCAATTTTCTTCGTCTTAAGAGATCCATTGGCTTGCTTATGGCGTTTTTATTTCGATTTTTACAAAGGTTGTTGGACTGGGTACGTTGATTGTTAAAACTTTGTATTTCCTATTCTTTTGGTTCTGTCACTTTTTTCGATTGATCGCGTGTGTTTGAACATTTCTCGAATTTGTCTTAAACCTTATATATATATCAGAGGTATATGGGAAATAACATTGTTGATAACAATTCAATATTGAATTGATATACCATGCCCTGATAGGCTGATATGGATACCAAAGACGCCTCAAAACCTATCAATAGGACAGAGACACCCAACAAAGGCTTGAAAACATGCCGCAAACAGAAAACTCAAATTGTAAATATCCCGTCCTTTTAAATAGCTATCATATTGGTAAAGCTTGAAACAGCAGTCTTGTACACATCATGGAAGACAAAACACACATATACACGCTTATTGGCATGAAATTCACCAGATATGCAAATTTTAAACATCATTACTACTTCAAAACGCAATAAAAACAATAGATATTGGTTCTCAGCATATTTCTAATGGATATTTAAAGTGCATGTAGTCCTTCAATCCCTTACTGTAAGAGCATGACTCAAGAACAAGGATGAGATGCCAAAGTCTCACCTAATCCTGCAGATGGATATACAGCCAATTGAATTAAGATGAAAATCATTTAAAAATAATGCAAAAGAAATAAAGAATTCCTATACTAGCACCTTAAAATGAGGAATTTACCTCATCATCATCATCATCATCACCGCCATCCTCTCTATTCTTCTTAAGGTGAGTAGTTCCGCCTTCCTTGCTAATCGGCAACTTCATAGCTCCAAAGGGTGTATCCACATTAATATTACCTTTCATGCTGTAACCAGTACCCTTTCCTCTGATCATATCCCAAAGAGCAGATCCAAATTCCTTAGGTCTGAATGTTACCGGAACGTCAATGTAGCTTATCCCTTGCTTCTCAATTTTAGCAGACTTTTCAAGTTCAGCACCTCCAATGCTAACATCAGCTATCCAAACCTCATAATCCAAAGAATTAAGTCCCAAGTCAAAATCATTCTTGTTCTCCAATTTCAAATGAAGAGTTGCCACAGTTTCTTCAAAAGAAAACTTTTCAAACTTAATCTTCTCAAGATCAATATCAGGCTTATACGGGATCGGGATCTCGCCGTTTTTCTCAAGGGGAATGGTGATCCTCCCGAAAACCGGGACATCTACAATGAGATCAACTTTGATTTTGTAAGGGATAATGCTTCCGGGTTTGATGTCATTGTATGTGCTCTTGATGTCATCATATATCAATGTTACTGGTATCTTGACAGTCTCTGAGCCATGAGCTTTGATTGTTCCAGCATCGGGAATCAGACCTGAGACTAGCTTTCGTCCGTCGCTCTCAATCAGATAGTCAATGTCAATGAGAGGAATTGGGACTGGATTTGGGTTTTTCACAAGAACATCAACAACTATATCTGCCTTGTGAAGATTGATACCAGGAATGTGAATTCCAGTGACATCAGCACTAGGCTTACCAAATCCAATTGCTTCCTCAATCTTTTCACCAATGTCATGGATAAAATCCTTTACCTTTTCAATAAATCCGCCTTTTCCATCTTCATCCTTTTCTTCCTTGTGAAGACCTCTCTCATTCACATCCTTCTCTGGAATTTCTGCACTATCAGATGATGCCATGCCTAACAGAACAAAGACATCAGGCCATAATCAGCTCAGGCATGAAGCAGATGAGAAAGATCATAATTTAGAACCAACTTTAGATGTAAAATTATTCCATTTATATAGCAAAGCAGACTTCTAAATTAGTTGTTGCTTTAAAGTTCAAAGCTATGAAACATTGACCTAAATTTCCATTGTTCTTTAGCTGAAAATCCTCATTAAAATTGGAGCTGTTCTATGAAAGTATCTTATATATGTAAGCTATATCACTCAAATGCAAAACCTTGCATACTCTATGCAGCCAGTGCTCCTAAATTGATGCCTAATAAACAATTTTTATAGGCACTTGCTCTAATAATGTAGTACAACATGATAGGTTTATACAGAAAAAAGCAACTTCTAAGGGTAATGATCTCAATATTTCAGATTGAGCAAGACCCCCGTTTGGAAAAAGTAATATTTATTTGACTTCTTCAAAAAGCAACAGTTAATCATTCTTCTAGTGTGAAATTCACTTACAGCCACATTTCAGATTTTACAAGACAACATCAACTTCTTCTATCATATGAACTAAAAGGAATTACTTACTTGGCAGAAACACTAATTGTTACAAAGAAATGGCAATGGCGACAAGATCGAGCAGAGAGCAACATGTAGCTATTTATGAATATAAACAATTGAAACCGAGATCTGATTATTACATGTTTGATGAGATTTTTATATAGACGATTCAAAGACAAGACATCGCTTTGATGAGTAGATCTTAAGAGTAAAGGATTTTGAAGAACTTGCCCTCAACTCCGACATGCGATCTCACCAGAACACACCGTGTTTCATGATTTCAAGTGAAAGCACTTTCAAAAACCCCGGTTCAACGCAGATCAAGAAAACATAAATGCAAATCAGAGCAAACAATCTCTCTCTATTTGATAATATCGCATTGATCAGAATGAGGCGAGAAAACATTAGGAAATCACCTAGTAAGGTTAAAATCTAACCTAGCCAAGTGCTCGCATAACAAAGACAAATCCCTACATATTCAGAAAGAGAAGGCGGAGATCTTACCAGAAGAAGACTGATTAACGCGTTATTGAGTGAAACGGAGAAGAGACTAGAGAGCAAGAGCAAGAGCAAGAGCAAGAGAGGACAGGAAGACTATTTTCTAGGGGTGTGTACAAATAATTGCTGTTTAGCTGTGTATTACACAGGTAGAGTTCCAAGTGTCCAAACTTTATGTCAAAGGTAGTTTTGACCGTCAGATCAAGACGGTGACACGTGGCGTTACATAGCGCGTTTGCTGATAAGGAAGTCCTTTTCACGTTTATATTATTATTTAGGTGAATCGACTAATAAGTTAATAATCCTTTCAGATAATTAGTACAACTATATTTTTATCATGATTTTTTTTTAAAACTAACTTACATTTTCTCTTTGGGCTTCTACGAATCTGGTCTCATATTTGTACTGACTCAATGTAAACTTGGCTCTATTTCATTTTGACCTCGTTTTCATTTCTCGTCTACATTTAAAATTATTAGAATTCTACACATATTCAGCTAACCAAGTCAATATATTGTGTGCAGACTAATCTATATATCGTCTATCTTCATACCATATTATATATATATATATATATATATATATATATATATATATATATAATGATATTGTAACTATATTAGTTTTACAACATTCAAATATTTTTAATAATTATTATTATAAATATCATTACTCACCGAACATTCTTAAACATTTACATGGTTTATATTTAAGATAAATAATTAAACTAAAACAACCTTGTAACACTGAAAAACCGAAAAAAGTATAATGTGTTTGACTAGGTCTACCTTAGTTATTTATATTTCCAAAATAAATATTCAAGATAAGATTATTACTACCACCTTGTTTCAAACTTCTTTTTCTATTTTTTTTTCTTTCTTTTAGAATAGTCTTTTTTTTATTTATGAAAGACTTGTTTAGATAACTTCTTTTCCTTTTTTTTTTCTTTTTCTTTATAGGATGGTTATTTTGTTTTTGTATGAAAGACTTGTGTAGATATCTCGAATGGTCATTTTTGGTTATTTTGCAAAAAGGTTGTTTATGATACACCTTAAGAAATCTTACTATTTTTAAAGACGTATCATAAAAGGTGTATTTTGAACAAATTTCTAACCTAATAATCAACAAATAAATAGCTAAAATAAAATGCTAATCAAGTGTTATCCAATAAACTAAGTAGGATTTTATATATAAAAAACTATCCATTTCTCGGTGCCAAAGCCTCTCTTTTTTTCATGAAAAACCTGCAAGTATGAAGTATCTACTACTCTACGGATACTCGGATAGCCTTAGGGATTAGATTTTTCAATATCATTTTTTGCAATCATGTTGAAAACCACTTACATTCGGTCTCTATTATAGGACATTCCTTAACCTCATCGGCCATTAGCTTCACTTTTATATCTCTTCATTACTCACAGCCTCCTTAAGCCTTTGGTGAGGCTAGACCAAAAACAATGTTAAGCACAAGAGTTGGCCTGAGCTATTGCGTTCCAATGTCACATCTCTTCACGGTTGTCAAAATTTTAGGACGCTGAAGTTTCACATCATAGATTTGGTTACAAAATGGAAGACCATAAAAGAGATGATTTCATATTTGTTTTATCAAATTGATTTCTTTCCCTTGACGGGTTCCGCAAATGCTATAAATTTAAATTCCCCATAGTACAACATTCGACCAAAAATAAATAGAACCACAAGGTCCACGACCATGGTACAGTTAATAAGCAGCTCATCCATACCCCTTTTGCGAAAAGAAACAGGGCAAATAATCACTCCTTGAAACAACAACACACATCAGATTGAAAAGAAAGACCCCTCAAGATTCCTTAATGACTACTAACCGCAAGCTAACTTGGGTTCTTATTAAAAGCAACATCCCCGATCATTGAGATGTTATGATGATTTGCTGAGGAAGAAAAGATGTGTTCATCTTGAAGGGTGGAATTATTGCTTCAAGTCATGCTCAAACAAAGAAGCCATTTCAATCTACAAAAATAAGCCAAATCCCGCAGAAATTTGGTTAATGAACTCAACTAATTCTGCATAAAAGGTTCATATCCTCGATATAAGAAACATAAAATGTGCAATGAAATTTAGGAAAGTGTTTCTTTAGCTACATAATGGTAACAGCGTTCAAAGTAAAGCATCTTAGACTCTGATACAGTTAATTTGCAATTAAGTTGTCAAAGACTAAAGACAGCACATTGTATGTAAGTATATCTCCACATGTTCTGTTTTGAGCAATTGAGCTATGTTAAACTCTAGAATGTCATATTGGATGGTCTGCACTTATCCCTACTTCTACATACATCAAGATAGCACATTGTATGTAAATATATCTCCAATTGTTAAGGAAGTTTTATGTAAGCTTTTGGAGGACTGTTGAAAATCATTCCTGGTCACCATTTTGGAGGGACTTGTTATGTGTGCTCGGCTTCTCATAAATTCATAATAGCCTAATTGTTTAGCTAAGCATTTGAGGAAGAAGAAAACTAATGAAAAGAGTAATCATGTAGGAAAACTAAAGAACTTAAATTGCCAATAACATGAAAAGAAGCAGAAACACTAGAAAGCATCCCAAAACATACCGCTGTTAAAGCTGTCTCAGAGCCTTTATTCCCGGCTTTTCCCCCAGCTCGATTCAAGGCCTGAAATATTTCATCAAGAAAAAATCTAAATGCCATTAGCAGGTATACTTTCAAAATGTGGATGAGCCAACAGTAGATAACATCAGAAGGCCATGTTAAAAAGCTGGCATATCCACATGAAACAGCCAAGGCAGTTTCATTGATATAGACTCTAGAGCCTAGACAGTTAGAAGTATGTTACTTTCTGGGGAGTTGAATCCTCCCAATTGAGAAAAGATATGGAATATCATATTAACAGGGCTTTATAGTCGCTTTAAAAAAAGTAACTATAGGGTTGGAAGTACGTGTGCAATGAACACTCGGTTGAAATCAAACAAAGAGTGGCCATAATTCCATAGTGAAAACAGAGAATTTGAGGCTAAGAGTTCAAGATACCATTGTCCCTATTCTGTCCTTGGCAAAGTAAAAGAGTTCAAAGATAAACAGCTCTATGAGGTATAATGTTCATCCTATCAAATGTACTGAAAGCAATGTTATATTGTTATAACACAAAAGACGAGCAGCATATAATTATAAATTCCAGTAGAGTAATCTAAATATCCATGCAGAAGCGTTCTTGATTACCTGATCCATGTCATCACAGGTCAAAACACCAAAAATGCAAGGAACTCCTGCAAAAAAATGAAGCACGTCTTAGTTTCTTATTTTGGCACAGCATATAAAATAACTGTCAACCTTTGTATAAACAAACAAGAATTGGCACTATAATCTACTCATATATGCCCAGTGCCAGATCTCAACATTTTTCTTTGCTTCCCACATGCAACACTGCCGTTGACATGATAAGTTATTCATGCAAAATTAATCCACCATTTTCTGTACCATTACAGATCAAAGAAATCAGACTGGTAAGTAGGAACAGACACTAAGAAGAAACTGACCTGAGTTCAAACCTGCTGAAAGTACCCCAGATGTTGCAGAATTAACAACAGCATCATAGTGAGATGTATCTCCTCTTATCTACAGACAAAAACCTCAGAAATAAATGCCAACTATTATCCACACACTTGACACTACAAGCCTCACAGGATAAAAGACATCAACAGCCCCTTCAAAATGACAACAATTGGAGAAAGGCCAAATGTTTTGTCATTGACGGCTAGTGTCAGTGCAAAGGATTTGGACAAATAATACTTCAACACGCTAATTTAGCAACAAAATCATGGAGAGTAGAAAAAATAAGACATGAAAAGAGATGCAACATACCACAGCACCAATACACAATACAGCATTATATTTTCCAGATTTTCCAAGACTTTGAGCAGCAACACCTATCTCAAAGCTGCCAGGAACCCATACAACCTGTTGTATGCTCACAAAAGAGCACAAATGGTGTTAATTCTGTTTGAAGTTTTACACAGATCAACGATTTGTTGCAACGTAATAATGTATGTCCATGAAAGAGAACTGTCATATGTTAATGATAAAACAGAGAAATGCAAATTTAAAGCATGACTAAACGTGGCTTCACACTGTCACGGTACTTATGCCCAGTAACCACATTCTCATCATAACTTGATTCTTTTCAAGTCATTATTTATGACATCACTTCAATTGATTTATTATGTTATCCAATAGCTAACAGAATAATTGTAAGGAAAATGCTTAAGAGTTCACCGTACAAGCTTCAATTTGGGGAGTGGGGGTGGGGGTTATTAAATAAAAAAGCCTTGTGAGCAAACATGTTCAGTAAATTAAAGATACTTTGAAGCCATACTTGGCTTACACTATAGATTCTTAGTTGACCTTAATAGTGTCCTCAATATGCCAAAACGGCAAAACCAGTTGCACAAAACCAGGACAAATGACAATAGAACCTGGTAGACCAGGGGTCATTAAATAAACAGTTCAGTCAAAAAGCATAAAAAATGAAAAGTGAAAACAGAATATACAATTTACACAAACTCATGAATAATATATTCATATCACAAGAAACCTCAAGATAAATAGTTGTCCATGTGATCTCTGTCACTATAAACAGCAGGTTAAAACAACCTTATCTCAATGCTCTACATAAATTATCAACTGATGTGGAATTAAAGTAATCAGTCAAAACTTCAAAAGGTAAGGTACATACATCAATATCCTCTTCATTCACTGAAAATCTCCTGAAAGTATCCAAAGCTCCCTCCAACAGCAGCCTCGTCACAATTTCATTAAACCTTGCAACTACCTTTGAAATGGGAAAACACAAATCAATAAAGCCCAGCATATGTTGAGGAACTGTGAAAGGAACATTATAATGTAGGGCAATTTTTAGTGGTTCTCAGGCTTTAAATTCAAAAACTGATAATCTAGTGCATATTTCCTTGTTCTTGTTACAAAATTAGACTGAGAAAATTTTAAGAAAGTTTTCAGATTTTCCTAGTAACATTATCATGTTTTGAGAATCATGCATTTCTAGTTGACTAGCCATGCATTAGCTCACTGAACCAAAGATAACCATGGAACTGAATGTATGTCCTAAATGCCATAGGCCCAAAAGTGATGGAGGAAATGAGTGCAGTCTTTGGGAAGTTGACCATTTCACCAGGGAGTTTTTATAACTCAATAAACAAAGATAATAACTTTAAATGAAATCACTCTTGTAGTGCAAGTGAATGCAGTCAGAAGCATAAATGCCTTCCCTGAAAATTTCAGTTAAGAGTATCGAAAATTATGTTCAAGATAGGAAAGCAATTACACACTATTGCCTATATTGGATGAAAAAGATGAACCTCAATAGAGATATTTCTAGACGCTCAAAATGGATCTTGTATATCAGCTGCATGAGCAGTGTGAAAAAGAAAAAGGCGACAGGCATACCCACTACCTAGGTGTGCCAAATTTTGAAGTAGTATAAAAACATTAAAAAGAAAAAAAAAGTTTCAAGCATCACACAACATGAGTATGATAATTATATCAACATTAAGAGGCTAGAACCTACACACCCTCATAGGTTTTCACTCGACTTTTAACTTTTTTCTACCTCTAGATGAGAACCGAATTTTTGCTGCTTCAATTAGTTCAAGATATACAATAAAGGTGACTTAAAGCCAATAGCACACGACTCTTCTAACCATGCAAGTTTAATGCCAAACAGCTAATTTATAAAGAACGCATGGATCATTAACAAGAGAAAAATACTCGCCACTGCAAATCGGAGGCCCTGGGCTTTCAATAGAGATCCAGTCAAATGTCGGACAGCTGCTGTTTGCACACCTTTGTTCTCTATTGGAAGTACTGATAATCCAAAACCTGAATAGTTCCAAATTAGAATTTTGTACAAATCGGAATCCACTGCGTGCAAGACCAATCCAAGATAACTTACGAGCAGAAGACGATGACGGAGAGGAGAAGGAAAATTTCTGAGACGAAGGGAGGGTCAGCAAAGAAGGTGGCTGGAGTGGAAGTTGACGGAGAGACGAGCTCTGATTATGGCGAACGAGGATGCTACATTGAGAAGAAGTCATCGCAAAGGAAGCCATAGCGGTGCAGAGAGTGACGCGATAGCAACCCTAAATTCAAACATACCATCACAAAGAAAAACAAAAATCTAAGATTGGAACACAAATCGACAACAACAAATCAAAGTACCGATGTGAAACCACCTGGATCGTTGAGTGAGAAAACTCGATTCACTGGTCGCCGGCGAAATGCTAGTGACTTGTGGGCACTGTGGTAACGACGACCAGGCGTGGTTTTTCGGTCAGATAGGGGTTTAGCTGCGCTGATTACCGTAAATACCCTTACAAATTTTCTTTTTTTACGAATTTGTCCTATAATGTAAGACCATCCATTAATTAGTTGGGATAAAATATGTAAACTAAAAGTCTTAGGTGGTACCGACATAAGAAAGACTGAGGATATGAACAAAGCACCACAAATGAAATTCCTCTGGAAAATTATGGCAGAACCAGAAAACATATGAGTCAAAATTATAGAAGAGAAATATCTCCGTGACAAACCCTATAGAATTGTGAGTGTGGAAAAAATACATCTTGGCAATGGAAAAATTGACCAAATTGAAAGACGAATTTAATAAAGGCTTACGCTGGAGAGTAGGGGATGAAAGCACAATTAAGTTCTGGGAAGACCGATGGTTAATGGATGAACCCCTGTATACAATAGTGTTGGACCAAACCCTAATTAGAATATCGGATAATTATCTCGGATAAAAAGTGGAACGAACAACGCCTTGATCAACTTGAAGACATTCTTCAAGTAAACATCATTAATAAGATAAAGGAGTATAACCTCCCAACGAATGACATAAGAGATAGGATTTATTGGTCAATAAACGACGACAGGTGGTATTCCACTAAACCTGCAATAAACATGATCCAAAGGAGAAAAGTTGGGGTATCGGAAGACAAAACAAGGATATGGGGCATGAACATCATGCCCAAAGTCCAAAATTTCATGTGGAAACAAAAAAGAATCCTGACAAACAAAAAATTCCGGTAGTCATGCAGTGCGTATTCTGCAATCACCATACAGAAAGCGCCAAACATCTTTTTTTTGAGTGTCAATGCACTCACCAGACCTTGGATAATACCAAAATATCAACCATCCTCAAGGATATTGACACTTATAATCAATCCACGTATGAGACATTATTAGTATTGAAGGATAAAATCTCATCTCAAGAAATTAGACAAGTGGCAATGATTTGGTGGAATATCTGCCTGGATAGAAATCAAATAATCTTTAATAATAAAAGACCAACACAAAACCTAAAAGTTTTGTCGGCAAGTTATCTACGACAACCCTCTACAAATAGCATTAAAACAAATTGAAGACTGGGAGCAAGCAAATAATAAACAATTAACTGAGAGGAAATTAAATAAAAGACAAAGAAGGAAGACCAAGAATATCAGCTGGCAAAAACCAAAAGTAAATTTCGTTAAGCTTAACTTTGACGCAGCATCTGACAACAATAACCAATTCGCATTTGGTTCTATCATTCGAGATAACCACGGCCTTTGGTTGGCCCATGGAAAAGGAAAATGTCATGCAGATTCAGTTCTAGAGGCAGAAGCATTTGCTCTACGGGAGGGCCTACAAAAGGCTAAACAGTTAGGAGTGTCGGCTATTGAGATCGAGGGAGACTACCTGATGCTGATCAATTCGATCAACCACGCTTGGAAACCCCCGTGGGAGACAAACATGATCATTTCAGACATTTCCGTCAGCATCTCAAGCTTTTCTCAAGCAAGCACCACGCACATCTTCACGGAAATCAACACAGTAGCGGACAAGCTCGCAAAACACGGACTTTCTGCCACTGAAGACCAAGACGATCTCCTTGACGATGTGGTTGTACTCATCCGTAAGGATGTTGTAGGTCGGTCGGTGTCTAAACACTGATCCTTCTATTCCGCTTACCTTGTATCAAAAAAAAAAAAAAACCCAGCCATGTCATCAAATTTGATGACATGGAGGAGAGTGGGGTTGTAGCCCCGGGGTTCGACGTCAAAATTGGCGTCGAACCCAAACGCAAAAATAAAATTTTTTTCTTTTTTTTAAAAAGTAAAACGACGTCGTTTTGGCCAAAACGACTTCGTTTTGGTGCTTCTTCCTGCAACTGGCGTGCCAAATCCGGCCAGTGACAGCTCGTCATGTGGCAGGGGGTTTTAATTAAATTTAAAACACCCTTTTCCCGTATAAATATTATTATTTTTTTTAAAAAAAAATTATTTTTGAATAGGATTTAATTTTATATATCCAATGACACCCACTTTGCATATATTTCTATAAAAAAAAATTTTTTGACTTCTTGTAACGTATATAGGACTTTACGTATTGAACATTTAGCGTTTTTAAATTTATGTTATATAAGAAGTTACTTTTATCATTATGATATGATATTTATTTGTATATGAATTTTTTTATTTTAAAAAAATACAAGTTAAAATAGATCTTAGACATAAAATGAGACATTATCTTATAAATAAAGTCCAATTTAAACAAAAAAAAAAAACAACGTCAAGTGATACATGAACAACATTACATAAATCATAGACTTACAATGAGAAACAACTTCAACATACACGTAAGTTATAACATAAGATTGAAATGAAACACAAACGATAGATCTAAGCATACAATACCAACCTTAAACCTAAACTTAAACATAAATTCGAGTATTAAGCTCCTTGAGCAACTGATCAAACATTTTCTATTGGTCGGGAGTCAAGGGATCTACCATCTCCGTCAAAGTAGTAAGAATGGCCATCTTCCTTTTGTACTCTAGCTCTTTGACCTTCCTCTCCTTGATTTCCACTATTTTGTCTTCCTAGCTTCGGCATTGGCTTTTAACCTCAATGATTCCTTCTGTAGTTCCATTTCTTGGAGGCGAACCTCAAGTTGTCTAGCCACCATGTCATCCAAAAGTTGAACTGATTTTAAACTATCGGATGACTCTGTTGTACTAACCGGTCTCTTCCCCGCCCTCTTCGAACTAGTTCGTCCTAGAGGACGGACAAATGAGCTATCTAGGGTTCCACCTTCACTGGATGGAGTTCCAACATTCGAGCTTGATGTGTATGCTCCAGACTCATTTACCTTTGTCCTCTTGGAGCTATCCCCTTGTTTTGATGATGTTGGTTGAATACTGCTTTGCCATTTTGGGAGATTCTTAAGCATTCGCCAAATGTTCTCATGATTGAACTTTGATTTATATTGTTCCGTATACAAAACATGAGCCCTTGCAAGGACATCATCGTGAGATTCCCCACTCACTCTCCCCCTTTCTGATATTGCATAAACACCTGTAAATTTAGAAGCAAGTGCATTAAGCTTTTGGAAGCGATCTTACATTGTTTCCATGAGCGAGATGGTAAATCTTCCCTCCTTTTGTTGTAATAGGAAGAAACTCGATTCCAATAGGTGTTGTTACAATGGTTGGTTCCTCGGATGACATCTTTGCTCGTGTTCATCCATCCACTAATAAATAAACTGTCTTCGACTCCCCCCCCCATCGTAGCCTTCTAGCAACTTCTTCGGTTGTCTCTTGAACTTCATCTTCATCGTCATTGTCTAGATCAACTGTTGGTTCATGAGTCCCAAACGGCGGGATGGTAATAGGTGGAGACGTTGGGATCGAGTGTTCATTTGGGTTTTGAGTTTGGTGGTAGGAGTCTAGAACATTTGTGCATTGTGAGTTTTGAGTTTGGTGGTAGTGCACATAATTCATGAATTGTTGGTTTTGAGGGTGTTGCGGATAACTCATGTATTGTGGGTTTTGAGTGTGGGGGTGTTGCGGATAACTCATGTATTGTGGGTTTTGAGCATTAGGGTCTTGCGGATAACTCATGTGTGGTGGGTTTTGATTGAAATACAAAGGATTTGGAAGGGGATTTTTGTTTTGATCCATTATAGTGAACAATAGAGAAAGAGAGAAGTTGTGTTAGTTGATTGAGATGAGAGTAGAAAATGAAGTGTTGGTGTGATAGTATTTTGCTCTTTAACCCTTTTATAGAATGTAGATTGAACATATGTCTCCTTTACACAATAACCGAGCATGAAATGACAAGTCAGTCACGGGTCCACTGTACACAATAAATGACATATGACATTGCATTTAAATTTCGAATCTAAGAAACACAATAACCGAGCATGAAATGACAAGTCAGTCACGGGTCCACTATACATAATAAATGACATCTGACATTGCATTTAAATTTCGAATCTAAGAAATACAATAAGCGAGCATGAAATGACAACTCAGTCACGGGTCCATTATACACAATAAATGACATCTGACATTATATTTAAATTTCGAATCTAAGAAACACAATAATCGAGCATGATAAATGAAATCTGACATTACATTTAATTATATTAATTTTAAAAAATATTTATATTTTAATTTTTATGTCTAATATTTATTTATAATAGTATTAGTAATATTTTATAATAATAAAATGATTTATAAATATACAATTCATTAATTATTGAAAATAAATAGAAAAGAAAAAAAAAGTTAAAATTAGTAGCCCCGGGACTCTTTGTTGTAGGTGAAAATAAGTGAAAAGTTGAGATGAGACTACTAAGCTGACGTGGCAGCAATCTTGCTGAGGTGGCAGGAAAAAATTAGTAGCCCTGAGGCTACCTGTTGCACATGGTCTAACAATCCCCAACGTCTCGTCGTCTCCTCCAGTTTGTGCGATCGTCTTTAGTGTATAGTTGGACACTAGTAATGAATTTATGTGTTTGGTTACAGTAAAGTTGTTTTAGTTGTTCAAATCTGGATCTTTTATTTATAAATACAAATCCAAATACATAAATTAAGGGTTAAAATTTGAAAGATCTTGCTAGAATGATTTGTTTTTAATTCTAATATATTTAATAGATTTGGTTTATAAAAATAAATCTTAGCCTTTAATTTATAGATTAAAGGTCTGGATTTGTCCAAATTCACATTGAAGTTAAGAATTAGCTTCACTAGATCCAAACACAACCCAACTGTTTTGTGGGTGTTATCCCACATCGATTATTTATCAGTAGGTGTTATAGTTTGAAAATTTGTATAAATAGAGGGTCAGTTTGAAAATTAAACAAATCATAGACTAAATTCAAGTATAATTTGTATGTTAATCCAAGTTGTAATCCCAGAGTTTGACATTAGGATTTTAATCCCATGATATTCCCAAACTTTATCAACTACTAATTCTCTATGCGGCATGACAATGTTAGTGCAGAGTTTTCCAACCTAGATATCAACAAACTAGTTTTTTCATATAAGAAAAGGCTCGACTCAAGAGTTATATATATTAGTTTTTAAACCTTATAACATTTGAGAATAGATTACACATGCTTGTATTTCAAATTTGTTCGTGTATTCGTGTAACCCAATGAAAAAGGATGGTTAACATGTTTCTTGGAACTTACTCACACGGGTTGATGACTTGTTCGAAGTTTAAGTTGTGGAGTAAAGTGGAGATTAGAAGGGGATATGGAGGTGCTAGTTTTGCTGCTACCGCCATGGGCGTTTTAGGAAAAAAGAGGTATCGAGTTTAGTATCATAACATCGGATTCGATGATTTGAAGCATCCTAGTCAAGGAAGAAAACATGAGGCTTTTATTTTTCATTGCAATTCTTCTGAGAATAGATATAGAATGATATACACAGAGTCTATTCCTCTTTTGCATTATCTTATGTTTTGATTGCAATTCTTTTCTATTGTAAATTACATGAAAGTGTGTAATTTTGCAATCAATACAAAAAAAAGTCATACCAGCCTACAAATATGGTTCGGTAGTCATTCTGCACATTGAAGATTGTTGATTAGTTTGTTTACACTACACTCTTGGTCTGGTGTTTATTTTGATATCAATATAGAGTTACAAGTAAATCTCCTTTAATTTGTTTAGCCTTGTTGAATTCGATTTTACAGTTTGCCTTGTTATGCTAAGAATATGGAACATGTATTCAGATTTCAAATAACTTTGACACAAATATAGACTGCTAAGTATGATTGTAGAATTTTTTGTTGGATTTAACTTGAATGAACTGTGAAATAGCTTACCAAACATGAGATTCATAATCCTCCGTCCTTTGAGATGATTAATGAAACTGCAAGTTGTTTTCAGAAGAACCTGTTTTATTCTTCAACTCAATCATCAGATCAGATAGCCAGAAAAGAGGGAATTAATACACATGAAATAATTTTTTTACCTAACAAATATAAATGTGACCATAAAATTCCCATAGAAGTTTATTATGAAAGCTAGAAGATAGCAAAACAAAGAATCAGTAGTTCTTAAGCTTGACCAAGCATACTATAGAAAACAAGGTTCCACCCTGCAAGAACAGTTGGTCAAAGATCTAATAATACTAGTTATCTATGAGTAGTCTGTTTAGAACTTGCTTCCCCTTTGAAGCTAAGTACAATTGCTCAAAATGAACTCCAAGCCTCAATAAATTGACTAGCGGAACAACTGAAAGAATATGGATACCTTGAAATCCGATGACTAGAGGCATTGACCGGATACGCTTCACTTCTTCCTGGGCCCATAGAAGCTCTCTTTTCAGGTTTTTTTTGCTCATCCTTCACATACTCTTCTTGTATATCGATAAACTCAATCTGTCTTTCATGAGATTTCAGCCTTCCATAGAGATCATCATCGGACATCATTTTGTCTTGCAATTACATATAGTTCTTTATTGTGTGATAGACCGTTTACACTTACCTTCTTGATATTTGTTTTGTTTAGAGTTAGTTAAAATTATTTTCACTCTACTATTTTTCTTTTGTTTTTTTATTGACCATGAATGGATGATTGGTTTCTTAGTTTTCTTTTATTCTACAAACTAAGCTTCGCTTCCTCACTTGCCCACAATTTGGTTGAAATTTCAAACAAATTAGAATGATCTCATAGCAAAGTAAGATGTTGCATATCAGGCTACTCTAATTTCTTCTTTGTTTATTTATTTATTTTTATTTCTATTGGTAGTTTACAACGACCATGTAAAACTTGTTGTATTTTATATATTTTTCTCTGTTTTTTTTAACAGAGAAAGCAAGCATGTCTTTCTTGCTACTGAGATGCATTTATAGTTAGTTTTTTGTACTCGACTACTAGTTATCAATTAGAATTAAAAGCATAAATGTACCGATTTAGAAGATAGCAGATCCTTGTTGTGTTGTTATGTCCTTATTGTGACTTTGTTAGTTGTGACAAATAAAGTTTTGGTTCATTGACCTTGTGCTTTCCCATCATCAACATGAACCTTGACTGCAATGTCTTGATATTTATTAACATCATGATGTTGCTTGCCGTGTGATCTCAAGGTTGAAGAAGGAGCGGGTTGAAGCCAGATTATTATTGGTTGTTCCAGAAAGATAGATACTTGTTGAATTATCTACAAGGAACACAATGCATGTACCTGAAAGTTTCAATCTAAATACAGGTAGTCTCTCTTTTTCATTAATCTATCCTTCAAATAGAATTATGTGAATTAGAGATTATATGTTGTTAGTTTGGTATAGTAACCCTGCTTGGGGTCTTGTTCCCCTAGTAAAAGCCCTAACCAAAAAACTAAATTTTAAAATAAATCTCAAATGAAATCTTCAAGTCAATAAATGAAATCCCTAATTCTTCTTCTTCCTTGTTGCATTTGATATGTAATACTCCTAGACGATGTATTTGAACTGTAAGGTTTCTTCAAAATAATACACAACTTCCACCGCCGACGTTTCTATATCTGTCACCCATACATCTCAATCAACATGTTGATGCGCCCTTGACAACCATGACCGTGGATGAGGAGGACGATGCTTTGCGGGTTCGCTCCGATGGACCGCTCACTCGCTCCCGAGCTAAAGCCATCGCCCAACTTGTCGGCTCAATCATCCGACGCACCATTACATCACTTGGACCCGTTAGTGGCATGCCATGTCACCACTCCACCATGGCATAGACTTCCGGCGCCACGTCATCAAGCTAGCAATATTATTATTATTTTATTATATTTTACAATTAAAATAATAGACTTAAATTTTCGGAACCGTAACTCCGGAACTTAATTCCGGGAGTTACTTTCCGACATTGATAGTCTAAGCCTTTCAATTCGGGAGTTAGCCCCGGCTTTATTTCCCGCTTTTATTTCCCGCCTTTATTTCTGTAACACCCCAAATCTGCGGGACTCGGGGTGCTACGGGCGAGACCTCACAATGGGTCCCGACCCTTAGCCTGACAACAATTTCACCGGACCTTCCAACAAGGCACAAATAAAGGCGAAAACTCATTACGTTTTTAATGTATGCGGAAATCGAAAAGTAAAAAACTACAACTTGGAAACTCAGCCGAGTCCTCAAAACAACATAATATGATACGAAGTCTAAACGTACGACAACATCCATAAACAAGAACATGAAACATGACTCAAAACATCCCCGTCCTATAATGTACGGAGACCCTGGCTGTCCACTCCTCCGCCTCACTCGGCGGCATCCCTAACCTGCAAGTCATCTACACAAACGGTTTAAAACCGTTAGCTAATATTCTAGGCCTTAGAAAAGCGGTGAAGGCACAAACACATATATAACACAAAACATAAATCACACAAGTCCGGTTTATTATCTTTATTATTAAGTCGTATCCCGTTCTAATTCAACTTCTGTTGTGACACGAGACCACCGTGGTCTCGCCTCGGTCCCTACTTACCGGCAAAGAATGGTACGGATGCACCCGACCATATCACCCGCCGGGCTAGTCGCCGAGAATCTCCTAGACTAACGCCGAGTCAGGCAGATTGTTACCGCCCGTTATCATACACTTGGGCCATACAATAATATAAGGTCGGTGGTCCTATTTACCGGTTTAGATGTTATAACAAGAACATAAACACACACCACCAAGCACACATCAATGCTAATACATAGAATACGAGCTAAGTAAGTCCGGAGACTTACCTTGTCCCAAACGCTAACTCACACAACGCTCTCGCTTCCCTTGGGAAGAAGTATACAACCTGCTCACAACAAGATATCATAAAAACCCGCTCAACTCAAGAAGTCTAGAACTTCTACACAAATGATCTACGCAGGATCATTTGACTCACATTCTAGGACCGCATCCTAGAATCTATCATAATCACAGTCAAGAATGACGTAAAAGCCCACGAGGTCTAACACGCTCATCACATTCTCCTAAGGTCCCAAAAGCCACTACTTGACATTCCTTCTAAGTTATGCTAGTTCCAACCTATCATGATACTACTAAAACATAACTAGATCGAGATGAGATTATTAGCTCGAGGGAGAGGTTATTCACGGGACGTCAAATGATGGAAGACGATCTATGAATGTCAATATGGATTCGTGGCCTTTATCGGGCTTCGGAACCTAGCATCAAAACTACACAATTTAGCTCATACGCTAAATTGATCATAAAATATATTATATAAAAACCTAAGATAAAACTCGCTTATAAAATCCGAGGTTAAAAACCGCTAACACATTTTCCGGGGCAAGTATACATTTTCCAAACATATGGGTCATCAACCGTAATTAAAACCTCGAGGCAATTCCCGACAAAAACCCAACAGAGGGTATAAATGCAACAAATCCAGAAATTTGGGTCAAAACTGCAATAATCAAAACTCTGGGTACAAACTACAATTAACACAAAACTGAAGGGGCCGAAATATAATTATACCAAAGGGAGGGGGCCCGATTTAAATAGCCAAAAGGCTGTCCCAGGCCTGCGGCGGCGGCAGGGAGGACGCAGGCGCGGCAGGGGGGAGAAGGGGGGCTCCGGCCGGGAGGAGGGTGGCCGGAGAAGCTCGTCGGAGGCGAGAAAGGCTCAACAGGCGCAGATGGAGGCGACCGGCGAGGCGGACAGAGGCGGGACAGCGGCTGTACTTGATTCGCGCAGATCTGGCTCACGCAAGGCTGTGCGCAGGGAGGAGACGGCAACGAAGGCGTGGGTTACTGGTGGCTGTAAGGGTGGCCGGTACAGGTGACAATCGTGGTGGCTATGGCGGACAGTAGGCTCGCGCTAGCAGAGGAGGTCGACGCAGATCTAGGCGGGGAGAAACCGCGGACTGCAGAGGGTTCACACGGAACTCGTGCGCAGGGAGGACGGCCGGGGTCAGGTACGCTGGTGGCGCGAGCGGCTCGGCTGACGGCAGTTCCGGTGGAAGAGGAGGAGGGTTAGCAGGTAAGGTCTGTGAAGGAAGAGCGTGAGGGAGAAGATGAGGGAGTTGGTGGAGAGATGGAGTGTGGTGGAGGGTGAAGCTGCAGGGCGTGGAAGGAAGATGGAGGTTGAGGAAAGAACAGGACCGAGGGGTCGGATAGGCGGGCGGCTAAGCTAGGCGGGAGCTCCTGCAGGGGCTAGGCGGGCGGCCGAACGGGCGGGCGGGAGCAGTTCCAAGACAAAGAAGAAAGGGAAGAAAAAGCAGCGGGCGGGAAACAAAGAAGAAAAAGAAAAAAAAGAAAAAGAAAGAAATAAATAAATAAATAATTTAAAAATAGGAATAAGTAACCCGAAAACCGGAACCGAAAATGTTTCGACTCGGGAAACTTTTCTGACGTTTTTACGAAAATAATAATACGGATATACGTGAATGTATTCCAAACCGAAAGAGAAACTCAGGAAAGATCCGTAAAACGCTCTCACTCCGGAATAAATTCCCGGACGTTACAATTTCCGTCATTTAATTTCCGGCTAATGGTTTGGCCTTCATCCACTATATAAGGGATGTTTTGCCTCACTTGTAAAACATGTCTAATTTTAATCAAGTATTTTGAAGAAAAATCCTCATTCTTGATCTAGGCATCACTTCCTCTTCAATCCCCTCAAAGTTCTTCCTTGGATCAAGTCTTAGATGCAAGAAATCACCTTCGAGGATTCTTCTAAAGAATCAAACCCTCAAATCCATTACAACGTTTGCTTGATCTCTCTAGATCGAATCAAACCTTCGCTTCCGCATCCATTTTCAAATCGCTTCCGCCTTACCAAACTTCTTTCAAAGTTCCCAATTGCACATAAACAAGGAGTAGTTGAAGCTCTAACTTGGTCTAGATCCGGCGTTCGTTCTTCAAAGATTCCAAGGACGCATCACATGTCCCAACAATGGCCCTCAAATTCACATAAATTGAACAAAAATCTCAAATTAAAATACTCCCCTGTAAGCACAAACGAAGATGAACGAGGATCGACCGGTCTCATGGATTCAAAACCCGGTGCTAAAATTGGTTCTTCCTAAGGTTCCATAAGTTTCAATTGTTCGGTGTCTATTTACGAAGGGTTTCAGAGAAGGAAGAAGAGAAGAGGTGTGAAGTGTTGTTGTGTAAAAACAAAGAAATTGGG